>KE524847.1:261979-306252 GCA_000441895.2 Anopheles sinensis | reverse complement strand
ATATAACATTGGGACTGTGATCACTTGATTTAGAGATCACAAACACTGCGAAAATGATACCCATGTTGCATTTTGACCATTTTTGAGGTAGGGAGTCTGCTTTTCCTAAATGGATGAAATTTAAATCAAACTATGTCGCATAGTAAATAGTATGTAAACCAAGGTTAGTGAAAATCCTTTCCATAAGCGCTGAGTAATAATTTTTTTTCATTATTTTTTACGGGGAGGTGTTCGTGAGGGGTAAGGAAATATGTCAACAAACGAAGCTAAAAAAACTTATCTTTGGTTAATAAGATACCTTCCTGTCAAGTTTGGAGCATATTGGTTCAGTAGATTTAACTTTATGCAATTATGTCATAAGGATCAACACTTGCCAACCTAAACACTTCCAGCGATGGGTTGTAGGGGAGAAGGTAGGAGGAGTATGGGCTAAGGTTGAACATTAAGAATCCGACCAATTGGTTTAGCGACATCAGATAATACGAAATCGATCCCCATATTGCTTTTTTTACCATTTTTTAGGAGAGGCGCAGTATGATAGCCCCCCTTTCCCCTTCTCCTGGATAGATGAAATTTCATACCATGCTATGTCCCTTTGTGAGCAGTATGTGAATCAAGTTTTGAGAAAATCCGTTCAATAACCGCTGAGTAATAAATGTGTTTCATTAATTTTAGCGGAAAGGTGTTGGAGAGGGGTAGGGAGGTGGGGAGATTTCAACAAACGAAGTTAAAAAAACTCATCCTCGAAAAATAAGTTATCTTCCAGCCAAGTTTGATGTGAATCGGCACCGTAGGTTAAGCGTAATGCTGTTGCATACATGTGATAGGAATTTTTATTGTTTAGCTGAGGAGGAGGAGGATGGAGGGAGATTGGGCAAAGATTGAACATTAAGAATGTGGCCATTCGATTTAGTGACCACAAATACTGCGAAATTGATACCCATATTGCTTTTTTACCATTTTTGAGGTAGTAAGTAGAATGGGTGCCCCCCTTTCCCCTTCCCCAAGATAGATGAAATTTTAACCCATGCTATGTACATATGTAAGCAGCATGTGTATCAAGTTTTATGAAAATCCGTTCAATAACCGCTGAGTAATAATTGTTTTTCATTAATTTTAGCGGAAAGGTGTTCGGGAGGGTAGGGAGGTGGGGAGATTTCAACAAACGAAGTTCAAAAAAACTCATCCTGGAAAAAATTAGGTACCTTCCAGCCAAGTTTGGTGTGAATCGGCACCGTAGGTTAAGCGTAGTACTGTTGCATACATGTGATAGGAAATAACGGTTTTGATCTGAGCATTTTTATTGTTTTGCTGAGGAGAAGGAGGATGGAGGGAGATTGGGCCAAGATGGAACATTAAGAATGTGGCCATTCGATTTAGTGACCACAAATACTGCGAAAATGATACCCATATTGTAGTTTTACCATATTTTGAGTAGGGGATGGTGGAAGAGCCCCCTTTTCCCCTTTCCCTAGATTGATGAAATTTTTACCCATGCTATGTCTTTTGGTAAGCAATATGTGTACCAAGTTTAGTGAAAATCCGTTCCGTAATCGCTGAGTAATAATTGTTTTTCATTAATTTCAGCGGAAAGGTGTTCAGGAGGGGTAGGGAGGAGGGGGAGATATAAAAAAACGAAGTTCAAATAACTCATCCCTGGAAAATTAGCTACCTTTCAGCCAAGTTTGGTGTGAATCGGCCCGGTAGATTTTGCGTGATGCGAGCACATACATATATATATACAGACAACGTTGAGATTTATATATTAGATGGACAGAATTATCTTCCTCACAATGCGATCCGACAAGAGTTGGATAATTTCGACTCAAGATTCTTTAAAGATGCATGAAGATTTCTTTTTTTCATTACCAGTTTTATGCATGCTTGAGATTAATGCATCTTGAATGTATTATGAAAGTTTGGAGATTCACCAACCATTAGGAAGTCGAATCCCCCGAAACATTCATGAAACAATTTCGTAAGATTGCCTTTTCGACTACTCTCATTTAAATAAATTAGTTTAAAAATAACTCGCCCTGGTTGGCGAGTAACTTAGAAAGTTGTTCTTTGAGCCTTTTTTTTTAAATGGAAGAAGCCAAACCTCCGGGAATGAATCATTGCATCTTGGCAGCGTGATATCCTAGGTCTTGTTTCAGTACACTGCGCATGGTCTACTTTGAGCTATGAAGATCAGGAGCCATTCTTTGCATACATCATCTCCATTTTGCATAGAATTCGTATCTGATCAGCGATCGGTTGATCACTGACTCAAGCTTAACCGAAAGCCTTCGACCGAATCTTTTACAGCCATCTAGCGTGTTAGTCCTTCTTCTTCTTCTTGGCGTAACGACCTCTTCGGTCATGCCTGCCCATTAAGGGCTTACAAGACTTTTTCCCTTATGTCATTCCTCTCGTACACGGGAGGGTCCGGTCTCGGATGGGATTCGAACCCACGCCGTCGAGGTCCTTCAGTACCTTCTAATATGTTGACACAAAATCTTGACTTATTCCCAAGCCAATAAACTGCTAGAAATAGCACCTGGAAGAACTTTATCCTAGAACTGATTCTTTATCAGCTTTGACCTTTTCATCAATTATGAAAGATGAGCAGTCAATCATAATATCCAAACAGATCTTTCCATGATGCTTTCCATCATCCATCAAACATAGCAGAATATTAGTATTGAAAATAACAATAATAATCATAATGCAGAAAAGGAAGAGATTACGATAAAAATTTGACATAGGTGAAGAGAACCCTGTGCTTCTAAATGATAATAATTTGCCAATTCTTTCACAGCAACTGACGAGCTCGTTATCCAGAACAACGTGTTCAACCAATCCATAGCCGATGAAGCTTTTCAACTCGCCGTGAAAACTCGCATATGGCTAATAGGCAACGCGTTTGGACAACTCTCGTCAAATCTATTCCGTGGTAAGAAAAACCGACTAGAATACTGCATGCACTCCACACATCTCTCATGATTCCATTCGGACCATTCAGGTGTCGTGATATCAAACGAGACCGCTTGGAACGCACTGCCCAACATTCTGCTGGAGCGCAATCTGATCGAAACGTTCGACGGTCGGACATTCCTTGTGATTCCGCGAAACTTTTCCCTCAGCGTGCAAGGTTTCCGAATTGCGCAGCTGGCGACGTGCGAGAGTACGAACATTTCTGCCCCCGCCGTGTGGCCGGAAGTGTTCTTCCTGCGGCCATTTAGTGTCACCAATCGGGACGATCCGAGCTCGTACGTGTCGGTGGAGGAGTACCGCCAACAGGAGGGTTGTGACGCCGAAGGACCCGACCTTGTGCTGGTGATCGTGCTGGCGTCCCTGCTGGGCGTTACTCTGATCGGTGGCGGAATCGGAGGTTTCTTGTGCTACCGGCATCACCGTAAGCGTCAGCGGATGATACTGCTGGAGCAGAAGCTCGTTCAGCCAACTCCACGCACGTACCGGGAGACCCAAATACTACTCAAACTCGAAACGGTCGGCACACTCAAGACCGACTTTTAGACAGGGTTGTCGTACCCCCCCGATTGGACGTTATTTAAAACTACGCTTATTTGTAGGTTAGTTGTATGTTTCATTCGTTCGAATATACTCACAGCACTGGCAGGTGGCAGTCGAGCGCGTTCCGGATGGTCAGCATCGCGTCCGGTACCATCAGTCCCTTCGCCAGCAGTGTCGTACCGTAGCGCTCCAGTGTGGCCGCTTCTGGATCGGTCAGCCGGTCGTCCGGGTCGTCGTCGAACCGAAGCTCCTTCCGCAGAAGGTTCCTACTGCAACGTCCTCCAAGGTGCGCGAGTTCGTGCTCGAGCGCGATCAGAGTTCCCCCGGCGCTCGTTCCACCACCATGTTGACCGTGCTCCCCGTGCTCGGCAGAGGCCGGCAGTTGGTCAGCATTTTCGTACCCTATCACCAAACACTTGAACCCAAACGCGGGACTCTTCGGTTCGTTGACGTACGTCGAACAGGACTCGAGCGAGAGTTCTACCTCGCGCCCGGGAAGCAACATCGCTCGACCGGGACCACCGTATGACCAGCGTGACGGTGTGTTGTACATGCGCACCGTACACCAATCGTCCACCGGTTCCGGTTTGTCGCTCGCTCCGGTCCGGCTCGGTATCTTCACCTTCACGCGATCCTCCTCCTGGACGGTTCCACACTGTGCGTCGAACGTAAGGCACATCCAGCGCACGGTCGGTGGAAAGCGCACCCGATACGCTGTAAGTCCGGCCGTTCGGTACGGATGGTCACTCTCTAGGATGCAGTAGTGCTGGCTGGTCGTGTTCATACTCGTCGCCGACGAGGTTATCAGCGTCGCCCCACTACTGTGGCCCATGTGCGAGCTGTTGGCCTTATGGACCACTCCCATCACGCCGTTCCGCTGACGGCGCAGTTCATTAAGCGCCGTAATGGGTGGTAATATTTCCTGCACCATCGCGAGAACCTCCACCGACACCTTTAGATCCATACGGATGCAGCGTTCCAGCTGCGCCAAAGTCAACGGGAGCAGGTAGCGGAACAGACAGTTCACCACCGACGGCGAGCGGGTTGTACGCGCCCGGAACAGATCCCAAACGGTTCGCTTACGCATCGGTACCACGGCCATCACGGCAGCAGCACTCGCCGGTAGCTCCATTTCGTTTCCATTAGCCGCCATCCCGATTCCAGCACCGTTTCCAGCGCCACTGACAGCCGCCGAACCTCCACCACCACCGATCGCCTCCGATGCACTGTCGATTTCCCCGTACGGATCGTACGGAGTGGCAGCTCCGGCCGTGCCACTACTGCCCCGGAATGTCTCGAGGAGTCCTTTCGGGAGCACCTTGCCGATCGTACGACGCGTTCGCTCGATCGTGGTTGCCGCCGCGTTGGACGAAAGGACGCTCACAAGCCCCGTCGTCCCGACGTCCAGATGCTCCTCGATCGGTGTGATGTTGTGCTCCGAATCGATCGCTACTCCACCACCGGAACCACCTGCACCACCGCCACCACCTAGCATAATTCCATTTGCTCCCACCACACCGGAAGACGCGGACGACGAAGGAGTCGAGGATGTTTCCGACGACGAAGGAGCCCTCATCCCAGGCGAAGCGGATGTCCACAGGGCAAGCTCGTGGGCGACGGTCAGCAACTCCCGGCACCGACCAACGATGGCTCGGGCTACCTCCAACGCCAGATCGCGCGCCTGTGTCCGACAGTTGCCCAACTCGCGCCCGCTCCCACCATTTGCCCCGCCAAGCTGGAAACCGCCCGAGGCGCCGGCCGGTGTGCAGTGGTACAGTATGGCCGGTATCTGCCCCCGGGCCGGCGTCGTTCCGTTGAAGCTTAGATCACACGGGTAGAAACGGAAGGTTACCGTTCCGCAGGGTCCTCGGAGTGATGACTGGCCGCAATCACCGGACAGTGTTCTTGCTCCTTGGCTGCAGAGACGCAGCGCGTAGCGATGGTTTTCCTTCAGCAGCACCGCCCGGTTGAAGCGCAGTTCGGCCATGTGCTGCCGGACGGCCGTTTGATCGTACGATCCGACGATCGACTCCAGCACCTCCCAGCGGTGTGAATGGGAGTAGGTGTGCGAGTGCGACGAATGGTGACTATCGTACAGTAGCTCCAGTTGATACTCGTAACTGCCTGATCCGGAATAGACCTGTGGTGGGGAGTAAAACAAACGGAAGTAGTATTAGAAACGGTGGAACGTCTTCTGGAACTAAATCTAAGTCAACGAATACAAATGGGAACTTCGCAAAGTGAAGTTATTTATCTATATGAAAATTAGGAAAGCACGAGAACTATTCTTTTTGAAACATTTTAATTCTAATAACTAAACTACTTGTGATAAGAACAACAATGAAAAAAGGAAGTTAGCAGAGCAAAACAGAAAAGTGAGCCTAGTCGTAACGTAATAATATAAACTATGCCTAGTGGTAACGTAATAATAAACAACTATACGATAAAAGATTTAGTTGAGAGTCTTGTGTAACTTTGGCACTAATAATTAAAGTATTAAAGTAAACACTGAAATTAAGGTACAGTCGGTCATTAAAGTATCCGTACAGTCACCAATGTTAAGTTTAAGCCTGGATATCTCTGCGAATACGTGACCTGGGACAAAAATTTAAACGACATATTGTAGATGAACTTCTATTCTATCCAATAAGTTCTTAACATTTCCAAAAAGTTACTTTTAGGTCACTTTGTTTTAAAGAAACTCAAAACAAGCTCAAAGTTGATAACACAAAAGTATCCGTTCACCCGACATTCTTGAAGGAAAACACCGGTTTAGTGAGGTCATATTTATCAAAATATCAAAGCAGCCATTAGTTTTAGTAATTAAGGGTGTAAAGGCATCGCGGCAACAACTTAACATCATCATTTACCTTGAAATGGCCGTTAAAACTGAGCAAACAACTGCAACCATGAGAGAACTGTCTTTTTCATGTTTTGAAAAGGGAAATCAATTCGGGAAGTTGAGAAACTCTGGGGTAAATCTCATACTTAGTCCCAGGGTTTTATACTTTGACGAAGAGAGGCTTAACTTTACCATCAACGGGACACTAACTTGATCTTAGTAGACCTCTAAATGATGCCTAGGCAATAGGCAATAAATAGCAAAATACTCTTCATGTACGGATACTTTTTGTCATCAATTTTGAGACTTTTTAGGAATTCTTTAAAACAAAGTGACCTAAATGTAACTTTTTGGAAATGTTAACCACTCATTGGATAGAATAGAAGTTCATCTACAATATGTCGTTTAAATTTTTGTGTTGGGTCACGTATTCGCTGAGATAACCAGTCTTAAAGATAAAATTGGTGACTGTACGGATACTTGCTTGTCCAAGTGTATACTTTAACGTTATTGAATTAACTACGACCTTCTTGTATCCGATTTAATATTAAAACGTTATGTTATGGTTTGCCAAAGAAACATTGAATACAAAATTGTAAAGCTCATCGGCGAGACGATTCTATTAAATTTTTAAAATTAAAAGCATTCATGCTTACATAACAATCAGAACATTGTTTTAAGGAAATATCAAATGTTTTTCAACCAATAATCACTAAAGCAATGATTTCACACATCCATTTACGCATTTGATACTTACACAAGCTCCAGCAATCGATATTCCAGGCCGATCGACAGTGAACGCAATGGCGTCCGGTCCAAAGTTGCCCGTGTTCCACGTCTTTCCGAGATCGATCTTCCCGAAGCGACTACCGGTGCTGTACAACCGGTTGCTGCCCATCGGCACCATCGGCGGGACCATCAAATCTGTCGCCGGCTGCTGCGTCGTGGTGTCCTCCTGATCACCCCGATCGCCACGCTGCTCACCGACCGGATCACATCCATGGTGAATTATTTCCGAGAGCAGTTTCGCCAACAGTCGACATCCGTTGCGTATTAGCAGTCGCTCCTGGCTCTGATCGTCATCCGGATCGTCATCCTGATCGCTATCATCCTCGTCGCCGTCGCTGTCCCCATCACCAGGTGATTCATTCCGATATCCGCAGCAACCGGTCGACATCGGTCTCTTGCGTCCCTCGGGAGAGCTTTCGTTATCATAGTCCTCCCCGATCGACGGAGCACGACAACGGCGTACATTTTCAGTCCCCGTCCCATCTGTACCTTCGTCTTCGTCGAGCTCGTAGTCATAGTCAACCCCTTCGCTACTTCGGCAACTGCTGGCGGTGCTTGTGTTGCTATTGCTGCTCCCACTACTGCTACTTCCCCGCCGACGATGTCTGCCGATGCGATCCAGCTTCCGACGCACCGGATCCGACACGAGCTCCAACAGCAACTCGAGCACATCCCGGAAATGCCAGTCCGGAAGATGCGGTACGCCAACCTGCGACTGTCCGACACCCTCCGTGGAGTTCGTAACCGCACCCGCACTCGTCAGTTGTTCGATGAGGCTGGCTAACATATCACGATTCCTTGAGATCAGCATACCTCCGCTCGAGGTCGACTGGGGGCGCGAGGAGGTCGATGGTACTGGTGGCGTTTGGGATGGACTAAGGAGGATCGAAAACGTCACTCGCAGGTTAACGGACGGTTGGCAAAGGCCGGCAAGGATGGCACTCAGAAGAAGGCGCCCGGTATAGCGTTCCGCACTGGCACTGCTGCTGGCCGATCCGTAGCTGTAACGGTACCGATCAACGCCCGGTTTACCACCGACGACGTGTTGATTGGAGTCGGATTCACGCAACAGTAACAACCGCCGACACAGGACTTCCCACTTCAGCGGAGGTGTCGGGTAAAAGATATCAAAACACCGTACGAACGTTCGATGGCATTCGGCCAACACTTCCCGCTTGGCCTTACAAAGCCGACGTCGCATAGTACGCTCCATCACCGGTAGGGTGACCCGATCGGCAAGGATGTCTATCAGCAGGGTGCGTATTTCGA
This sequence comes from Anopheles sinensis, assembly GCA_000441895.2. NCBI lineage: Eukaryota > Metazoa > Arthropoda > Insecta > Diptera > Culicidae > Anopheles > Anopheles sinensis. Next base: position 297,836 of record KE524847.1, on the reverse strand, counting down.
TGACGGCCACCGCGAGCGACTGGTGACTCCCGGATGTGGACAGCGGTGCCGCTGAGGATGACATTGGGGAGCTGGTGTTCTGATAGGAGCTTCCAAATGGCGGTACCGAAAACTCCGCCCGAAGCTGATCCTCGGCGTGCGCGTCCGCTTCATCCTCCGTCGAGCGGGATCCGGTCGGATGATAGATGGCGTTCAGGTACCGCCGCAGAAGTCTCAAACAAGCTCTACAGATGAACGATAGTCGTACGATAAGCTGCAAAGAAAGCAAACGTTACGTTAATCTAGTAGCCAATCTATACTGCGTACCAAAATGATAGCCTCACCTAGTTTTTCCAAAAATACACAGTTATTTGTGAGAATACAATGAATACTTTCTAGTAATATTTTTGGGGAAAACGAAAAACAATCCCTGTATCACAAAAAAAAAAAACTGAAAATAGTGGTGTCCCAAAATGATAGCCTCACTTAGGGTTTTCGTTAAAAAAAAAAAGAAATAAAAAGAGGCATAAATGGATGAAATTGAGATGATTTAGTAGTTCCTGGGTCCTCTAAAAGGATTTATATCCTGGAAAAATCCTAAAGACATACCAAGCACAACTTGAGGCTCCTGTATGGTCTCGTACTGTCTCCTATCTTCATATATCTCCCGAATTAACATTCCCCACACATTTTATATTGGATTAAGCTCTGGAAACATGACTTGACAATACATTGATTTGAAACCCGTTCGTGCTAGGTAAGATATTGTTTCCTGGCTTACGTAAACGGTAGCATAATCTTGGTGAGAAATAAGCTGTTGATTGCAGTCATGGTCCAGGTAGGGCTTCGAATGATTGCAGGATGCAGATGAACATGTTACGGTTCAGGCGTAGTGATACAATCACCAAAACACTCTTATCATGGCCGCAGTGCGTTCCCTAAGTCAAGACAGAACCATCTCCGAAATTGCATAGGGAGAAAAATTTTGGTTCACGTCTCAAATCGCCCCAGTAGTGAATTTTACCATTCGGTACGCCCCAAGGTATCTGAACTAAATTTAGAGTTTAAACCCAGGACAATACTACAAACTGACAACTTACGTTTATCCATTCGTTCTTGTTTGTAATAAGTCCTGTATCAAAACCCAATCTAGCGGCTTTGAGGTGCGGTTTGAGCGCGGGAAATTTCTTCATGGGGTCTCTAGACATCATCAGAACAAGAATTGAGCATTTGCCACACAATATTTTTGGTTAGATTAAACCCTAAATATTTTTTTTATCTTACGACAACCTTTGGTCTAATTGGAAGAGACTCCGTTTATCACGCGATGAATGTTTTTGAAGATGACCTGAAGGCATCTGAAGCCCATTTGAACTGGTATCTTACACATGATTCATAATGGCCAACGCAGAACTTTTGATAAGCACCCCAATCTGACAACCTGACTTATGCATATGCATTATTTTGGCCTTTTTCTCTGATTTTTTCGGTCCGCTAGTTGTTTTCCACAACCCACGTTCACATTAAATTATAAATTTAAGATAGAAATCTACTGATTACTTTTTCCAACTGATCTTATCGTATCTTGAAACTTGCCAGTTTGGTTTAATTAAAATGATTTTTAAAATGAGGCTATTATCAAGTTTTTCGGTTTTTTGGCTTTAACGACATTATAAATTATTTTTCTGGAGAAACAAAACTGAAACACATTTCGTTTTTGTTAAGAAATATGATCCTGTTGTTGTGTTTTTCCTTGCGATCATTTAAATTAGCATATGGATGAAAAAAACTAGGTGTGGCTATTATTTTGGTATGCAGTGTAGTAGCCGAAGTAACCTTAAATACCTTCGCTTCTCCGATCAGTCCTGCGTTGTTCGACATCATGGGATTCGTTGATGAGTTTTTCATTCCCTTTTTCTGCTCACCGGACAAATTCCGGAACGCATTCCAAGCCCAACTCAACAGCGCCGTCAGCGACTCGAACGTTTCCCGATTGACGCCGGTTGCAAAACGTCGCGAAATGGGACACAGCGTGATTACACTTTCGTCCACCGCCGAGCTGGTCAGTGTGCTGTTTACGCCACCTGCAACTGTTGAACCCGACCCCGATGGTCCCTTCTTCCGGCGGTAGTGTACGTTAGCGTTCGCACCGCCACTGTTCGACTGCTGCTTGGAACGGCTCCCAGAACGGAATGGAAACCTTCCCTCGTTGGCGGGCGCCATGTTTGAAAATCCATTTGCAGCATCCGCGTTTCCAAGGTTCCAACGGTTCGGGGTAGGAATTGCCGGCACCTCCTCGTCGATGCTTCCCGAGCCGAAGGTTGGCGTGAGCAGAACGGACCGATGCTCCGGAAGGTCCTCCTCCTGGGGATCCTCCTCGACGGTGAGATCGCAAAGCTTCACCTGCCGTCCATTGGAGCTGCTGAATGCTACAAACAGGTAATAGTAAAACATGTTACAAAGCTGACCAAAGGCATCCAATGTCCTTCCACCTACCACCACGTGATCCCGTGAACCAATCCGATGCGTTCACGTTAACATTCCCATCGAGCGGTGACGAGAGTGAACCACCCGAGGTGGACCCTTCCAACGATGGCTCGAACGGTGGCCACTGACCCGATGAACCCAGTCGCTCGGTTGCCTCCGTCAGCACATCCAAGCAGGCGAGCAAATTCAGAGCCAACTGAAACCGTGGAACCTCGGAACCATTCCACCGTTGGGGTAGAGCTATCTCCGGACTCAACACCGACAGCGGTTCATTCCCACCGAAGCGAATGGTGTCACCCTTGTCATCGACCGGATCCACCGCCGGATGTTCCTGGTGCGGTTGTCGTTGTTGGTTCGTCGACTGCTTTCGCTTCGGCTTCCGGCGGTACAGTTCAGCGGCGATCGGATTGAAGATCAACATCCGCTTACGGATGCCATCATAACCCCAGAGGACGTTGAACAGCGGATCGAGAGTGAAGGAAAAGTGCCAACGATTGCGCCTATAAGCCTCCCGCATGCCGCCGGAGTTGGCGGAGTCGGCACGGGCATCGTACTGATTCGTACGATGAGCACGGCAATGTCCCGTTCGGCGATCGATCGTAATCGACCCGGCCAAATGGGGTTGGTTGTTTGGTATGAGCACTGAAATTACATACCAGTTGGGTAAAATACAAGAGTGAGTCATTTAACTTCATTTTACGAGGAATATTCATCAGCGTGATACAAATAAAAATGGTCAAAAACATTAATCCTTATGTCTTCAACTAGCATAACCGGGAATGTTATCTATTTTGTATGGCTTTTTATTAATTAGTCTTTTTGTCTTAGAACTATTCAAAATACTGAACTATATGGAAGACCATTTATGAAAAAATAAAAATATATAATTTGTGGAGATTTGTACTTCTATACAAGTTCCTTAGTTTTAATTTTTAAAGGTCTATGACTTATACTGATGTTACAGATTCTAGAACTAATGTAACATACAACATAAAATTCTACAACATAAAATTCCATCGGTTCCGCTTCAGGTATGTCGATTGAAGATGTTCAAAAAGCAATGTTTTTCACAATTTTTCCACCTAAAAAAAAATAATCCCAAGTTTAAAATTTGCTTAGAAACTGGGGCTATTGCTTGATTTTGCAAATAGTAAAAAATATCCGGCTATGCCAGGGGTCGGCACACGTTCCCTGGGAGGGAGATACTGCGGACCAAATACTTTAAGCGAAGTTTTAATTGAATGGAAGTGATATTAAACTCTCTTTAAGTGGAGTACTTTTTGTCTAATCTGGAATGTATCGAAAATGTAAAGTAAAATATTTACTTGTAGACATGCTTAAACATTTTATTTGTAAGCATTAAAATTGATACTTATTTTCGTGAAATGTTGCACATATCCGACCTTAAGCTGTACGTTCATTGTGCTTTAAATTAGTTTTTCTTTGATATACTTGAAATTGATTATCTACTCAAACTATTTTACCTCACTAGTTCAAATAACTCAGCTCCGGGATGATTTAAATATTGTGAACAGTATTTTTTCCGTAATAATGTCAAACATTGCACGTCTTGAATGTAGTTATTGTGGATGTAAAGTAAAAATATTATTTTTTTTCGCTGGATTCTGGATGATATTCACGAGACTGGATTATTTAAAACGGTCTATAGTAAATGATGCAGGAAGTCATCTCGTATTGAACAGTGCGTTCAACAGTTTTAACGCACATTTTTTTAAAAAAGGAACATTGCCGACCCCTGAGTTGTGCCATCGTGGACATTAGGGTTAAATGTGAAATATTAAAAATTGACTGTACGCCTTCAAATGATCAAATTATTAAAATGTAACCAACACAACAAATAAACCAATATAGTTCTACAAAATAAATTGCATATTCCTGGTATTGCGTATAGCGAAAATGAAATTAATTCTCTGGCACTTACAGATTGTTGATCGATCGGCCGTCACGCTGTACTTGGCTAAAGCCGCCCCGTTGATGAGTGATTCCTCCACCTTGATGTACGTCTGATCACCGCTGGCCGCAATCCACGACGCACGCCGTCCCGTTCCGGGTCCGAACGAGTCAATGGCCACCGGGGCGCAGTGCCAGAAAAAGTTTCCCTCGCTGCCACCGGGAGCTTCGCGGCCCAGCTGTCCCTTGTGGTAGTTCCCGAAGGTGTACACGGCACCACGGCTGCTCAACACCACGGAGTGGTTACTACCGGCCGCCACCGCTACAATCGTACCGGTTCCGGACGGGAAGCGAATGAGATGTGGCCTACCGCCGGCCGGTGCTTGAAGATCACCGGTTCCCAGCTGGCCGTACTGGTTGCTGCCGAAGCTGTACACCTCTCCGCCAGCCGTAAGCACCAGCGAGTGATGCTGACCACAGGCCACCTGTGTCACGATCGGTGGCCGGCGTGGGTCCATCCCTGGCTGCTGATGAGGCAGATCGACACGCTGCGGAGGCACCGGGACGATACGGGGTGTGTCCGGGTCGGGATTGGTGTTGGTATTGGCCGCCGCGTTCGAGCCTCCACAATGGCAGCAACATCCGCAACCGCAGCCACACTTGGCAGCGGCCGACGCCGGTGGATCGGTATTCGTGGCCGACGGAACCGTATGACAGGCGTTGCACGTAGCGTTCGTTGTGTTGGGATTATTGGCCGAAATTGTGCTCATTCCATTCGCAGTTGTTGTTATGGCATTCGATTGATTGTTAACGATTGTAGTGGCCAGTTCTTCAACTAAACGGAATAAAAAAAAATGGTTTGAGAATGGCGGAGTTATCTTGAGATATTTGAAAGCAATCAGAAAGCAAATCAGAAAGCGAAGTGGTGGTATCAAAGTGACTCTTCACGAAAACGATCAGTCAGCTCTCTTTTCCTTGCGTACGGCGGTTATCACAATTTTCAACCGGAAGAAATCGTGGAACCACCCTTCGGAGTGCACGGCCAAAAAATACTCTATCCTATTCGTACAGCTGGTATCTCCCTTGTCCAACAAATGGAGGGGAATTACCCTTTTTCAAGGATTGGCAAATTAAGAAAACCTTATCCGTGAAACAGTTGGTCACGTCGAAAAAATCATCAATGGATGAATTCGAGGCGCCTGCCACGTAATTGCATAAGGAAGTGATACAGTTCCAACAGAAAAAATCAACTTCAAATTTCCACTTTTACAGCAGTTGACAATACATTTGTACTACTAGACATTTCACATACTAATGGGTTCTACTTGACAACCTGCTTCACGTATGCGGCACACAAGCGCTTGAACTCGGGAACGTTTGCAGCCTCGGCAATCTCTCTTGGCATGCTGTTGTACTACTGTATTACAAAATAATGAATTCCTAGCAAACATTGTTGAAAAATTCGACGTTCTAGGATCATTAACCCTTCGAGTGCTGTACCGGTAAACGTCGGAACCCCTAACCACTCTTTCTAAAAGGTACCCCGGTAACATACCCTTCAGGAGTTTGAATATTAGTATCACAGTCTAGTACACTATCCGTTGCTCTACCGACATCCATTGTAGAACATCTAGAATGACAGCAGACGGCGTATATCGACTACAACACAGCACTGACCTCATTACCCTATTTTGTACCTTTTGCAACCGTTTGAGCTGTGTCCGATTGTCGAGGAACAATATTGATGGACAAAAATCAAAATGCGGTAAGATAAATGACTTGTAGAGGTGAACTTTCCAAAAAAAAATAGGTTGTTCCCCAGTCTACTCTTAACCACACACTTCTCTGCCACCTAAGCAATGACCCCAGCAATGTGTGCACAAAATGTAAGCCCTTGGTGACGAGTGACTCCTAAATGTTTAACTTGGGAGACTCGGTCAATTGGTTCCGTGTTGATGGCACTGGAAAGCTGGCCGGTCTACTCGTTCCTCGACATTACCATATAGTTTGTTTTACCAATGTTTCATGCGAGTTTCTTGTACCTCAACTAGCCATCCAGAACCACCAAGTCAGCATTAAAAAGGGACTCTGCCTGTTTCACGTCCTTTTGCGATATAAATATTACTGTGTCATCAGCAAAAAGATTTATCTCGCAGGAACGTAAGACCTGCTTCATGTCATTGATATACATGATAAACAAAATTGGTCCAAAAACACTTCCTTGTGGAACCCCAAGGGTGTTTTCAATAGAATCTGACACCGATTTTCTGAAAATTGTCCTCTGGGTTCTACCTGTTAGATTATCACTAAACCAACTGAGTTCCATCCCATCAATACCGAATCGTTTGAGTGTTGTAAGCAACAAGGGTTTCGATATTGTTTCAAATACCCGATCCAAGAAAACAGCAAGCACCGGTTGCCCACTGTCCATCAACACCTTCCACTTCGCTAGCACCAGGTTCAGTGCGGTTTCACAGGAATGTCCTTCCCGATATCCCGACTGCTCCCGGGCGAGCAGGCCGTTCTGGTCCAGCTATTGTACCAATTGGTCCTTGATCACAACCTCCAGGACCTTCTCGACAGTGTGAAGCATGTTGATGGGGCGAAACTCTTCCGCTTTGCTAGCCACGGCCATCTCTTGATGAGGTACAACCAAATGACTCATTCCATGTCGCCGGAAAACACCCCGCTCCATCGGTTGGTTAATCAAAATCCAGGAGCGTCACCCCCGTAACATAAAAGCCATTTCCCTATTAGTTCTATTTCCTTCAAACTCACCGTTGCGTTCCCGTTGAAATTTGCGTCCACACTGGCCCTTATTGTTCAGCCCGAACGTGTACAGCTGTCCGAGGGCGTCAACCGCGACGCAGTGTGCCTTCCCGAGGGCAACCTTTCGTATGACAACGTCCGTCAGGCCACCGACAACGCCGTTCGGTTCGCAATAGTTCGTATCCTTGCCGTACATGATCAGTTTTCCCTCCTTCGTGACGAACGCCGATGTTCCTGTGGAAGATTAATGAACTAATTAGAGCACTTCATAAGGGGGGTAATGTTGAAGAAAATTTTACCATTGTTGCACGCGACGAAGGTGATCGTATGGCCATCCAATTTGCTCAACCGCTTCGGTTTGACCGCCTTCGGTTGGCGTCGGTTCGTCTTGGCAAGTTCACCATCCTCACCTCGCTTGGCCGTACCGGTGAAGTAAACCGTTCCATCGGCCGTCAGCAGCAGCCCGTGATTCGCCTCATGGCCAACAACCACCTGCCGGAAGCTGGTGATGCCCTTCGGCAAAGCCGTCAGCTCGTTCAGCTTCATCGAAATGGTCGACTTTGGCGTGCTCATGACACACCCGACCATACCGGCAGCCCCGGCGGACGTTTTTAACCCCAGTGCGATGCTGCGACCCCAATAGAGCACTTTGCCACCACCACCACCACCTCCCGGGGAGCCATCATCGACCAGCACAAGCCCGAATTCTTTGCCACACGATATCGACTGGATTGTCGCACCCTGAGGATTCGAGTCCAGCACGGCCGATGAGACGCCACTCGATGGTTGCTGACAGCCACCCCCTTCCATGAGGTCCTCCTCGAAGGCAGCCCAACCGTAGGTGTGATAGCGGTTTTTGGCCAGCTTCAAACGGAGCTCCGGACGCGAATCGGCCGAAGCGGCAGCTCCCGCGGCGACATTGGCCACCGGTGGGTAGAGTTGTTTCACGACCAGGATGTCCTCTTCCTGCTCATCGGGCTCCGTACTGTCACGGATCGAGTCCGACACGGCGCCAAGCCAACAGATTGCATCACCATCGGAAAACAGCTGTCCATAGCGACGCTGCAGGGCTGGAATGGGTGCCGTTTGAATCGTCCCGAGGGCGGTCAGCGTCGTAGGGTCGTACAGCTGAAACGTCCAACCGCTGGCAACGTTCGCCTTGTTTATACGACCATAGTAAAGCTTTCCCTGTGGAATGGAACAAAATATTTTAAAGGGTTATTGGAATATAAAACAGGTCCCCACGTTCTTTTATCAAACATACCCCGGCGTAGCCAATCCACCCGGGCAGTTCGGTTTTGGCCATCGAAATCGTTACCGCGCCGTATATCAAACCCTCCTGCGTGCCATTGAAACCGGAACCGATCTTCAGCAGCCCTTTCGCGGTGACCAGGAAAAGAAACTTCCCATCCGAGGCGACCGAATGCACGACGGACGAATCGAGCGGCAGGCGAAACTCTCCGATCATACAGCCACGTGGTATGCCGCACCGGAAGTAGTCGGCTATGGTGGCCCGTCCCGTCGCCATCGAAAAGATGGTACGCTGCAGCTTGGCCACGCTCTGTGGCATTTGCACGCATCCACCTGTAGTGGTCGTGGTGGAGGCTCCCGATCCACTAGAACCACAAGCGGAGCTCATCAAAATGGCGGCCACGGCGCGCACTATGCGACCCGTGTCGCCCTTGGCGATGGCAAGCGAGAGCAGGGTGGAACAGGCAAGCGATGACCAGGCACCACCAACGGTCGTCGGAGGATTGCTTGTGGTCGATAGTTCCAGCAGGAGATCGAAGAGCGGGCCAAACACTGCATCCGGTTCGTGGCGCATACCTTCCGGGTCTTGTCCTAATGGCGACGGGGGAAAAAAAGAAATAAAATTAATTTTAGCAGTTTAACGAACAGCTGGAGGCTCGACCAGCTGATGAAATCATGCCTCAGCCACCTAGCATTGAAGAAACACGAAAGGCTATCCGTCGCCTCAAGAACAATAAGTCTGGCACAGACAGAATAACAGCCGAACTGATCAAAAACGGAGGCGCAAACTTTGAGAACGAAATTCATAGACTACACTAACTACAGGGGTATTACGGTGTTGAATACCGCCTAAAAATATTTTCCCCCATTCTTCAAGAACGCCTTGACCTATACGCTGAAGAGATAGAAGGAAACTAACAGAGAGGATTCCGAACAGGGAGATCAACCACTGATCAGATCTTCACCATGTGGCCAAGTCTTGGAGAAGATGGCAGAGTATCAACAAAACACTTTCCATCTCTTCATTGACTTTAAAGCCGCATATGATAGCATAGCCAAGGGTAAAACTGTATCAAGCCATGAATCTCGTTTGGAATCCCGGCTAAATTAATCAGACTCGTAAGAATGACCATGACCAACGTCACTTGTCAGGTGAAGGTGGATGGAAACCTCTCAAGTTCCTTTGCTACCACCAAGGGACTGCGCCAAAGGGATGGGCTTGCTTGAATACTCTTCAACCTAGTGCTAGAGAGGGCCATCCGAGACTCGGAGGTGGAAATTTCGGGGACAATCTTCTATGAAGTCAATCAAGATCCTGGTATACACTGATGATATTTACATCATTGGAAGAAGGCTTTCCTATGTAGCAGAAGCATACCAAAGAATTGATCGAGCGGCGAATAACCTCGGACTGCAGATTAACGAGGGAAAAACCAAGAAGATGGTGGCACCATCAGCGGCCCTGCCAACAATTGCCGAAAGTCTACCTGTAAAGACAGTCGAAGCTGGGACTATACCGGACACACATAGTTTCAGTGATCACATACGCCTCCGATACATGGACTCTGTCCAAATCTGACGAAATCCTCTTAGCCGTGTTCGAGAGGAAGATGCTCAGGAGGATTTTTGGCCCCGTATGTGAGGAGGGACATTAGAGGAGCCGATATAATGACGAGCTCTAGGAGTTGTACGGAGACCTCACAGGCTTGCAACGAATTAGACCCGCCAGGCTCCGGTGGGCTGGTCATGTCATGCGAATGGCACCGGACGACCCAGCCCGTAAAGTCCTTTTGGGCTCTCCCGAAGGACAGAGGAGGCGTGGTAGGCCTAAATTGAGATGGAAGGATGGCGTAGACGAAGCCGCCAGATTAGCCGGGATACGGAATTGGACCACTGTGGCGAGCAACCGTGAGCGGTTTCGGATGAAGCTTCGTCAGGCCAAAACCGCTCAGCGGTTATAGCGCCACATAAGTAAGTAAGTAGTAAAATTAAATTTTCCTGCTGTCAACCAATGGTCGCCATTTTTGTTTTTTCCTTTTCAATCTTCAAACTCACCTTGCAGGATGTCGTACAGCGAGCGGAGCGCCTTCGTGGCTATACGGGGCTGGCTTTGGCGCGTCTCCGCTATGATGCCGTACAAACTGTCCAACCCCGCCAGCACAATCTGCGGAACACGCTGCGAAGCCCCGGCCTGTGCGCTTCCGACCGACTTCGGTTCGTCCAGGGCGGTATCGATTATTCTCATGGAGGACACCGTGGCCCTGGCCGTCGTTTCACGCTCCAGCACAATCGACCGCACCGCATGGTACACGGCAAACCGGGACGCATTCGAGGCAATTTCATACCGCTCCAGATTAGGCTCCAGCAGCAGCTGCAGCTTCGACTTCGGCGACGTATCCTTTTTGGAGCTCGCGCCGCCATCGTTCGCCTCGGACGACTCGGTCGAGAGGAAAATGTGCCCGAAAACCGACCCATAGCGGGCCGAATCGTACAACTCCATAGCCTACCGTGTTCCGGAACCGTCGGGAATCGAAATATTCCCCCAAAAAACGCACCGTCTACGAATATTCACCACCGAAAAAGAATGAAGAAAATTTTGAACAGGGCGTCTCTGGTGTAACTACAGCCTAATGGCGATCGTCCCTGTGCGCAACGAGCGCTTGGATGTGAAAAATCGATATTTTCCTGCACCTCGCTGGTTTCATCCCGCTGGCTCTCTCTCCCTCCCTCACCTTTCTCTTTCTCTCTTTGTTCCGCTCACCCTCCTAGCAGACGGTCCTACATCCTGCCGGACCAAACCAACTTCCCCTCGCTTTAAATCACGAACAAAAACACGACGCTCGATGTTTACTATGATTACCGAAAAAAAACTCATTCATCCTTTTTCCCCTCCAGAGCTGCACAGCTGACGAACCACGTTGTTGTGGGCTTGCGCACAACGCTCGGCAGGGTTTGTTTTGGCATAAAGTACGCTTTGATTCCCCGTTCGTAATATCCCTGCGAAATCCCAGGACACAACAAAACAGGATAACCGGCAGAAAAGGATGACAGTGCCATCGATGTAGTTGCGTTTCCACAACGGCCCTGTTTTTGAAAGAACAAAATTGACGGTTCAATCAAAGCCATGTGCTCAGTTGGTGAATTTGCTCAAAATGGAAATAAGCAAAGAGCTATCGTTTACAACACGGATTTATTTGGAGATATAGTTTATTAAAGTAATAAATTAATTACTTAGGAGGTTCAACATTCCATTTTCAACAAGAAAGTTAAAGTTTAGCTTGGATGCACCTACAATATCGCGGTGTTTTTAAATATCATACTACACGAATATCCTAATACCCACACATATTGTCTATTTAAGTCCATTAATTTACTAAAAAATATCTGTGAAGTAAACTAAAATAGTAGCAACAATACACATGCATGGTCAACGAAAATACCAATCGCTTTGAACATATTTCTCATATCCGTTCGATGTGTTGCAAACCACCAACATCGAAATAAGCACCACGAGTAACGGTACAGTTCGTTTATCAATTATTACTTTAATAGTTTACAAATCTTAGGCAATCTATTTTGTCACATTTTCTATTTTCTTACAGGCAATTTTCTTTCGGTATCTACGCGGGAAAAAATGGGTGATGCAGATTCGTTAGATTGGACCGATTCCCATTCAGCAAACTCCACTGCTCCACATTCTAGCGAAACACAACAGTGAGAAAGAAAATTAAAGGGTAAAGAAAATACTAAAATGGAACCAATCAGCACCACCCAAAGGGAGGAAAGAAGGTAGCTATGATGATTGTTGATCCGTTAATGCAGCAATAACAAATGGAGAAATCTGTGCACGGTAAGTGTTTGCTTATTGCATATATATATCATATACATACGTAAGTGGTTATGCGGTTATGACGCACGGGAGAATTGACACTACTTTAAATAAGTAACCGAATGTTATAACTGAGTCCTGACACGCGTGAGTAAAATCCAATGACCCCCCATATTCCGTGCTGCCGTCCCGAGGCAGGAGATCCCGTTTTTCGCATTATTATTTTTTTTTTTCGCTCGGGTTGAAAATCCATACCACAGCCACATGTCGACGATAGCCAACCATTTCAATACGAAAATCAAAACACTTCTAAATTTGTTACTCACTTTTCTACAACAACAAACGAAGAAAAAAAACGATCAAAAGAAAGTATAAACGTACGTTCCGAAGCAGTGAAACCGGGATGTTTCAAAGGGAATTTAAAATAAAGAATAGAAATAGATCGATGTGATGCGTGATCGATAACAATACCCACATGGGAACCTACTAACAGACGAGCGCACGTACAGTTACATTGATGGACAAACCGTTCTTTTAGATTTGCCTTTGCCTAAGAACAGGGTCGCGGCACAGTTCCTCGTTGTGAAAAGGAAAACATTGTGCTACGCGGGAAAAATGTTTAACCGCGCCCCAGGGAATGGAAATCGTTTCATTCCATTCATTACGCTACAACTTTCGACTACCTCAGATCTACAGTAGAAAAGAAAAAAAACACAGAAACCGAGGTACACGACACCAACGGGACCGGTTCTCTAGGCCAGTTCGGTTCCTACTAAGCCGATGAGGGAAGATCTTGCATCGTTTCGCCCATGAGTAGCCCGCTGGTGGTGCCCGTTCCGCTTCCGCCAGCGCCCCCGTTCAGTCCCACGATGGCAGTGGGTAGCGGTGGCGGGGACGGTGACGGGCACTCCATAATATCACCGGTGCGTAAGTCTTCCAGGCAGAGCGAGGACAGCAGAACATGGTGCTGCTGCTGATGCGGCGACTGCTGCTGATGTTGCTGCTGGTGATGCTTTTGATGGTGATGATGATGAAGAAAGTGATCGTCCATGCACACGCCGATGGCCAGCGGGGAAACGATGGATGCGGGAGGAGGAGGAGGAAGGGGAGGAGTAGCAGTAGTAGTGACCGTCACCGATGCGAGCGGCATGAGTCGTGATGCTGAGAAGGTGGTGTATAATTTTTCTAGCCCCTGGTTGTTGCTCTCGGACAACAGGGTCCGGGGTGAAGCGCTGTTGCCCGCCGGGAATGTATCGGAATCCTGTGGTGTCATACAGCGATCCTCGAGCACGTCCTCCAGATTGAACAGCGTGTCGTTCGACGCCGTTAGAGAGCTTCTTTTGGCAAGAGCAGGCACGGATTCGGTCGCCTCGCATACCACAGGACCCTCAGTGCTAGTTGATCGAGAAGAAAGAGTAGAAATAGTGTTGGTTTAATCACAGAACAAAATAGGTTTGTTTTCTTAAAGTATTAATTGTGTGAAAAATTATTGGTTTGATTGTGTGCGTGACCAACTATTTTGATCATAAATCCAACTTCATCACTGCTTGTATCATTGGCTTTATATAAAACTTGAACCGATTGCAATATTTGTTTCGACAAACAACTAGTCTAGACTACTTTTTACTCAACTAAACAAACACTACAAAGTTCAATTATTTACGACAACATTTCTTAAACATTTATCTAGCGTGGAGGTCAATATGTACAAAGAGTTTACGTTTGTAAAAAAATATAATTTTGTTTAAATCTGTGTTTCGCCTATCAGCTATGCAGTGCACACTTTTTAAGCTTACAGTTTTTCTTCAAAAGTTATTTAAATCTTTTAAAAAAACGAGTTTCTCTCCAACCCGATAAGTTTTTCTTTACGCCGAGCCAGCGCATTTTGCAGTTGTATCAACAAAAATAATACATAATTTTAAAAGAGGGAATGAAAGGTATGCACTTTTGCCAGTTATAATTCGTGTTAGTTCTTCGTTGAACAGAACACGCGAACCAGCGAAGTAGCGAATGGATGGAAAGGCTTGAAAGGAATTTTCAAACCCAAATCGAACTAGGGGGAACACTTAAAAGAAAAGAAATTAACAAACCATTAGGATCCCCAAATGCGATGATCATCCACGTACCTAATGATCGTACTTTCGACAAAATTGGAACAGTGCGCCACGCTGATGGACGGTGGCAGACTGCATTCGTCCTCGTTCTCTTCCATGATCGGCGATAACGATCGATTGTAGTTGATGATGATTTCGTTCTCTTCCGTTTCTCGGTCGGCCCGCTCGAAGCCCCCACCCAGGCCGCCGTTATCAGCGAGTTTCGGGCTACCTTGCGCCCTGCGGGGAGGAAGGGAAAGGGGGGAACAATCAGGAAAACGGAAACCAAAAGCGGGCGAGTGATGAAGGTTACTTACTGATCATCGGTGTTTAGCCGAATAGCTCCACTGGCGCAATCCTGTAATGTGGGTCAATGATAAGAGAGAAAGAAGGTTGACACGATTTCTTTGTCTTCTGTTACCGGCCCATTCGGATCAACTTACATTTGCTTGGGGTAGCAGTTGGGACAACTGTTGGCGCAGTAGATCGTACGCTTGGTCATTCTCGAATGGATCGTTGCCAGCACGATTCCACGAACCCTCGTCGTCATCAAACGGCTCCAGAGATCCTTTCCACCAGTCGTCGTTGTCGTTCTCTTCACCAACCGCGGTGAAGCTCCCATTGTCGTCTAGCTCGTAGTTGCCCCACCCGTCGAATATGTTCCCTCGGGAGTTGGTGGGTGAAAACTCTTCCGCCTCCAGCGGCGAAAGGTTGCTTCCGTTGGCATCCATCATCTGCAGCATGTACTGGCACTTGTACAGCACGTCGTCCACCAACTCGGCCGCCTGTTGTTCGACATCTTCCCGCGTCAGGGCATTGTCCGCCGGGGGTTCAGAGTAGATCGACGGTGATCCCGAAGACCCCTCGCTTTCGACGTTCAGCGGTGTCGCTTGGCCTTCCTCTTCATCATCGTCGTCATCGTCGTCCTCCTCGTCCTCTTCGCCCTCGATCGCAATATCCAAGGCACACAGGGGATAGGTCAATACTGATAGCATCGGCCGACTGCGCCATGGTGGCCGTCACCGTGATCGTCGTGGCGGTGGTCGCGGCAGCCTCATCGATACTCTCGTCACTCACCAGCGGACGCCGCTCGTCTTCGTCCTCGGCGTCGGACCGTGGCGCTACCAGCGCCTCATCGTCCTCTTCCCCCGACGACGTGGGAAGCTGCATCGGAATCGTGGTTAGCGCACATTTCTCACTCCGTTCCATCGACTCGTCGAACACATCGGAGAACAGCAACGGTTCTTCACTGATCGGTGGTTCCACCGTCGCCGTCGTGGCCGTCCTTTCAGTCCGGTCGTCAGATTCATCGTTCGGATCGAATTCATCGTAGGTGCACGTCAGTGGGTCACTCCTTCGAGTGCAGTATGAATCATGGCGGTGATCGACGTCGATTTGATAAGTTTCAATTTTGTCTAGCAAATTATCGGTGGAAAGCTAGAAGAGACGATAATGAGTCAATCAATAAAGCTACCAACGCGACGGAGACTTGAGTCTGTACACAATTACCCGTTGTTAACTTACATTATTAGGACTAGACGGAATGACAGCACAAGGTACTGACGAGTCCAGTACATTCAAAGCCTTGAGTATCGGATACTCTGTAGAAATGACTTCTTGTATAATGTCTCCATCTTTGAATTTCTGTTGAAACAACATGCAGAAAGTAGTTAAATCGAATGCTTAAACAACGGAGACACATTCCTCGTCAATTTAAGAGCTACTCACCTTGAACTTCCCACTTTTCTTTTTACAGAAAATGCACACTCCCATTATGAAGGACCCAAGACCGAGACAGGCAAGCATTCCTATTAGCACTACATCGTGTTGACCTGTGCGGGGTGCGGAAGAAATTTGCCAACATTTAAAAGGGTTCATTAGCTACACACTTTTATGTAACGAAGGGCACATATTCGGCTCGAGGGAGCTGCTACTAATCTAGTGAATTTGATCGTGCGTTTTTTTCTATTCTTTTCTTCTTAATCACTCTGTAATCACTTAGTAGCCAAACGCCAATCTGACATTTAATTACTTCGAAAGGTTCTCCGTTTATTTTTCCCTCAACGACTCACCAGTATACTTGTAAGGGATCGGTATCGCACTACAGGCATGCAGAATTCCCGTGGAAAAGTAAACACTCGATAGAATGTTTCTCATTTTGTTCGCACTTTCCTGGACACACCACACGGAAATCCATCCAACTGGTGGTGAGGTAGCAGCACTAGCTTGTCCGCAGACGGCGACTTATGCAGAATTTTTTCTTCGGTCCCTTGCCACATTTGTAGCTGGAAGCATACTTTGCTTTCCGTTTTAGTGTTTCACACAGCTTTGGCGCTTTCGATGGTGGTTCTACGCGATACGCGATAATTATGCTACTGCTGCAAACCAAGCTGCTGATCGAATTTCCATCACACCGTTTGCACTCGTAGTGGGTTTGTGATCATCTGTTCGCTAGCAACAGCGCAGCACATTGCTACGTGCGAGGACGGATGAGAAAACGAGGAAACAAGGGATTAAGGGGTTCACATCACGAAAACAACTGATGCTTGCGAATTACATCGCTGCGTGGGGCAGCCAATTTCGGCAACGGTTTGCACCATTCTTCGGGCAAAAGAAAGCTCCTACGGTTTAGCGTTCTTTTGCCACATGGAACTAAGAAATTATTTTTCTCTGGTGCGCTTGTTTTTTCGTAGTTGCTAGGAGAGGTAGAAAAGAAAAACGAGTTTGTGCTTTTCTAGGGATGTCAATCAAGACGAAGCACTCTGTGTTCTGTAGAAGAAAAAAAAACTAGCAACGTTTGACAGTTCCTCCGAGAGGAAAGGTCTATACATTTCAAGATAAGTTAAAAATCATAATTTAATTTTAATTTTTTAAAATACCTACCATGTAAATTCCTACATCATTATCCATTGTAGGATGCATAATAAGTAAGAGAAATTTAGTCAATAAGATATGATACATTTAGTTCGATCTTTATCAACATGTCAACAATATGGTATAGCTTAACTTGTAAGAATCCTGTGCAAACCAGAACCGTCATCGCCGCTTTGTTGAATTGCTTGTCATTGCGAGTGGAAATTTGGCGAATTCATCGTTCTTCTCTAGCAAACAATTCCCTTCCAGTTAAAAGAACCGTACCGGAACAAAGTTTACAAGTTATTCCTAAAGCGAGCCGTGTATACTTACTCGTCACAATGCCGGACCATCTGGGAGACGATATGCGAAAGGTGAAAGTCGATAACAAGGAAGTGGAACCCGAAATAGAAGGTACGACGGTATTATGCGCTTTGTTGGTGCCCCACCGACCATTGAAATCCATTCGGATATGTTTTTATCCATTTCAGCTCTCGATGAGGTCGACATCGAGCTCCTGAAAACCTACGTAAGTTGGCAACAGTTTTCCGTGCAATGGTGTTCCGGATGTTGATCGTTTTCTTCACCGGTTACTTACAGGGGCAAGGGCAGTACCACAAGTCGATCAAGCAGATCGACGAAGACATCCAGAAGGCGATGAAGCAGGTTAATGAACTGACGGGTATCAAGGAAAGTGATACCGGATTGGCACCTCCGGCGCTGTGGGATTTGGCCTCCGACAAACAAATCCTACAGAACGAACAACCTCTCCAGGTGAGACGGTTCCGTTGGACCCTTTTCGTCGGAAAATGGCCCAAACTAAACGCTTAATTTATCCCGCTCCTCTCTATAGGTCGCTCGTTGCACAAAGATTATCAACGCCGACTCGGATGATCCAAAATACATTATCAACGTGAAGCAATTTGCAAAGTTTGTCGTGGATTTGGCGGATTCCGTTGCACCGACTGATATTGAGGAAGGAATGCGTGTGGGGTAAGTGATTGTTTGCCACCTTTATCAACAATCTTTCTTACTAAAGAACACTCTTTCCCATTTGCTACAGCGTCGATCGTAACAAGTATCAGATTCATATACCACTGCCACCGAAAATCGACCCTACAGTCACGATGATGCAGGTCGAGGAAAAGCCGGATGTCACGTACAGCGACGTCGGTGGTTGCAAGGAGCAGATCGAGAAGCTACGTGAGGTCGTAGAAACGCCACTTCTACATCCGGAAAAGTTCGTCAATCTCGGTATCGAACCCCCGAAGGGAGTGCTCCTGTTCGGTCCGCCCGGAACCGGTAAAACGCTGTGCGCCCGAGCGGTGGCCAACCGTACCGATGCGTGCTTCATTCGCGTCATCGGATCCGAGCTGGTGCAGAAGTACGTTGGTGAGGGCGCCCGTATGGTGCGCGAACTGTTCGAGATGGCCCGCTCGAAGAAGGCTTGCTTGATTTTCTTCGACGAAATCGATGCCATCGGTGGCGCACGTTTCGACGATGGTGCTGGAGGAGACAATGAGGTGCAGCGTACGATGCTGGAGCTCATCAATCAGCTCGATGGATTCGATCCGCGTGGAAACATCAAGGTGCTGATGGCCACCAACCGTCCCGATACGCTCGATCCGGCCCTGATGCGTCCGGGTCGACTGGATCGTAAGGTGGAGTTTGGACTGCCGGATCTGGAGGGCAGGACGCACATCTTCAAAATTCATGCCCGCTCGATGTCGGTCGAGCGAGACATTCGATTCGAGCTGCTGGCCCGTCTGTGCCCTAACTCGACGGGTGCGGAAATTCGATCCGTCTGCACTGAGGCGGGAATGTTCGCCATCCGTGCCCGCCGTAAGGTGGCGACCGAGAAAGACTTCCTGGAGGCGGTCAACAAAGTGATCAAGAGCTACGCCAAGTTCAGCGCCACTCCTAGATATATGACGTACAATTAAAGATCGAGGCGTCGGTTTTACCTTCGAGTATCCATTTACATAATTTCGTAACGTTTGAGAATAAAATAATGTCCTTGTGGAAAATTATGTGTATGATGTTTGTTTTTGAAAGAAATTACATAAATATTTGAATGAGAATCGAACATGACCAACCTGGTTGTTTATATTGGAGTCCCATTTTAAAATTTACACGTTTGAATATGTAAAGCAAGTTTGTTCCCAAATAGTGCTTTCAGATTATTTTTCGTTAGGCCATTCGATTCAAAAACCATATCGAAGGGAAAGAACGATCGTTAAATTTGGCAAAAATACCATTTTCGGATAACAACTAACCACTACGCAAATTTACAGCGTACAGCATTTTTTCAACCAAACGTGCTGGGCAACGGCTTTGGTAGAAGTGTTTATTTACTTCATTTTTATCCTCAACACGAGGCCCTGGCGCATCAGTTGGATGTAAAAAGTCCTCTCACACACATCCCCCTCACGGAATCCAAGCTGGAAATTGCTGCGAGACAGCTTACTTCGCCTTGCCGGTCAGGATGATACCGTCGTATTTCTGTTGGAACCACTTCATGGCATCCTCCTTCGTGAGGCGGTGGATGAAACCGATCTTGCCGGTCTTGCGTCGTCGCTGCGCAACGT
The DNA here is from genome assembly GCA_000441895.2 of Anopheles sinensis. Classification (NCBI taxonomy): domain Eukaryota; kingdom Metazoa; phylum Arthropoda; class Insecta; order Diptera; family Culicidae; genus Anopheles; species Anopheles sinensis. The sequence goes on along the minus strand of KE524847.1, from coordinate 278,076 downwards.
TGTATCCTGAAATGCAAGCAACGAAAGAACGAGCATTAGCACACAGCAGAAAGAACTGGGACAAGTTTGAAAACAAATCCATGTTAATATGTACGGAACACCCATGTAAAAGATGAGACTTAAATTCAAACACTGATCAGTATTGAATCGTTTCCCAGGCGTTCAATATGAATTTTTCTCTGCACAGGACTGAACGCAACTCCAGGGAAAATAAGAATTGTGTTTAATTAATGTGCAGTTAGTGCTGGTTGATCGCTTTCCTTGAATCACTAGCCAAATCAATGCAAACGATACTCCAACGTACGTCAACACAAAACAACACTGGCAACGGTTTCCAACTCCCAGCAAACACAAGACACTCACCTGGGCGACCGAGCACAACGTAGAAATCCAATCCATAGATACCGATCGATGGATCGTACTTGATACCCAGATCGATGTGTTCCTGGATACCGAAGCCGAAGTTGCCGGTCTGGGAGAAGTTGTCTCGACGCAGCTCGTACTCGCGCACCTTCAGTCCACGCTCGAGGATCTCCTCTGCCTTAGCGCCTCGCACCGTACAGTGGACGGCGATCTTTTCGTTACGACGGATACCGAAAGAACGCACGGTGTAGCGGGCCTTCGAGTAGACGGGCGTCTGGTTCGTCAGCTGTTCCAGCACCTTGGCGGCACGTGTCAGCCTATCACCGGATTCACCGACGCAAATGTTCAGGCAGAGCTTGCGGATACGCAAGTCGCGCATAATGTTTTTCGACTTATCCTTACCCGATGCGGGTTTGACGGCCTTTGCATCCTTTGTTGCCTGTAACCGAGCGCGCAAGGCGGAGAAGGGGGAGAAACGAGAATCGCATCATTAGACGTGAGCCTGGTCTTGCTGTAGCATTCGCGGAACGGGTCGGTGTTTTCCTGTCAAGGATGGAACCTCGGTCTCGGAGCACTTCAAAACTTACCATCTTTGCTACCTAAAATGAAACAAAAACACCATTATTAGGATGAGGACACATTCACCGATCGTTGTTCAGCGATATCGAGTAGCTATCGAACGATTTCCTACCTATTAATTAGGGAAATTTGTAGCAGACCGTGGAACAACGCGTCCGCTAAACAACAAATGTCACCGGAAAAAGAGCTGTCAGAAGGCCGAGGCGAAATACCTCATTTCCGCTTTTTTTGACAGTAACTGACGTTTCGACTTATTGCTACTGTCGTTTATGGCATGAGGCACGAGTACTTCGATTTGAAAATCGCATAAAAATTACGAACATGTTGTTTATCAAACGATGAATAGCGAAGAAATTCCACATCACATACTTTATATTGAATTTGATCATGAAAAGTACCCCTAAATTTTGGGTAGATTCGTCTTCTATCGGCCTATCGGCCTCTATCAAAGAATAACATACGCTCGAGAATTGAACTAAGCATGGAAACAGAGTAGCTATAAAATCGATGTTCTTTTGAGCTACCCTGTGCTGTAGCCAATTTTCACACAGAGTGTTTGATGAAGGGCCAAAGATGAAAACAATTTCAATTCCACACAACCAGCATCCTTGCATCCGTCTTTGGATGCCATACAAATTTAGTTAAAAATCAACTATGCCATAAACGTATGTCGACTTTTTGCCCTTAGACAGAGTTCACACATGTCCGACTAAACTGAAATCAGAAGTAAATTTTAATAGGACGCAGTCTCGACCGAAAAGTATTTCGAAAGAAGTTGGATGAAGTTGGAATTTCTTATTAATCAGTAAAAATGAACAACAATCTTACTTTATGTTTTTTTGTATGTCCACGACTAGAAATCGTACATGTGTGAACGCAGCATTACCGCACCTGCCGGGTGGCGAGATGAACGCAAATAAAAAGTGGCGCTTCAAGTGCGGCTGATTCAGTGTGTTGTCTATTGTAGATCGCAATAGTTCGTTCAGTTACTATTGACTTATCAGCAACGGCAACGGCCGAGTTTGTGAATCCGGAAAACAACTTCATCAGTCGTAGTCCTCCCAGCTCACGGAAGTAGCAATGTCTCAACAAAACAGGTGCGTACACTCTGATTGCGAACATTTCGCATTGGATGATGCAAGAATTTGCTAAAAATCTGTGCTAATAGAAAGTATTCACAACGAAACGTGTACAATACGGCTATGATATCTTCATAAATTTGCACTTTATTGTGGACATCATTGGCTCAAGTGGAAAAAGCCTTTTATATACCAATATTTACGCCGAAAGCCGGCTGTCTGTTTATTTGGTTTTTTTTGTTTACTCATTGAACGCGTGAGATCGCATCTTTTTTTGCCGCATTGGTTCCCGCATTCGTGCTTTTGCCACGATCAGCATGATGAAACAAATTTGCTAGGGTTTTCCATGCACTAGAGAGAACTTGTTTTAGGTCTGGTTTTTTTGCGGGATGGTAAAAACCCCCCATGTTGGTAAATTATACTGCACTCATTACGAGTGTACCAACGATCGTACAACGATCGTTCGAACTTGGGCAAAGCCTACTTTCATAAACGCATTTTGAACCATTCATTGGCATGCTAATCGATGATTTAATGAAATTCAGAATTTTCATTCAAATATCATACCTCATTCGGTGATGATGGCCTACTTTGATACACCGTTAAGTGGATTTATTGCTTTGCCGTTAGGGATCAGTCGTTCCAAGTAGATTCTGGTTCAGGTTTCTGTAATTTTACACCACACCTCGTGGTAAAACCATGTCTAATTTCGACCCACACGGTCGCGTGTCGGTTACAAATGAATTTAAATGGCTTCTACAAGAGACGAAACCCATCAATCATCATCCTCTGCGGCGACGATGGTCTTGACAAATGATATGAAGCTCATTTTAAACGCGCTCAGATAACGATCTTCTGTTCCCTGCATCCACTACCCTAATTCGCAAAGAAATAACCTCTAACAAGCGCTGAATTGAAGCATCTGACGCACCAACGGACACCACGCTTTTACCGGCACGCCGCGGTGTTTAAATTCTTCCCTAATCACTTCCCATTGTCAGGTATTTATCGTTAAGTAGATAGCATGAGTATGATAGGGCGTTAAAAGCGAACCAGATAAGCGATATAGATAGAACTGATCCGAGGGTTTACGGCAAGTATTCAGGGGCAGGTCGTCGGTAAAGTTCATTGTCAATCTCTCATCCCGTCAAAGCATATGTTGCGCTATCGCCCTTAAGGTCTTCACCACTCAATTGGCTTTAGAAGCATGCTGTCGTACGATTTACGTTTGCCATTCATGCGTTCCACAATCCTCTATCACCGGTTGCTGATAAGAAGTTCTTCGTCAGACGCGATTCCCAATAATAACCGTTGTTACAAGAAGGTTCTACGCATGAAAACTGTAGTTAAAATTATCCCTTTTGATTTTAAATATTTTTTTTATGATGAAGAGATCATGCTTTTTGTTGCTTGAATTTGTATTTCAATTTTCCTAGCCGGGGTTCTCTCTGTGCAATATATGCATTGAAAACGACGTTACAAGGAAAACCGTTCGTTACAATCGCATCTGATGAGCGACACAATAATGTACTTTAAACAATTTGAGCTTCAAAAAATTGCCAAAAAAAACCTTAAACACACTGATAAGAGAGGCCGCGGACGAAAAAGCGCAAATATACACAATCCCGCGTCATTCGTGGCCAACGTTATCAGCGTGGTAGACCAGTGTGGTAAAAGTGGGAAAAAGTGGAAATGAAGAAGAACCAAACGGATACTGAAAGCGATGCAATACATACGATCTATTACCGTTGGCCAGGGCGCCACTGTGTTTACTTTTAGTGGGATGCAAATGTACGAAAAATTATCAGCTGTTCTCCGTAGCGAAAGATTTGCTTTATTGGTGGTGCTTTTAAACAATTCCAACCTTATATATTATCAAAAATAGCAATTTAAAATCAAATCGTACTCTGCATTTTCGTATATCCTCGTATACTAAATTAAATTTTGTTAAAACTACAAAATTATAATACACTAAAGTTCAATTAAGCATAGCATATTTTGTATACTATGTAGCGGAATTTGGGGCGAGTTTGCCATAGGGGCAAGTGAGCCACTTGGCTTTTTTTCCGTCAAAATTTTATTAATTGACCAAATGCAATATATAGAGATAAGTTATCCCTTTCTTGCTAGATATAGTGTACCGAATTTCATGCAGAATAGTCCACTTTTCACATTTTTGTCTTATAATTTATGCTGCGCTTCAAAATGGAGGGTAATCTTATATCACCATATCACCACCAAATGAAATAAGCTATTAAAATTCAATAATTTTTCACGGAAAAATCTGAGTTTTAAAAAAAGTTAATTTTTAGGGCAAAAGTGCCATCACTGTATGGGTCAAGAGTGCCACCTCCCCCCTCCTCTCTCTCTCTGTTCTTGGCGTAACGACCTCTTGGACATGCCTGCCCCCCTGAAGGACTTGCAAGACTTTTTCCCTTATGTACGTGGATGGCTCGTGCAGGGGAGGGCCCGGTCTCGGATGGGATTCGAACCCACGCCGTCGCGGTCATGGGCCGAGTTTCTAACCGGCGCTACCACACGGCTGTCGCGAACCCCCATATCCGCTATTATTTTTCAGGGTGAAACTGCCAAGAACTTAAAAATTGTTGTTGAATTCACAGTGAAGCAGTATGGTGCGTAAATACAAGCGGATTGCGTCCCAAAGTAGTTTTCCTGAATGGACCGTGAAACGGTCGTGAAACAACTTAAATTCAAGGAGAAAACTCCCGTTGCCAGTTTGGAGTTAAGTTTGGGTCGTTATGAGACTAAAAAATGTGTCGAAATGCTCTATTCAACATATACAAGCTCCACTAAGATTTTCAATTTTTCACTAAATTCAACTAGAAGGCCTGTCCCATACGGGTGGCCCTCTTGCTCCGAAGCACAAAAAAGTATGGCATTTCTAAACCTTTTTTAAAACAATTATAGAATAAACTCAACGAGAAGTGAAAAAATAAGTGTGAAAATGTATTAAAAATAAAACCGGCCTTTATCAAACAGATTTTAGTAAGTTATAGAACGAATCGCTTAAGGTGGTATGCCCCACATTCCGCTACCTTAATCGCATGTAATCACAAATGGTTTCAAAACACATATATAACATGGCGTGGCTGTTTAACACGCTTCGATGTTCCATGCATTTTTGTGTAAAAAAAAGTGTATACATGAGCCTACACTTAGTGGGCCAAATTAGTTGATTCAATTAATTGCAAAATATTGATTCAGACGATGAACTCTAATAGTTATTATGGTTTCATGTCAATGTATCATTCTCTGTACAAAAGTTGTCGTGTGTATCCTAAATTTAGTACAAATGTTAGTTTTAGTTTGCTATAATATTTTTGAGATTTTAGTGGTTTAGCAAACTAAATTAATGTAAATTTTTTCGTTGGTGAACATTGTACCGAACCGTGTTGTGGGGAAAAATAACAAATCACTAAAAAAAACTATCCGTTTCCTTACAAGAAGTTGTTTTAAAGCTGTTTTGAGAACGAAGAGCGGTAAAAGCATTTAAGAACGAATGAACATAAACGTCGTTCAGGGGGGATCGGCTACTGATATTTAATTTTTTTTTATAAATAAAGCTCCATATCTGTAAAATAAAATATTTTTTTGGAAAAAAATTCCAAAAATTTGGAAAAAAATGCCGCACGTTTTTTGTTTGGTTGTTTATGTAAGAGACCGGAAATTTTTCCATTACCTCGGTTCGGTCCGAACCCTTTTTTTAATCAAATGTCTTGTTGATTTCCTTCCAGTAGCGATGGGTTTCTGAGCCAACCGAAGGGATTCTCCACGAAGGCGATACACGTTGGTCAGGATGCCGATCAGTGGACCAGCCGGGCTGTGGTGCCGCCAATCAGCATGAGCACCACTTTCAAGCAGTCAGGACCGGCACAGCACTCGGTAGGCGCATCGTGAACCATTGGCTACCAGTCTGTCCAGTCAATTTCACTTAATTATGCCTTTCAACAGGGCTTCGAGTACGGACGCAGCGGTAACCCGACCCGAGACGTCCTGGAGCGTTGCCTGGCCTCGCTGGACAACGGTCGCTTCGGTCTGACCTTTGCATCGGGACTGGGGGCCACCACGACGGTCATCACGATGCTGAAAAGCGGTGACCACATTGTGGCCGGAGACGACCTGTACGGTGGAACGAACCGGCTGCTCCGTAACGTCGCGCTGAAGATGGGCATCGAGATCGACTTTGTCGACCTGACCGACCTGCCGGCGGTCGAGAAGGCGATCAAACCGAACACGAAGCTGTTCTGGATGGAAACGCCGACCAATCCGTTGCTGAAGGTGATCGACATCCGGGCCGTCACGGATGTGGCCCACAAGCGGCCGGGTGTAAGTTATTTCGAACCGAATCGAAATGAAGTCAATAAGAATGCTAATTGTTGGTAAATTTGTAGATCGTTGTGGTGGTGGACAACACTTTCCTGTCGTCGTACCTCCAGCGTCCGCTGGATCTGGGCGCTGATGTCGTCATGTATTCGCTGACCAAGTACATGAACGGTCACTCGGATGTCATCATGGGAGCGATGGTAACGAATGACGAGCAGATCTATGAGAAATTGAAATTTTTGCAAAACGGTATGCAAAGCTTTCCCCTAACAATCGATAGGTTTCCTATTAACTTATCATTGACCGGTTTATTTCCAGCCACCGGTATCGTGCCATCACCATTCGATTGCTACCTCGTCAACCGTAGCCTGAAGACGCTCGCCCTGCGCATGGAACGCCACAAAACGAACTCGCTGGCGATCGCCAAGTTCCTCGAGGCGCACCCGAAGGTCGAGCGGGTGATCCATCCGGGGCTCGAGTCCCATCCGCAGCACGAGCTGGCCAAGCGGCAAACGTACGGTCACAGTGGCATCATGTCGTTCTACATTCGCGGCGGGCTGGATGAAGCTTCCGCCTTCCTCAAAGCGCTCGACGTGTTTACGCTCGCGGAAAGTCTCGGCGGATACGAAAGTTTGGCTGAGCTTCCGTCCGTTATGACGCATGCCTCGGTTCCGCTGGAGCAACGCATAACGCTCGGCATCACTGATGGGCTCGTGCGGTTGTCCGTGGGCCTCGAGGATGTGGACGATCTGATCGCCGACCTCAAGCAGGCACTGGATAAGGCGTAATGTAAAGGCAAGCGAAACAGAAACCCCGGCTCTGCTTTTTCGGAATATCTCAATGATCTGTTCGTTGCATTTTTATCTGTAACGTGGATGGATTTAAAAAACAAAAATAAACACAAAGAATTTTTTGAAACCTGCTCAATTTATTGCACATACAGTTCGAGTTGGTTCTCTCGAGGATCTCGCCCCTCAAACACCGGACACAGCATGGCATGATGATATACTTTTGCTTAACTATCTAACGGAGGGCAGGGAGGGATGGTGCTGGTTGGGGGTTTGGAGTTATTTTTTATTTGTTCATTCTCTACAACAGAACATCCTCCCACGCCGCGCGGGAGGTGGACACATAACGCATAACTATTAGCTAACGATCAACAACGGGGGGGAAAGTCTCTCATGTCTTATGTTTGCTACCTTTCGCTAAGGCAAAGCAATTCGGGCACAAGTTGTCGCGTTTCGGTAACAGCTGCACAGCCGAATGATTTTGATTTCCGTTTTCGTCTCCGACGTGTTCACCATCCTTGTCGAGGCCTTTGTCCGGGAGGGATGAAGAACTGGAATCCTCCACGGTTTCATTCCTGCTATTTACGCGATCGCCCTCTCCATCGTCCACGTGGCAGCTTAGGTGATAGATATTGCAACATTCTGTACAAGTACTAAGAGCATCGGAGGTGGAGCCTACAAAGGAGATGGTTACAAATAGGAAACAAAAAACAAAAAATGTGAAAGGTTATAACTTTCTTTACCATACGTGAGAGTCACAATCAATTACAACAATTATCATGCGATAAAAAGAACATTGCCTTGCTCTACAAGGTTTTTGGATAAGGTTTAAAAATATGCGGAGTAAATCTTCATCATTTTCATTTTCCCAATTATTTATATTTTGGTTTGTGCCCTTTAAATTTATCTTTGTTCAAGTACTAACGAGAAACGAAAAGGTTTCAAATAAGATAAAAAGAATTGACAAAGCAGACTTCTAATTTAAATCTAGTTTGCAATGACTGGTACACAATTATGGTTAAAGTGGATGTAAACATAAGAGAAATGAAAGCAGCTTGCATTGTGCAAATAGCAGTGATTGAAATAAATTTAATTTTAAATAAAATTATTTTGGTAAGTTATCTTTACACGTTGACTGCCAATAACCCACATAGTGGCTTACAGGCGGTTTGGAACTTGTCACGAAATACATACATCATTTCACTAATATCGTGGCAGTTGATGGTAAATGTACAAATTTTGTCTTAGGAGAGCGTGATCTATTTTGTTAATTTTTTAAAAACAAGCCACGGTGTTTGTTTTATGAACAAATTTGATCAAAATGACTGTACTAAAAATATGTTCTAAAAACGCTAGGCAGTCAACGTGTTCAAATGCAACATAAATACTCCGTCTTTTAAAAAATTAAAAAAGATTTTTCTAAAAAAGTGTGTTAAAGCGCTTGGCACACAACGTTTAAAGCAAAGCGAGTCAAGAATTCTGGGGTGAAGTAATGTAATACGTGTACATACTCTATACAATAATGTAAAAAATCGTCCTTGAATACTAGAAGCGATACTTACCAACTTTAGTACACACACAGCATACTCCGTTTTTCGGTTCTTCCAGCGCATTATCGACCGTTTGGTTCGGCGCTTCGGTAGCCACGGTTTCAGAGAGAGATTGTTCAGTGACGACCGTCGACGTCAATGCTACTACCAAGGATGGAGGTAGAAGCGGTGGCGGCGGTGGCGGTGGCAGAGTTGCAGATGCCCCATTGGACCAGGGATTGGACCTGTTTTTGTTCGCTTTTTCAGCAGTCGTTGCAGTGTACAGGAGCCGCTTGTTCGCACCCGGGCGGCGCTTCGGCATAATGTACAGCTGCTGCTGCTCGAAGTAGTCCAGCTTGCCGTAGTGGTAGTCCTTGCGCTCGGTGCTGTAGCAGCTGCGTCGCTTCCGCTCATTTTTGCGACCCTTCAGTAGGTTGCTGTCGGCGATCGTGTACAACCCGAGGGGCCTCAGAAAGGCATACTGGTCCATCTGGTCGATCGTGCATGGCAGTGTGGGGGGATGGTCTTCCTCGATCAGCGGCAGCAAGTGCTCATTGGATGAGTCATCCGAGGCGACATCGGGCGGTTTGCGAACGCCAGGAGTTGAGGCACGTGAATTCGAAGACTCCGACGAGGACGACGGCAGTGAAGGGCTACGCTTTCCGGTGCTCGGTGAACTAGGCAGTGTTCCGCCCGGCTGCGGTCGGTTACTGCGACTTGCGGTTGGCTTGCTAGTCGAAGTAGGTGGACTGACTTGGTGTTGGTTGCTCTTGGTTACCTTACTCAACGCCTGCCGGAGGTTGCAGCGACCTCGTTTGACGGCGGCCGAGTCTGACATTGCCCCGTTCGACGAGTTGGGGGAAGACTCCTCGGAATCATTCGCCGGCTCGTGCCCTTGTTCGATTGGCTCCCGCTTTATGGGAGTTTCTTCCTGCTTGACAGTGGACGTACGTGACCGAAGCATCTTTACGTGTATAGGAGGCTGCTCGGGTGGAACCTTTCGCTTGCTTGCGGTGGCACTGACCGGTGGTACCTTTACAACGGCCGGTGGCGCCAGTGGAGGTAGTATTGCTTGTGAGCTCGAAGGGGTGAGAAAAGGCTTCGGATGGTTCTGCGCGCCTGGATCCACGGTCCGCTCGGCTAGTGGTTTTAGCAGTGACGTCTGCAACACAGGCCTCTTTCGAAGCCGCTTGTCCGGCAGGACCGACACGTTGCGTCCGACGTCCACCAGGCGATACTTCTGGTAGAGCTGCGATTCATTCAACCGTTCCGAAACGGCACGTGGCACGTACGATTGAGCGCCCTGTAGCTCGCAGTGCGTCGACAGTACCCACGCGACGTACCCGTTCGCAAGGTCATCCTCCAGCTCGACCGACCGCTCGGTGGCCGTCTTCCGTTGGAAGTGCCTCAGCCGCTTCGTGAGGTCCTGCACCAGCTCGCTTTGGTCCTTGCCGATGGCCAACATCTCATCCTCCAGCTCGCGCAAAAACCCTTGCACCTGCGCTTGCTACATGAGCGTGAAAAGGAAATGATCGCGTGATACGTGAATATGGTTCTAGGAAAATGTGGCCACCTGAACTTTGGCTACACCCTATGACGATCCTTACCTGCGCTCCCGATAAACTTTTGCATTGCACCGCGAAGTGCTAGAGGGTGGGCAGAGGTCAGTAAAAAAAGACAAGAAATGACATGATAAGACGGGGGAAAATCGCATCACGGGGGACCATGTTTTCCACCGCACGAAAGCAGGTCGCACCTGCCTGTCACACACGCGCGCACGTACGCACAGCAGCCCACAACGGGAAACCCACCTGATGCACTTTCACGTAGTCCCGTAGCGATCGCTGGCAGTACGCGATGTCGTCCTTGAGCTCGTCCGGTATGAAGAACTCGCTGATGAGTTTGTGCTTGCTATCGCTCACCATTCTCGTCGTCTGCGCCGGGACCGAAATTACACGGCTGCACTGTGTCTGCTGCGGGACGGAATCGAAACGGCCATCAAGGCGGTGGTTCACACAACTGTTGTGAACCGCCAGTCACAGCACGGTAGGTAGGTATGGTACTGCATAAGGTAGGCGAATCTACCGCGTTTTGACATCGAAAATGTCAAACAACGGAAAACAAATTGCGACCACGATGAGTACAGGAGGAGGTTTGGTTTGATTTTTCGTAGCCTTTTAGGATATGAATTAGAATGAAAGGAAAGTCTTCACACTGCTTAAATCATTGAAAAAATTTGAGCTCACGAGGGGACCATTATTGACAAAATTCCATTCATTTCTCGTATACAATCAACACGATTTGTTTGGGGTGAACTCACCTAAAATGTACTTACCTTGTTTTTGACACTACGAATATAACCAAGCACATGACTTTTTGGCGGGAATCTTCGAGCTTGCGACACGTGCTGTTTAGCTCTTTACGAAAATATTCCCAAACGTGCGATAAGATAAGGAAAGCAGATTGCGTTAAACACATTCTATTCATAAGTGGACAGTATGGCGAATGTAATGATAAACATGAAAGGCAACATTTGTTTTAAGTTAATTTAAAAGGTGAGCAAACCTATTAAAATCAGATTAAAATAACTTTTCTTGATGGTGCCATTTGACGAGAATCAAATTAGTTCAATTTTACCTTTACAATTACGTAAACGCGTTGTGTCACACGGTTCCTAACGCATTTTGCAACAGGATAACCTTCATTTATGATCGCTATGAATTGCTGACGTTTTTATAAATTTCTTCGTTGGTCTTTTGATAAATTATGGACTGGTGATGATATTGCAGCTTGAATTGAGAACTATTGAAATGATAACGGATTGTATTGCTTATTATGAAGTTGCTCTACTGCAACTCCTTGACGCACTTGAACAAGTTACCACGTGTATGGAAAAATCACATCCATTAATGAAAACATGTGTTGTCTTTCTCATGACCAGCAATGCATAACAAGATTATTTTTGATTAAATCACTCCACTTCATTCATTATAAGTAAACATACTAAAAACACAGTTCTATTTTGTATTATGGTTATTTTGATGAACACATTCACCCGCACAAAGGAAAAAATCGGTTTCAAACCAAAACTTTTCTATCTACTTTGAAAATATTAAAGTCACGTAGATCGCTGAAATCCTATCGATGCTTTTTCGTTAAAGTTCTGTTCCGTCAACAAACTGTCCGCATGACAGGAACCGAAAAATAAAATCTGCTGCCCATGATGAAAACGAGGCCTCGTCGCCAATGCCACGTGGCCGTTTTGCTCCAATTCGGTCGATCTCGGAGCTACCGTTCCACCGTCGGCCCGACCTCCACTAGCGCTGTTGCCGGTGCCGTATCGTTTTGCCTCCTCGTGCACGATGCTTTGGATGGTACAGGATTTGTTCGTACAGACGCTCAGCATCAGATTCGGCTGATCGTCATGCTTCCGATGGTGATGGCGTGCACTTTCCGCTCCTTCCGGCGAGGTGTTGAGCTTCAGTACGTGGACGGTTTTGTTAGAGTACAGCGCGAACAGTGTGTCGGTCGTATGTGCCATTCTTTTGAGGTTCACGATCGAGTGGGCTTTTGGAAGAAGGTATGTAAAGTTTCCATTATTTTATAATTTTTTCATGTGAAATATGAGGTCAAAAGCACTAACCAGGGTCCGGTTGTATCAGCAGCGCCGGATCGTACTCCGATTCCACGAAATGGCTTAACCTTATCACCGAACGATCGCTGGACAGCACCATCTGGTGATGATCGTGCAGAAGCAGATTTCCAAACGAACGAAGCGCATCGTAAGCCAAACGACTTCCGATTCGGGAGTTCAGGTCAATCACTTTCGACTGCACCAGCGTCACATTCGGTTGTCCTAACGTGACATTTAGCGATTTGGTTACCGATGACTCATCTTTTGCATCCATTTGCACGAGCCAAACAACGATGACACCGGATGAAAACAACCCGAACACCTATTTTTCAGGGTAAAAAATGTCTGTAAAAATGTCACCCTACTTGATGGAGTCTTTAAAAAGTACCTGGTTAAGGACATTTTCGTTTCCACTCTCCAAAGAGGAATCTCTGGTGACCGGCACCGGAAGTACTTTCAACGTCACCATTTCCCAACAGGACAGCTTGTGTTTTCGTCCCACGTTTGGGGCTACGATTTGATGCGGTGGCAGAATTTCGTTATAGCACCGACCGGCATCTCCAAGCCACATTTGAAGGGTTCTGCGATTTTGATAAAACATTAAATATGAAGTTTACATGCTTACCTTGTGTGTCTACTTACCCGTCGCTAGTTCCTCCAAAAACCATCATCCGTTTGCGGCATTCGTAGTCCACACACTTCACCGGAGACCACGAGATGAAGCGATACATCGGCCGAGAGTAGGTTCCTCGGGCCCAAAACTCAATCACATACTGGTCCTGTTCCAAGTTCTTCGCATGCACCAACTTCACCTCATACTCTGGCCACATTTTGCCCGTATCGAATGATCGTATTACATTCGTTGACATTTTGCGATCATCTCCACGTCCTTCTTCCAAGCGTGTTTCTTTACCATTTAGCTCAACATCTGTCTGGCGAGCTTTAGATCTTTTGGTTTCCAGTAATGCTTCGAAGATTGGTGCGGATTTTCTCACCAGCTCCAGAACGATTCGCTGCTGATTGGGGATGTTCTTACGTCCGCCAACCACCACCTGATCGAGCACGGAGGAATCTTTTGAGAACCTTCGCTCCAACGCTCCGTTCAGTGTGGTGAACATTCGTTCAATATTCTGCAAACTGCTATAGTTCTGCACGTCATCCTCGTCGTTATCCACGTTTCCGAGGCTTTCAGTTTCATTATTATCGGCATGAAAACTACGAAGACCTCCGTGCATGGAAGTGTAACGATCGTGAGTCGCAATTCTGGAAGTTTGCTGAGCGGTCGAGACCAAACTGCAGTCGGTTTGAACGTGCTTGCCGTGTGCGACCGTTGCGGTGACGCCAAAGTGTGTCCTCAACTCGGCGTACTCTTCGGGATCGAACTTATACAAATCCACCGTCACATCGTTCAGTGATATTTTGCTTAAAATATCTACACTCCGAGCAGTTCGTGGATTAATCTTCTGCACGGGCTGTTCGTGCATTACTTGAGGAGGCTTCGCTTTGGAATGTTCGAACTTCGCTTTGGAATGTCCTTCACTTGCCACCTCCTCGAGCTTGTCATCATCGTCGTTCTCGTCGTCCCCACCCTCCGAGGTGGAGCTTTCAGACTCCGTGTTGTCTACGGGTTCCTGTTCCTCCGAGCTGGAGCTTTCCGCACTCGGGACACTCTCATCCGACTCAAAATCCGACTCGTAGTCATACACTGGTTCCGGCGAAGGCGGTTTTGGGACGCTCGGTGGCTTCGGTACGACCAACGTGGTGGGCTTTTTGGTCGGTGGAACAACGGCCAGTGGTGGTGCTTTCGGTTTGGTCGTCGGTTGTCGGTTTGGTTTTGCAACATCCCGCGTCACTGAAGCTTTACTGACCACCTTTTTGGCGATGGTGGGACGGGTGGCACGCGGTGGACCGGTGACCGGTTTCCGTGGACCGAATGACATCTAAGCGGATAAAGTTCAGTAAGGAGATTAGGAATTAACAATCGAACTAAATCAATCGACTATGGTAAACAGGATTTGTAAAGAAAATAATGAACAAAAATCGTTTGACTTCAAATATAATTTTATCTGATACAACAAGTATATTAGAACCGTCTCTTGCATTAAAGTGTTGATAAATAAGGTAAACTTTCAAAGAATAAATATTTTTAAAACTCTTAAAATTGTTTGATGAATTTCATATTATCCTATTTGAACTGATTTGTGCATTCGAGGATAGAACAGTCTGAGAAAATATTATGTAGTTGCCCGCATCGTACCCATTCAACCGGCGTTTCATTATTTCAACAAGATTGCTTTCGATTTCCCCGGGGAAAATCCGCGTGGTAAAACGGAAACCACCCACCCGCGTTTTTCACGATGGCGTAATCGGTTTATTGGTGTTTGCTCGGTGTGTCATTTTTGGCCAAACGGGCCGATTTGGTCCATAAAGTTACCGAACCGGCGAGAGAGAGGCGTGAAATTGATTCGGCAAAATAAAACCACCGTCGATTGAATTTTCATCGCGCGAACCAATCTGAGGGGGTTTTGGGGGGAACTCGCTATACACCACGTCACGAAGGATACCGTGTCGCGCATTAAAGCCACCTCTTTTACGTCAGCCAGTTTTAACTCGCGAGTGCCGAATTTCTAACGGCATGCTTGCACTTTGCGGTCACTTTCGTCCGCCACGACCATTTTCTCGGCGCGTTATTAGTACGAACACATGGCAGGTTCAATGGAAACGACGGATCAAGGAACGGTGTCAATGCGGTTCAGCATTGTCTCGTCAGGTTGAATGGTCCAACGTAGAAATCTATCCCATTACGGCACCCGCGTGATATACAGTCATTTGCAAACGTATCATATATCTTTGAGTGTTTTGTTTTTCAGCCAAAGAAATAAAACTCTATTTTCACTTAAGGTGCAACAATTTTAAATGTTTGTTAAAGACACAATGCCTTCAATAATTTATTAATTTTAGTCTTACTTCTACACTATTGAGGGATAAAATCTAACGAAAAAAAAGGAATCCAAACATACTAAGATGTTTTTATTCTATGAAGTATGTTGCAGTGTGAGTAATAAAACATTTAAACAAATTAGTTTATAACAAAACACTTAATACAAATCAAAGAGCATCTTAAGGAAAAAATGTTTGAAAGATGAAATGAATGAAAATTAGCATTTCTGGGATGTGAAGCGTGAATACTAATTTTCTTTTAAAATTTTTGGGTAATTTGTTTTCATAGTTTAACATTTTTCATTTATTCAATTCTTTGTACGAAGAAAGCATGTCTTTTTCATTTTCTCAAGTGTATAACCTTTTTCATAATAGAGCCAGAAAAGAAGGGCTCGTGACAGTAAAAACTTATTAAAAAAACTAAACAAACGCAAACTGTAGGTTTAAAGAGATAATAAATACGATTTATTTCCAAATCGACTGGAGAAAAAATCGTAACGTACTGTACCGAAACCCCATACCCAATCCCACTCAGCTGGTATCAGAAAGGCGAGAGAGCTGCAGAAGTGAAGAACTGGTAATTTCATGGTCAAACGGTCAACCCGCCGAGTCGGCGTAGTGACTCAGTGGAAAGATCGCTGTGTAAACCGCGTCGATCGTCGATCACCATTGGACCCCACCACTCGTTTTTCTTGCACTCTCGCCATGCATTGATCCGAGCGTTAATGCTGTCACATTCGATCGCGAGCCATCGCGCATATCGGGTGCTTTTGAATTGTTTGTTTTTCATTAGCAAGTTTGTTAGTGTTTTAACAAAAAAAAAAAGAGATGGAAGGCCAAA
>KE524847.1:182078-259953 GCA_000441895.2 Anopheles sinensis | reverse complement strand
TTTAAAATGGAGGCATGGATTTGGTCCCATTTTTCGCCCGTTTTTTCCTAATAGCGTCCAAACGACGAACATTAGAGCCGTGAAAATTTTTACGCAGCTAGATCTACTCAAGATCTTTTGATTGGTATGCTATATGCCCCGATCGGACTCATACAGCACGAGATATTACTTGTGCAAGGTACATTACCCTGTTGAAGGCATGGATTTTGCCCCATTTTTTGTCCCATATTT
Organism: Anopheles sinensis; assembly: GCA_000441895.2. NCBI lineage: Eukaryota > Metazoa > Arthropoda > Insecta > Diptera > Culicidae > Anopheles > Anopheles sinensis. The sequence goes on along the minus strand of KE524847.1, from coordinate 259,722 downwards.
TCCTAATAGCGTCCAAACGGCTAACATTGAAGCCGTGAAATTTTTTACGTAGCTAGAACTACTCGAAATCTTTCGATTGGTATGCTATTTTACCCGATCAGACTCATACAGCCTGAAATATCACTTGTACAAAGTTGACTTTTATATATATAGATACATAGAGTACATAGCATATAACTCCTTGCGATTTACTACTGCTGGTAGTTTACTTTTCTCTTTTAGATACAATCAATTGATCGCATCTTTTAATTTATTAGCTGATAGCACCTACAGCGGTGCTAAAGCTAAAGCTTGAGGATGCCATTCAAACCTCACACTGCGCCATGTAGACGAAAAAGCAAATGCATTCATTAACATTGGAATCGCTCAGCCGTGGAGCGAACGGGTTTAGCTTTGGGATTTTGGGTTTACGGTGTGTGTTAGATCAGTGGTCGCCAAACTCTAGCACAACTATTTTATATAAGTATCGTTTAGTAATTGGTAGGGGAAAAGAGTGGCCTTTGGACACATGAGATTCGTTGGATAACAAAATCTTTCAAATCAATTGTACTTTAAAAATAACTGTTTCCGAACCTTACTTAAGGGAAAAGTTAGTTAGATAGTTGCTTGCTTTTCTAATTAGTGCCAATATTATGTGTACTAGCCAAAATTGGCTCAGAATGCCTTTTTTAAAGATGAATTTAATTCGTATGTTACGATGCAGGAACGAATCATTTTTGGTTTAAAGTTTGGCAACCTCTGGATCCGAGACTGGTTGGATGGGCTCCAATTTTCGTCTCCGCAGATCGTGTGTCCAGTCGCTCCGATGTCAGCGTTGGTTGCATAAAACAAGCGGAACCCCGAATCCAATGCACGATGCGCGGTCCTCTTCTGAAGGTTGCTGATGGTTTTTGCCATCATATAGATTTAGAGCTCCTCGCGGGTCTTCTTCTGTTTATTTTCTTTTCGGAACACTATCAGTCACACACACTAGTGAACGAGTTAGATGCCATCATGATGATACGATTTTTCTTGAACCTTTGGGGCGAACCAAAATGTTTAGGAATTCCCATAGACGGAGTTTCCAAAAGAAAAGGTTGCACATTGGCCGGTTTGTTTGGCGTTTGTTCTCATCGTCTACCACAGGCTGTGTCTAGGACTAATCTCCTCCGTCCGAGCGGCGAAGATGTGTGTGTGAGTGATTGTTTCGGCGGTTTCCTACCCTTTCCAACCTTTCCGCCCTCCGCCGTTCTCCCGTCGCCCGTCCTGTTAACATGCTCAAAACCTGACCGGTGAGGTAATGCGGGGTTCGTACGCAGTGTTTGAGCCACCGAACCCGCGCCTCGCGCATACTACGATCAGGTTCGCGCCGTCAGATCACCTGCGAACGGCTAGCGGTGTGGACGGTGTTCGCAGCCACAGACACACAACGGTGCGTATATTGTGTCTGAAGCTCACACCTTCTGTTCCTTCGGAATCGCAATCGATTGCGAATTGTTTCGCGGCGCGTTTACGAAATGTTGTGTCTGTAATGTGTGTAAGAGTGTAGAAGGTTCGATCGTGCCATTTGGGAAAAAAACCTAATCTCCGTGTTCTTCCCGAAACGTTCTAATTAAACATTGTGCCAGTGATTTAGAGTGTCTCAAAACAGCAGCCAATTTGGGGTACAATTAAAAATGCAGTTCCAAATACAAAGCCCAACGGCCGCTGGTGGGGTGTTCCGATGGCTATTGGTTGTGTTTCTGTTCCTGCAATACTTCAGCTCCTTTACGCCGATCGATGCCAAATCGCAGACGTCGAAGCAGTGTAAGTTGCTCCAACGTTTTCGCGGTTTATGTTTACGCAGTGCAAAACCCCCGAAAAGTATGCGAAATACGGCCCATTTGTTTGCTAGTGTGTGTATGTGTGTGTTCTATGCAAGTGCTGCTTTTGTTCAAACGGGTTACTGCGCGTATTCAGCGCAGCAATAGAACAAGTGATTTCAATGGCAAAGCAAGCGACGAACCCGTTTTCCGCCTAATGGGAGACGTTTCGCTAAACCCTTTGCCGTGTCATTTGGAGAGTGTAATTTGTCCAGTTTGCTTGTGGGAAAATGTTACACCGTCATCGTTCGTTTACAGTTCTTGTTTCAACCCCTTACATAATCACCGCCGAAGGGTGCGTAATTAAAGTCTGATGAATGTTGAAAGAATAAAAGAAAAAAAACTGATTTCAATACGATCTCCACCGATCGCGCCTGTGAAACATCACGCGAAGTACCTTCCCCATTCGAACCCCAAAGTGGGGATTTCCCTTTCGAAAATAATACATTGTTCCCCGCGCTCGCGATTCGCTTCAACCATTTCACAATCGGGCACTTTCCCCATCCGGAATCGGGTAACGGATCGCCCCATTAAAACGTGCTAAAAAATGACTGTCGTTGTCGTGCTCTCACACTGCCTCCATCTCAAGGTCGTCCATCGAGTCCTCAACATATCAACGAGGCCAATGTTAGCGGGTTTATCTGCTGGTGGTCGCATTATTCGGTACCAGTTGGACCGCCTCAGACGAACCGGTGTACGATTATGTGCCTTTAAATCAGGCACATGTCCTTTCACTTTTCGAAGAAATACAATCTTTGTCCTTCTTTATTTTTCGTGCCACATTTTTGTGACCGTACGTGCAAACTTTCCCGACATTCGTTCGGTAATGGATTGCATAATTTATCTCGGTGAGAGTGTCCTCGACTGGCGAAAAAGGAAGCCATTTGCCAATCAGGATGCACATTAAAATACAATCTCGCCAATTATTTTGTTTTGCGTAGAGCTCCATTTTCATATCATAATTTTGTTTACTTACTATAAATTTCGCAACCAGCAACTAATGAGAACCTAATCAAAAATGCATTCATTGAGTGTAGTAAAGCGCAACCAGAAGTCTCTGAGGCCCATAAAACCAGGAAGAGTTTTGACGAATACTAATAAGGGGGCAGCTCGTTAGAAATTCCACTCGCATGCATTTCATTCGTTCCGATCCGTGGAGCGTGCGTTGAGAACCCGCGAATCAAAACATCCCACCTACGACAACGTTACGTTTACCCTACTGCCGGTGCGAGAAGGTCACGTCGTTATGTCGGTCGATTTCCGAGCAACCTGAACTCGAAACATGTATACTTGGCCCCTACAGCTCTATGACGACGCCGACGACGGTTGGGGAGAAAGGGCGATGACTGGGGCCTGCGTATGTACTGCCGGTACATTTCAAGCCGGTTTATCCGCTCGCATCAGCGACAATGCGAATGCGCAATTCAAAAGGCTCGGGGAAACACCGGTGCGTCTTTTACGTCGACGACACCTAGATAAAGGTGGTACATATTTGCTCGTACGCTTGGTTAGACAGGCCTGGCAACTATATAAGACGACGACATGGACGGGTAAAGAGCGTCGCTTATGTTCGCCAACAATATTAATAGTTTCAAACAGAGTTAGTTTAAAAAAAAGTTTAAATTAATTCCAGACACTCAAAAACGTCAACTTTCAAACAGATTTAGTTTCAAATAAATTTGAAATTAATTACAGACACTCGAAAACTTTTGGTAATCGGAACAGGGCAGATCTTTTCAACCTTTTTTTATAACAGATTTTAATTTTAACGCAATAAATTCTCATGTGGACTTAGGGCATTATTTTCTTACAAATTATATTTTGATTTTTTTTATTTAAGCACCTCAAAATTCATTGAATATAGTTTAAAACAACATACTTGTTTGTTTAAAATGTGTTTCCTAAACATATCTACTCCGGAACATGTTAAAGCAAACATTCTTACTCTTTTGGCGTCCTTCTAGTCCAAATATTACCTACTCTTAAAATTTTCTAAACGTAAATAAATAAAATTTGTAACCATTTAAGAATACAAAGTATTTCTAAATATTCTTGAAGAAATCAGAAGCACTTAGTCCATCGCGTTAGAATATAATTGAACTCTCTTCTGAGAGAATCGTATAAGAATATAATTGAACTTTCTATCATCAAACATCATGATAATATTTAAATTGTTCTGGATAATTATGGTTGAGGAACTAAAAATTCAGAAATCAAAATAGAGAAATTAATAGCCAAATATTCAGAAACAAGTGTTAATATTTTTACTACACCACTTAAAATTTCATAAATTTTTACAAACTTAAAAAAAGTTTAATTTAGCATAAGCATCGTTTGGCAAGGAAGAATGTTGGGAAAATGGAACATGAAAACAGACGATATCACGAACTATAAATCTGCATTCATAAGTTTCATTTCCTTCTCGAAGAAAGATTTACTATTTTCGAGATAAAAGCAATACGAAGGACAATCGTTTCGGCATAAAGCCTTGCAGAAATCAAATATGCAGATAAAATTTGACACATTTGAGAAAAATAAAAGTCACTGCGGGAGAAGAATAGACGATGTAGGAAAAAATAAAAAAAGGCAACCGAAACCAACTCCAGCAAATCGCAACACGTTAATTAATACTGTTGTCAAGCGAAACCAAAAATAAGTTAAAACACCCTCTTCGCACCTTCTGTATCCTCTGTTTTTCTTCCATCTAAACCACTCCTTCGAACAGTGCGCGTCTGCATCGTGGAAGGCAGTGGCAACTACAAGAAGGGCGCCCAGAACTGCCCGACGCTAGAGAGAAACTCCAACGTGCGCTGCGTGTTCGGGCTGGACCGGCTGGACTGCCTACGCAAGATACACAAGGGCACCGCCGACTTTGCCGCCTTCTACCCGGAGGACTTCCTCGCGGCCCGCTGGTCCGGCGTGGACATACTGGTTACCAGCGAGCTTCGCTTCCACAATGGTACGGCTCGGTTTCAAGTTCGGCTCAGTTATCCGTTAATCTTCTGTACTGTCTCTTTCGTGCCTGTCATTACCCTTTTTCCGTCATTACCCTTTTCTGGTTTTTTACAGAGCACTTTGAGTACCAGATAGTGGTGGTGGTGGACAATGAAGCCGAGATCAACACGGCCCGGGAGCTGCGGGGGAGCAAGTTCTGCCATCCGGGGCACGGTCTCAAGAACCACTGGACGGAAGTGTTGGCCGATGTAAGTATGGAGCAAGAGAGCAAAGAATGGCAAGGAAACCGGTTCTAAGCAAAGGGAGTAATGTCCGATTCATACACAGTACTTCGAAACGAGGCTTACTCCGAGGGAGTGCGAGGAAGAACTTTCACCGGTTGAATCGAGAATTAAGTCCGTCGCCTCCTTCTTCGGACCCTCCTGTCGAGCTGGACCGTGGGTACCGGATCCGACCGAGGATCGTCGTCTAAGTATGTCCAGCAACGTGACGCTAGCCATCGCCCTTTCCTCTCTAAATCGTTTTTCCCACTTTCCCTTTCGCAGAGAAAAAATATCCCTCCCTGTGCCAGCTTTGCTACAACTCTTACCAGTGCGCCATCGGTGACAAACACTGGGGCCGCCGGGGACCGCTGTACTGTCTGACGAGTGGAGCCGGCGAGGTCGCCTGGGCCCGGTTGGACGATGTGAAGGGTCACTTTGGGTTCGCGGGACTGCCGGCCGAAGCCAATCCGTCCGAGTATAGCTTCCTGTGCCCGGATGGACATCTGCAGCCGCTCGACACCAGGAAACCGTGCGTCTGGGTCGCCAAACCGTGGCCTGCAATCGCCGCCAAGTCGTAAGTACCGAAGTAAATAAGAAGAATTTGGGCTTCGAAAAATACACCTGCTCATTAAAATCAGCTAATTATTGGGAGAAGCTTCCAGTTTTATGATTTTCGGTAAGGTAAAGTGGGGCAATATGTATCCCTTATGCGAAAGTCGATTAAAAAACAAGAGGTAACTTGTACCGAAAATTGGGAAACCAATTTTCTCCTCAAATTGCCAAAAGTTGTGGGCAAAATGGTCCAGAAACTTGGAGTTTTGCCAATTTTTGAATATTTTTGATTCTTAAAGACACGATTGCTGATGCAAAGAAATTTGTTTTATAATTGATTATGATAATGATAAGTCCCACCACTTACCCCTACATAGGTTTGAGAAGGACGAAGGTATCTTAAGATATTAACTGTGAATTATCCAAAGAGAGGTGGCGTTGGGGCATTACTCTCCAAATTATTCGCATCCAACTCTGCTCCATTCGCACAACGGTCGCCATCAATTGCACAAAGAGGTACATCTTAGATTTCCCATCTAGCAAAAGGGGACCACTTTCCGGAGTAGGGCAGGTATTTTCGCACTGTTATAGTTTACACCACCAGTTATCAATGGTTGATAATGTGATGAAACTTTCTAGTACTACTTAAGGGACCTGGCATTATTAATCGCCGAGTCCTCCAAGGTTAACGAAGCACCACTTACCGGAGTGTAAAAGGATATTTTTGCTCTGTTTGTTGTCAACACCGCCAATTACCATTGGTTGATAATGTGGTGCCGCTATCAAGAACACAAAAGGGACCCAACTACTGAGGAATGTGGATGCTACTAGTCCTTTTCGTACAGCCATGTCCACCATCTGTTCTCTTTTACGCGCGCGTGTCTCAAAGCTATGTAGACTCTTTCATTCAATTACGTTAAATTAAACAGCCAACAGCTCATAGATTTTGAGCGAGATTTAGGGCTAGCAAGCAGTAAAAAAGTCCTTGTTGACCATGTTGACAAATGCAATACTACGGGCTCCAAAACTACAACATTTACTAAATACACTACAAGCACAGCGTCAGACTACCGGCTTCACATATACGGCGCATAGGCGTTTGAGCTCCCTTAGATTTTGGGCTTGTTTAATCTCTCTCGGCGTCCTGTTGTAACATTGTACTCCTTTAAAGAACAACGAATTTCGGGCATCGCTAGACAGATAGCATTACGAGTGTGATACCGATGCACGTCAGACCCAACCACTATCCTTTTCCCCAAATACTAGGCCTTTAAAAATTTGGTACACAAAGACTATCTGCTGCTTGACCGAAATCCAAATTTGAGGTAACCTAAATTGTTCATGACTTACAAGTTCACGTAGAAAATGTATAAACTTGACTTAATTTAGTGGGAATAGTACCATATTGAATAAGGCATCTTTCCCTACTTCCAAATTATACTTATCAAGTCACATTGTATAAAGAACTTTTTTAAATGGTGTCAAATTTGACTTTAACGGTTAACTTAAACTCAAGTATAGGAAACGAAACCGATTGACTCAATACTTCTTCTCCTTGTAGGAAAGTTGCCAAGGAGGTGCAAGACCTGGTGGCGCATTTAACGCACGACGATGTCAACAGCTGGCAGAACGCACTGCTGATGGTTCTAGAGACCTATCACGTCAATGTGACGACACTCGATACCGTCATCCCGGTCGATGACTATCTGGATCAGGCAGTCGGGTTCCAGGAGGCGTACAGCAACCCTGGCTGTAGTCCCCCGAGATCGATCGTGTTCTGCACCAAATCGCTGCTAGAGCTGTCCAAGTGCTCCTGGTTGCAGGAGGCGGCCAGCGTGTACGGCGTGGAGCCGGGCCTGCAGTGCATCCGGACGGAGAGCCTGGACCAGTGTATGGCCAAGGTGCACTCGAAGGACGCGGACGTGGTGATCGTCGATCAGGACAATGCCATGCGTGCCCAACGGGACTACGGACTGCGGCCGATACTGTACGAGTATTCGTCGAACGCGTTACACAAGTATCTGATAGTGGCCGTCGTCGCCCGAGGCGCGAGTCTCAGATCCGGTTACGGTAAGAAGGAAGATTGTGTCCTGTATGTCTGAGACCGTTATTGAATGTATTGTTGTTTCCATAGATCTGCGCAACCGGAAGGCGTGCTTCCCGCAGTACGAAGGTGCGGCCCACTTGGCCGTGGTGGCCGCCCTTCGGAACCACTCGATCGGAGACGTGCAAAACTTCTTCTCGGACAACTCGTGCAACTGGAAGTCGACGAGCCGCTGTTCGGCGGTGTACGACGGGGACGACGGTGCCATGCGATGCCTCCAGGATGGCGCAGGAGACGTCGCATTCGTGAACTACGAAACGTTCAAGGCACTCAAGAGCTCCAACACGACCAAACATCAGGACTGGACCGTCTTCTGTCCGTTCAACAAGCCGGTCAAACACAACGCACTTTGCTATCTCGGCTGGACGTCGGTGGGCAGCGTCATGATCAACAATGGTACGATCTCGCGCCGCGAGAAGGAAATCTACAACGCCATGAAGGACATCGACAAGCTGTTCGGGCGCAGGAACGGACTGAAGGCGGAAGCGTTCAACCTTTACGGATCGTTCGACAGTCGGAGCGACGTGCTGTTCAAGGACGCCACCGAGAGTCTTCGCAGCCGAACGGAAATGCTTCGTGACAAGAGCGACGGTTTCTTCGAGCCGACACCGGCGGATCGATTGCACACCAGCGCGGCCAGCACAAATCATGTTAACCGTATGCTAATACTGTTAACCATTATTGCGATGGCCTTAGCAACGTTTCGAGAAAGTTAAACAAAGGACAATGGAGTCCTATAAATGAAACAATTGCTCATTAATTAGTCGCTAAATAGGAGAACAACAAATCGCATCGCCCCAATCCCCGCCACAAATCGTGCACTTTCCTACAAAGCATTGAGATTTCTATCGTCATTAAGAACCTACAGTACCGTAGCTTAAGTAGATAACAATTCGATAGCTCCATCCAATCTCACTCGTTACTCACTGCGAATTCCTTTTTCTGATAGGATGAAAAACCCGGGTGTTTTAAGGGCCCTTCTTTTCGTGCCTTCTGTTTTGACAAAGTTCCTGGTGGTACCGTCTCAAACTGCGCATAGAATACTCCTCACTTCGTGGGCCGCCCGCAGTTGAGCCGTACTCTCATCATTAGTTGAATTTCGACTTTCGTTTCGTTCGCTTCACAGTTTCACACATTCGCAAAAATCAATGAAAAGAGATATTTATAATGAAAAATTATTGTTAGGACGATGAGGAAAACAATATACCAGCGGAAAAACTGAACACTGTTGTTTTGATATGACTCTCCGTTGGCATGGCAATCATAAATGACACTGAAGGAAATTCAATGCTATCAAGCAAGGATAATAACCAACAATGTAGGGAAAGGTAAGTATGTATTTTGAAATCATGTACTTTCTTCTAAAAAATATGTTTTAGAAAAGGTATGTTATGTGGATTTTTACGTCATTTAACCATACAAAACTAATTTAAAATTAAATCCTTATATGGTTTGTCCAACGGTTTGTCAAACGAAATTGGAACGAAAATAATGTTTGTTCCCGCTAGATGTCGCTAGCGGCACTATTAGCGCCTGAAGGGTATGCAATTGGTAAGACGCAATTCAAGCACAACCGTTAGTGCTCATGTAAATTATTGATCGGTAAACTTACAATAAGGGGGTGCCCATGGCGCAGCGGTAGCGCAAGAAAACACCACGCCATAGGTGTGGGATCGAATCCCGAGTCTGGCACCCCCGGTATTACGAACGGCTGATCACCGATCTAATAATAATAAGAAACTTACAATAATTCGAAAAATAAGGAAATTGTCGTACTTTATAATAACTAAGAAATTTTCCAAGTACGTAACATTTTGCATGCGAATAAGCTTAATGTTTAATACATGATAGTTTAATAATAATACACGATAACAAGACTAGCGTGGAAGAAACATGTGTTCCTTGCCTCATCCTGACAGTTTCCAACAAACAACCACCTGTTGCAGGACGAGCCCCCACAAAACGATTCGGTAGCGTTCGGATCAAGAACCTTTCCCGAACATTTAAACCCTCCGCGTCTCATCTCGTCGTCACCCCTAAAATCGTTTCTACGTTCCAAACGGGGGGCGCGACAAGTCGGCAAGGATACGCCGTACTATTACGACTCACTCACTTCTCTCTCTCGCTCTTTCCGTCCGTGACCGACGACCCAAACAGGACATGCGTAGAAAGTGCGTAAAAAGGGATTGTTGGCGTCCCATCGAACCGTCGATCCTGTCTCCCGCGTTTCGTTTGGCATTTATTCAACCCCCTTGCGCCCTCGAAATGGCAAGGGGGAAGCGTCGCTATTGTCACTCGGGGTTCGTCCTTGCGTTCGTCGGGCATAAACTCAATCAGACATTGTTCGCCAGAACGGGTCCTGTTTGCTGGAGACTATAGAAAGTCATTCTATCGGCGAGTGCGACCGTGAAGAAGTGCAGGCTTGTTGTGTCGTGTCCTGTTTTTTGCAGTAATAAGCTTGTGCCTCGTTTCCACTGCAGCTTGAAATCTTTATCGATTCTTTCGAGCGGTAAGTGGTGACCTTCCAAGTGCTTCAAAATTTCCCATTATGGTTGAACCTAGAATGAGAATTGTTTTATCAGAATTTGGTTAGAGAATGAAATGTTCTTTATTTAAATGGACCTTATTAGTGAAAGATTAAAGCTTACTACTAAAATGATTAAAGCACAAAGTACTTCCGTTGAGTTCGCGTATTGAGGCATCATCTATTTTCCCTCCAACTTATTGCCTTTCTCGTTGATTAGTCAATATCGTTGCCGTTTATCGAAATGCTGGCCAATTCGAACGGTTTGCGGATGGAAATCATCACCGAGCCGTGGTTTCCGGAAGTGATACAGCATCTTCGGCGTACGTTCTTCGCCGACGAACCGCTGAACAAGGCGGTAAACCTTTGCCGTCCTGGTGACGGCCACACGCTGCTTGAAAAGCATAGCCTTTCCAGCCTCCGGGACGGGATCAGCGTAATGGCGGTAACCGCCAGTGGAGAGGTATGAGGCATTTATAACGATGACATTTAGTAGCGCATTCCAAGCGAGACCCTTTACAACCCTCTTTTTTCCCCGTTTGCCAACAGATAGCTGGAGTGGTCGTTAATGGCATTCTGTACGGGAACGACGATACGAGCCGGGCCCTCGATACGCTGGCGACGATGGATGATGACAAGTTTCGCAAAATTTTCACCCTCCTCTACGAGGAGAATCTGAAGATTGACCTGTTCGAGCAGTTTTCGGTGGAGAAAATATTTGAAATTCGCATCCTCTCCGTCGACTCCAAGTACGTGCTCGGCAAATGTGCCTCTTCGGGTTCATTTCCCCATTAACATTCCTTTTTTTACAACAGATTTCGAGGCCAAGGACTGGCCAAGGAGTTGATGCGGAAAAGCGAAGAGGTGGCTCGTACGCAAGGGTTCCGGGTAGGGGCTCAGATTGTTACCAAATTTTATTTGCCCCGAACTTTACTTCTTCTAACTCTATACCTTCGTTGCAGATCATGAAAACCGATGCGACCGGAATGTTTTCCCAGCGTGTCGCCAGCTCGCTCGGGTTCGCGACCAGACACGAGGTCCTGTACGACGACTACTGCGACCAGGACGGACGTCCGGTTTTCCACGTGGGCGAACCGCACGATAGGTTGAAAATCATGTACAAGGCACTCTGTTAAAAAAAAAGAGGGTAGCCGGATCGGATCGCAACTAATCAATCAAAATACCGCTTTTGCTCAGTGTGAAATCACAAGGAACCAAAAAGAAACCCGAATCGTTGTTATTACTAGGCTGTTTTAAGCTGTACTCATGTTATTGTTGCATCGGTGTCCAATCCAAGTCCGTACGAAGGAAGCAATAGTTCTCGTCCTCCCGACATACCAAATATTATAACCAAGTACATAATCATAAGAAAGGGTGAAATTGACTCATTTTGTAAGGAAACGAAATGCACAGGAACATACTCAACACATGAAACCATCCAAATAATGATAGACTACTGCGATTGCGAGCCCGGGAAAGTTAAAATATGGAGAATGATTGATCCTTAATAAGGATATTATTTTTTAAAAGCACAGAAAAATACAAACGGACAAAGAATTGTATGCTTAAGGTTTAATTTTTAAATTATTCTTACCCAATGCTTGTTGTGTGTCCCTTCGTATGTCCTTATAGTGTGTCCCTGTGTGAGTGTTAATATTAATTTTGATACTAACTATCATCCCTCGCCCCATGGAAAAGCAATGGCGGAATGCATTTGACAATAATGGAACTACTACAGCGAATATACCAATGTTATTTGTGTTCCGAAGCAATTTCGTACCATTTAACCTGATTCCCACCCACGTGTTGGCTGCATGGCGGCCATGATAGTGTTTTGATAAATAAAATATATCTGTACGGGACGTGAGGCAAATAATATTAATGATCAACCACAACAATAAAGGCTCCATGGATATGAGAAAATAAAGCGAAATGGGTTTTTATCTTCGTGTTAATATTTTGCATTAGAACAACAAAGTGGACTAGAACACGTTTAACTTATGTTGATGAAATAATGTCTAATAAATGTCATCAAACTGGTTGGTACATTAGAAATGAGGGCCTACGTTTTACTTTAACCACAACTAGCGCTACTCGGGAAAGATTTTATTCATCGGCACCTTGAGAAAGATTTGATTGGAGATCTTTTTGAAGATGTAGCCGAAGGTGTCCTCGTACGCGCTGCGCAGCTCCCGGAACACTACCTCCCAGTTGTCGTTCAGAACTTGGTTCATAGTTTTACCTGACGGTAGGGAAAAGGACTTGTGAAGAAGTTCTACTAGTGCGCAATGGACTTACCTAACGTTGGATCACCGTTGAAAAGGTTCCCGAACTCGAACGTCACCTGCTTCGGTTCGAACTGCACGAGGTACTTCCGGATGTGCATGTACTGTTCGCCGTTTCGCTCCACCAGCTCGCCGATCAGCTCGTGGTGCGTCTTCAGCCGGTGCAGTGTGATGTTGGCCAAACCCTGCCCAGTGATCGGGAGCACCAGTATCCGCCCGTCCATCGTGTAGTTGCCCACGAACTGCACCTGTGGCGTGATTGCTTCCGCTTTGATGATCAACTTCTTTAGATCCGTCCTTGAAAGATACCGAACAACAACACGAGGGTTAGTATATTGCAAGCGAGAGAGGTTTGGAATTAGTTTACCGATACTTCAGGATGTTCGATTCGGTTAACCGGCTCAACTGAACCCCGGTAAAGTGTTGCTTCAACTTGATTGGTGAGGACGCTTCACCCTGCTCGATCGAGAGGGCGTCCACGGCCAACGGATCCAGCGGAAGAATGCCAAACTCGGGCAGACCATCCTTTAGCAGCCGGATCGCCCCATTGACCGCGCTCCGCAAACACTGATCGAACTGAGGGCTGCTACGGTGGCACTTTTCGAAGCTGCTGGCTACAAGAGACAAGAAGGTGAACATTAGGGGTTTTCCTCAGTACGAACTATTTTATTGCTGCCCGTTTACTTACGCAAATCTTTTCCATCGATGGCCGTCCCCATCGAAAGGAACCAAATGCCCACGGCGCACTGCAGAATGCCTGCGCACAAAGTGCTTCCGTTTGGTTTCATTTTCGATCGTCGTCCGCTGACGGTTTGCTCTCGTCCGAGGTGTGGGCCGCACTGTGCTGGACTCTAACGTTTATCGATTGATTTTATAGGACCGCCCCGTGTTTCCTTTGGGGTTGGCTTTGTCTGAACGGAAAGGTACTACCGATCTGCACCACCACCAGACAAACCCGGAAGCGGGTTCCCCGGGCTGCGATACACAGATGCCCTCCCAAATGGAACATCTTTGTACGCACTGGCACAGCACGGCAGTAGCAGGTTTTTGATGAAACAGATCACGTTCCGAAACAGACGGCGGCCGATTCCAACCGTAAACCGTACCGGCGGCTACGTCATCGAAGGTTACGCCGTAAGATAGCGGAAAAACAAGAAAGAACTGCACCAAAATTGACCATTTGCACTTGCAGCACCGGTCGAAGGCTGCAGACAGTTCAAGACCTTGCCGCGATGTCGTCTGGGAGACAAGTAGTTAATATGCGCCGTAGGTTCAATAAATTATCTCTCTGCAGTTGATGAAGAGCAATCAATTATCTGTGCGAGCAAGTGCGGTGAATTAGTTTATAATTTGAAATACAATAAAATCTAGCGCTGTAACCATTTTTGTTAATTTTTCAAAAGCCAACTCTACACGTACCAACGACGACTTAAGACCTACAACAAGAGGTAAGTAGGTTCTTTTTTCCAAAAGCAAAATATGAAAAACTGCCTTCCTGGACGATGAAACAAATAAGCTAAATTTTATTGTTTTATCTTAAACTATTTATCATTAAATTACAGTAAAAAATATCGCAACGTGCATGGAAACACTCTGCAAAGAATCATTTGTTTGCGAAGGTTCAGGTCCAATGGAGAACGACGCAATGGAGGCTGAAAACATCATAAAATAGTCTCCGGATTGTCTGCGATTGTTCTTTTTAAACATCTTTTTAAGTTGCAGATTTGTTTTGTGGTTTGGTTAGAATAAAAAACGTGGAAAAAAATTATGCAATTCAATATATCGACTATTGAATTGTTCTGCGCAAGACGTGGTAAAGTGTGGTTTGAAAATGTTTTTATAAAAACTAAAAGGTGTTAACAGATCACGCTGTGTTGTTAATAAACTTTGTTTTAAGTGTTAATTAAAGTTGATATGTTGGTGTTTTGAACGTTTTTCGAATTATCCACGGATTTCGCTTTTCCGCAGTATGCGTTGCCACTTTTTATCGCGAATAATCGGGATCACTCTTCTGCGAGTTAAAACATCCTTTCTTTTGGTCCACAAAATTCTTGACTTATTTAATTATTTTCGTTGTTTTCTAAAGTTGATGATTAAATTGTTGTGGTGCTTGGTTGGGTCTTGGTAAATTAAATACATACTAGCTCCATATACATATTTTTTTCTAATTGAACACCGTACCGGTAGGTGATTTTATTATTCTATCCGACAGTGTACGGCGCTGTTGAGCCTCCAGAAAATATGAACCAAGATACGTAGCCATTGACGTAGGCAACGGACTACAAATACGAACTCCATTGCAGTGCACCAAAAAATATGATTAAATTAACACAAATCGCTGTCAACGTATGGTGAGTTTTTTTTTCTTCTTTCCTTCAGTCAAACCCACCTACACCGATGTAGCGTGCGTCGCCTCCGTCCGCCGTAATTGGAGTTGCACGCGCAACCCATCCTCCCGATCGTGAAAAGAAGGTATGGACCGCGGTTCGCATTTTTGCCATACCTTTACGCCGGTGCGTAGGCCAAGCCGCAAACTTTGCACGCCACCGATGAAGAAGACGTTGCCGGTGGAATGATAATAATGTGACGACCGGGGAGCACGATGCTTTCGTTTGCCGGTGGGCACGTAAAATCCGAGAATGGTCGAAATAGTGTTCGTACGAGGTAGAGGCAATCGATCGCGGAATTGCAAAAAAAGATGCTGTAACTCATGACTCTTAAGATACCCGAAAAGAAGGTCAGATACATTAAGATGCTCAGAAACCCCAAATTATTTGTGTGGTACTCCTTAAAGAGGTAATCTTAGCGATAATATTTTCCTTCTTCCGGTCGTGTAACGATATTTGTTTGAGCACCAATTCTTATCAATCGGATTTGAGATAAAACTCAGTGAAATATATAACTCACCCCACAACAGAAAATCCTTCACGAACCTCAGTTATAATCGTCATTTCAATGTTTATCTGCACGACACCGACCGGAACTGTGTAGATAAGGTTTATTTTTGTACGCACCACGTCACCAAACGACATTTTTTTCTGAAACCGTTACTCAGTTAAGATCAAAATGTCTCCATGGTGATTTTCTGTGCTACTATGACTCAGTAAATGTTCGTTACTTATTGACTGTGTTATCTATTAAAAAGATTTAGTAGCTCAATTTACCTTTTCTCTGACGCTTCCACTTCCCGGAACCTGCATTCTTTCAAATGTATCAAGGCACTTTTCTGTTTTTTTTTTAAATAAAATGCTTGTTTTTGGTCTTGTGTAATACTTTTTATCAATTTCTAATTAGTCGCAGCAGATGATAAATTGGTGAGTAGAAAGTATAACCTATTATAAAACCACAGTGCTGAAGGAGAGTGATTTTACTAATATCTTCTCTTGATGGTCGTACACGTTTTTATGTTTAATGAGCCCCCGGAAATGAGTCCAACAATGTCTTCTCTCTATCTTTCACTCCTTTCCTTATCGCAGAGGCTCGACGTTTAGCCGGATGAGTGGCCTAATCAACCTTCGCCACGTGATTCATCCACCGGAGCTTGAACCACCACCACCACCACACTTCATTGCTGCAAGAAGGGAAACACATGTTGCTGTTTTTTTCACATATCTTTTACAAAAATTGCAGAACAAAAACACTAGGATAGAAAAGGGCACCCTTTTTTTATTTGAACGACAACAACGAAAGGAACAAAACGAAAACACACAACCGGATAATGTGGAAGGCACAAAAAGAAATAAATACAAAAAACGATAGAAAGGACTTTTTAAAAAAAGGAGAAAGGAACTGAAGAGAAGAAACAATCAACAAGGAACTCCACCGAAAACGGAAATAGTAAACAAAGTGAAGCAAAGTAAACAAAGCACATGATCAACATGGTTAGTATGAAGAAGCGGCAGCAATTGAAGAGGTTTCAAATTGTTCATTATAGATAAATACGTAATAATCTCGTTGCTTGTCAGAACTGAAGAATTTCTTTTTTTCTATAATACTGGATCGTTCAACAGATTTTTTGGATCATGTTGGAAATTACAATATCAGGACATTTTTGTTCAACGCCAGATTCTTTCAGGTAGTCACCACCGGAGCTTGAAAAACACTAGTTGACAACAAATCGGTTAAAACAGTAGACCGGAAAAG
The DNA here is from genome assembly GCA_000441895.2 of Anopheles sinensis. Lineage (NCBI taxonomy): Eukaryota > Metazoa > Arthropoda > Insecta > Diptera > Culicidae > Anopheles > Anopheles sinensis. Next base: position 243,055 of record KE524847.1, on the reverse strand, counting down.
GAATCGTCTCAAGTACCCTTTTCTTGCACACTCCGGAGTCAATTCCACGTTTTCTTCTAGACACTACCCACCAAACAAACGTCACTCAAGCACACACACACACACCGGAAAACACTTGGACAGCCACCAGCCCCAAACGGATGTAGTAGCAGATAGAGAGCTGATGTTATTTTGCGGACAGCACCAACCGGAAACAACCACCACAGCACACCATAGGGAAGTAGGACCAAGAAGTAACGACACTGAACACGATGGGAGAAAATGGAAACTAGTGGCGTACGGAAAGCAGCACACATTGGGGAAACTATTGCCGATAAAAGGCGGTACTTACGGGAGGAAATTTGGAAAATCAAACAACGGCCCGGCGCCGCTAGGCCTTAAGGCAGGGTGTGTGTGTGTGTTGTGCTTCTTGGGCGGTTTGGTTGCTCGTTCTCGTTCGGATGAATCGCGTCGCTGCATCGTTGCCATTTTCTTTTCATAGCTTGCTGTGATTATAATTCATAGTGTCCATAGTTCCGTGTCCGTGTTAAGTAATGCGGCTCTTTGTCCGCAAAGTGATCGTTTTCTAATGTGTGTTTTACTGCTCTCCGTCGTCTCTTCGCCATAATGTCCTTTTCTTGCGATGGAGTGATCATTTCTTCTTCTCTTCCGCAAGCAAACCCAACGCACTGCGGAGCGAAGAGCGTTTTTATCGTTCGCGACTAAAATTTGCTGCTTTTGATGAGCTTCTGAAAGCCACCTACAACATTCGAAGCGTACAGGCAACAAACAAAAGTATGCGAAATTAGTGATTTGTGAACTATTTAGGGGCAGAGCATACCGAGGATCATCATCTTCTTCATCATCGACAACGTCAAGCAATCAAACGGGGGGGTGTAAAACGGGGAGCACAACACAGATCGAGGTCAGTCGAGGAGGAAACAACAACAACAACCGTCAAATATTGCAACAATAGGCAACAAGAGGAGGAGGCGGGGAAAGGGCAACACAAGGCGGGAAGAGAGTCCGGATCGGAGTGTGGGAAAGACTGCCGAAATAAAAAAAAAAAAAACATCAAAAAAGATAAAAGCATCCAAGTCCTTTGCCTTCCACATATAATTTCCAAAATCGAAAATGTAAAAAAAAAATAATAACCCAAAATAAATCCACTAAATTTTTGAACAACCAGAGTGCATTGTTTTCTTCTTTTTTTTTGACATTCCAGCGAATATAATGACCAACGTACATTCTCTGCGCGCTCGAAAAACGGTGCCTAAAACATCCACTAACCTCTAACCCATGTTCGTACTCTAATGTCCTATATCGAAGCTAGCGGAACAAATAAAACACATTCGGTTCGGTAGCAGCTTAACGAGAAAGCACGAATGGGAAGCAAAATCATTAAAAAATAAAAATACACGTCTATCTAGAGGAAAATCGTCGCTAAAGAAAAGGGCGCCAATGATTTTTCTTCTTAAGTTCTAAGTTTTCAACATAAATGGCATGTGGGGCAAGGAGGGAGGGGGAGGCAAGATGCGATGCGAATTGCGCATGAAAGTATGGAAGTATAGATGGTTCGAGTCACTCTCGTTCTCTCGTTTTTTTCTCTCATTTTGTGTGATACAATTTTTATTTATGCTGTTTGAATTTTGATTCTTACTTAGGTGTGTTTTTGTTCCATTTTGTGTGGTATTACTTTTCAGTTTTTTTGTTTTGTTTGTGTGTTATCTGGCTCTACTACGTGTAGCAGCATTTCATTTCGGGTTTTATCATTTTATACTTAGTTTCAGTTGTTGGAAACGGTGTACCGTCCGTATCGTTATCGCAAGCTCAATCAACTTTTGCCTTTGTAACAGCGTAATATTTCAAGATTTTCATGAATCCATGTATTACCACCATGCCAACCATCTATTTATGCACGATTCGGCCTTTCGGGTTCTTCCATCCCTTCTGAAACGATCAACCTTAATTTGGACAGTATTCGACATAAGACGACATGTTCCCTTCTTGTTTTTGCTGTTTTGTGTCAACACTTTGATTGCTCCTCGGAAACTACCAAGAACGAACGCTGTGCGATACACACAGTGAGACACGGAAGCTGCTAACAGACACTGATGGGGGAGGGTTCTCCACACACTATTTTCCCCCATTGTTGCACAATTAGGCAGCATGCATTTCTCGATCGGAAATTGCTGCTGTGGGGCTGTGTTGTTGTTGGTTGAAATTGTAGATCTCAATATATGTTATACGTGTAGTAAGGTGTGTTTGTTTTCTTTTACTGAATGCTTTATTTACGTTACCCACTACTATAATAAATTGCGCTGCGCACTTATTATTTGATGCTGCTTGTTGTTGAAAAATTGCCTTAAATATCTCATAATCATAATGTTCGTTACGTTTCATCAGTATTCATTGCGAAGTGCTGTGTGTTTGTCGACCTCTTCCTTCTTCCTTTTCGACCTGCAATAGATTCCCTCTCAAGGGGGCTAACCGTCCTCTTCCGTGGGGATACTATCCATCTCTTTGCCGGACATTTGCGCGCGGAGTGAGTAGTGTGTGCCATATATTGCATTGCATCTCTCTACTACATGATCGTGACAGCGCAAACGTTGTTGTTGCTGCTGTTGCGGTTCTGTTCTAAAGCTGCCCCCGGTTCCGAACATCCAATCTGCCGATCACCATCAGCAACAGGCACAGCACAGCTGGGCACAAAGTCTACCACCGTGTGTTATCATGTGCTGTTAGCATGCTTTCCTGTTGATTCGTTCATTTGTTTGTTTGTTTGTTTGCTTGTTGTTGGCTGGTTTGTTTACTTTGCATTTGCCTGTCCTACTGTGTGTGTGTGTGTTCCTTCTTTCCGCCCCGTGTTGATGCTGCTGTATATATGTTTCTAATTAAATTATCATTCGGAAACTACCTTTACTTCTCCACACAACTCGTCACGTACACACATACACATTACTGTTTACCTACACTGTCGAAACTGTAGCGTATTTTGCGCGCTCCCTCCCATTTATTGACACCCTGTTTTTCTTCCTTTTCTTCGCTTTTCCACAAGTGATGTCACAGTCCGGGTATGTGTGGTGGGAAAGTGTGGGGTGGGGGGGAAGGTGTTGGTGGTGGGTGTTTAAATGACGGTATCTTCAAGCGCAAATTTTCAAACCCTTTTCCCTTTTTTCCTTTCCTCGTCAGATGCGATACAAGTGAAGAAGTGTTGGAAAAACAGCCCGGAGGTGGTTTATGTAGTCAAGGAGAAGGTAGGCGCATTCGATGTGATGCGTCCGTACGCCACCCCCGCTGTCCTGTTCCCCCTCTCCCTACCGTTTCCTATTCCTTTTCCTAATCGATGTAACCGTTTTCCCTCGTGTTCTGGCTTCATTGCGTTCAGATTTCCATCCGCTGTTTGCTTCCTTTCTTTACTCTAACTCTCTACTTCTTGTCGGCTTAAGAAGATGTGCGCGCACGCGAGTGTTCCGTCGTGGGTGATTGGTTTGCCCTGCGCTCTTTTTTTTGCCCGATTTTCCTTTTTTTCTGTTCCAACTGTCCGCCGACGAACAACGATCGCGAGCAACTTTTTAGCGTGCCTCTGTCCCTGGGAGGAGGATGCTGCATTCCGCACACCCCCACCGCGCGCACACACACACACACGTACGTACGATCCTTTACACAACACTCACACATACACAGATACACAACACGCACGCGGGCGGGCGGGCTTAATCAGTCGATCTTGGTTTTTTGTTTCTTTACTTTAATGTTGTTATTTTGCAATTCGAATTTAGCGTACAGATTTTTGTTTTTGTTGAAAGAATACAAACGTACGGGAACCTGGGATTGATTTTTGTTTCCGGGGGGAGGAAGGGGACACGACGTTCGTGGTGCGGGATGGGCACGATTAGAAGAAAAAAAGAAGGAAGGGGGAAAAAAGGAGAAACAGAACGGATATCGCACAGTTTAGTGGTTCGTATCATTATGCAACTGTACGAGTTGGGTGAACGGTGGGGGAGGGAGCGGGGGTAGGGGGTGTGTGGTAGCAATAATAGTATTTTGTAGTCGTAGTAATGTAGTAGAGGTTGTAGACTGTAGTAGAGTTATAAAGTAGTTTTTTTTTGTTTTGTTGTGGTACTATTTTTTGATAAATTATTTCTTTTTGTTTTTACTGTAACTCCTCGGTGGTGTTACCGGCCGTCCGGAGTTGAGGCCACCGTATTGGAACTTACGTTTGTCGGCTGGCTTCAGGATTTGGAACGAGCACATCAGCGTGTCGTCGACGGACATCATTGCACCTGTAGAGATTCGGAAAGCAAACGGAACGGGAATTAAGAGGGTGTTTTAAATTTACCCCCCGGGAATAAATTTCCACTTACCGGCGTTATCAAACTCGCCGCAGTAGTTGGGGGCGGAGAAGAGGGTCACCAGCTGGCGCTTGGCGAAGAACTCATAGCCATCCTCCACCACCTGATGCGCCCGACAGATTAGATCAAAGTCGTGCTTAGTGAGAAACTTGCCGACAATCTGTGAATGCAAGATGGAAAGATTTGGTGAAAAAATGTTTACATCATCTTGTACCGTTGGAGCGCCATTCGAATACTCACATCCACACCAAACGTGAAGCTCACACCGCGATCGTTCTCGCCGTAACCGTTCGTGTCCTTGTCCGGGTCGGACCAGAGCAGATCGCACAGCAGCCCCTGATCGGGCACGTCTGTCGGTCGCATGATGCGCCGGATTTGCTCCATCGACTGCAGGTCCGGGCTGAGGCCGCCGTGGCAGCAGAAGATCTTCTCGTCGACGATGGCTGCCACCGGCAGACAGTTGAAGCAATCGGTAAATGTTTTCCACATCTTGATATTGTAGCGCCGCTTGCACTCATCGTAGAAGCTGCAACGCAAGCACAAACATTAGTTGCATGATTGATGATTACTACGTCGGGTGGATTATTGATTGATATAGTTTACCCATATATTCTGTTGATGCTAGCACACTCATGGTTGCCGCGCAGTAAGAAGAAGTTTTCCGGGTACTTAATTTTGTACGCCAGCAGCAAACAGATCGTCTCCAGCGACTGCTTTCCCCGGTCGACGTAATCGCCCAGAAAGAGGTAATTCGACTCTGGCGGGAAGCTACCGTACTCGAACAAACGCAGCAAATCGTAATACTGACCATGGATATCACCTGGAAAAGAAAGTTCAACAATTGAAGTAAGTGTGATTTTGCGACTGACAATGCGGAAACTAAAGCACTAATACATATCCGACGGTCGAAATACTACAGTAGGTGAAAAGTAAGACTACAGGAAACTCGAACTCAAAAGATGATTACAATCGAAACACGGGCACACGGCGATGATAACAAATTTATAACCTTCGTTCCGTACCTTTGCGTCCTTATCGCTCGGTCGGAAACGTGCCACAACATGTAACAAACGCTCGAGAGGTTCTTTGAGTTCCGAAGGGTTATATAAAGCTCACTAGCGGCCAGATCGGAAGAATGTTTGTCATTTTTAATTGACCGCAATTAACTGTTTCCTACAAGATGTAAATCGTTTTTTGTAGAATAAACTACTTTTCAATCAGAACATTTTCAAAGTTCTAGCTATATTAAAATGTATATTGCTTTCTGCGGTAAATCTTGCACTGGGAAAATATCGATCGCTGAAAAATTGATCGTTCGCCAGATGGATTGAATAAAAAAATATCATCATCTCTTCCAGAGAGTGGATCGATTCATTTTAAATTAATTATTTTCCACATCTCAGTAGCCGACCTCGGTGTGTTGCTTAGGATCGAACTGAGCAAAACACGAGCCGCAAAAAAATGAAATGGGAATCTTGCCAACAATTCTGGTGGAAACTTGCCCACCGTACCTTTTTGGGGGTTGACGCGTTGAACGGGGGGTTGAACCTTACCTTCTGACGCAGAAAAGTTGCAAGGGGTGAAAAAATGTGTAAAAAAAAGGTTACAAGAACGGCGTCGATGATGACGGAAGTATTGATTTTCTATCACAAACGCGTAAAAAAACAATCGTCATAATTCGAACCAACGGGTACCCGAACCCCACAACGGGGGACGATAACTTTGCTTATGCTTACGCTTTTTGACGACCTCGACAACCTCGGCAGGTATGCTACACCTCGACTCGCTTGATATGGTACCGCCGAGACGACGACGTCGCGTACGGACGGCTTTGAAGCCAACAATTCGCTATCAAATTTCCTCCCTCCTCCCCTGCCACTGACCCACGGGACGGGTGTTTTCGGTGGCGGGTTGGCCGTCAATTGCCATCATTGCCTGCCGCCCGGTTCGCGACCTTGTTCGATGATGGTAGCGACACAAACGTGACAAATGTGCTTTCATTTTCACTAGCCCAATCACGCGGTGCGCTAATCCACACACATACATGCTCGGCGACCGCTTCACGCTGCCTCAATCCCACCTTAGAGGGATCAGGGCTTTAGGGCAGCTTTAGACGGACGGACAGTTTTCTTCGGGAGGTAAGCGAATTTTTCATCAACAAACAGTTGCAGTACATTATACTCGTTCGTTCATCAACACGGCGGCGACCACAGGCTCTGCCGTGCGTGTGAGAGGATCATTAACACCCAGTTGTATTTTTTTATCTTCGAATTGGTCACTCTTGAACGACTCTCGTTGACACGGTTGCGACGCTTGGTTCTAGCGCGCGGTTCTCTAATCATTCCATTTCGCGTTTAGTTTCAGCTCGCATTGATTACTATATGGACGAAGCACGTGCAAAGGACCACCTGGAAGATGCGCACGGGTTTCCCTCACCTCGAGGGAGGGATGTTCCTACAGAGATAAAGAATTCTCTCCCCCCACCCCTTTAGCGAAACATCATTTCGCGGTTCAATTTACACCTCCTATACACATAAACAACCGGCTGCACTATCTGGCAAAAAAAAAAAAAACAGCGTAACACATAGCCATACCAAAACACCCGCGATAAACAATCTGTGGGCAGACTGGAATTTTAAATAAAGGTGTGCGCAAATCGAAGCAACCGAAAGAAACCATGCAAAGTTGAACCGCGCACCGGTACACGCCCGGTGGCGGACCGCCAAAAACAGCAATTAACAAACGGCTCTTGATCCCAAAAATATATAGCACGATTGCCGCCGCTGAGAAGATGCCGTTTCAATAACAGTTTTCTCGCGGGCCCCAAACTCTTCCAGCTATCCCGCGGAGTTTACGATTTCCATCTTTCGCTCTCTAAGACCTCTCGAAAAAGATGGCGCTATGGGAAAGAACGTAGGGTAAGAAAATAGTGCCGAAACCACAACGTAAACTTACCGCAAATTTTTAACGGTGCCTCCAGCTCGAGCAGTATCGGTTGGGAGAGAAAAATTTCCCTCGACTTCAGACACAGCAGACGAATGTCCGTTTCCGACAGTTGTACATTTTTTCCTGGCCTTGCACCGCGAACTGTGGGAAAAATAGATGAAAATCAGAGTAGAGTAACAAAAAAAAAAGTGACACCCAGCCAAAGCACGCATTTAACTATTTTCTTTTTTTTTGTCATCGCATCGCTCTCTCTTTCACTCAGTAGGCCCGGCCGGTGCTCGGTGTATCTTTTGCTCCTTTCCGTCACACTCTACACATCTCGCCGATGCTCTCTTTCTCTCGTTATCTTTTGGGCACTTTCGAACGTTTCCTTCCCGCTCGCTCTCACATTCCGTCGGAGGGCAAGACTCGAACTGACTCATATGCACGCACGAAATATTCATGACATTCACAGATACCGACCATTTAAAGGGTAGACAAAAAAAATAGCAACAGATAGGCCATAGCTTGCCATGGCCTAAACTGGCTAGAAGCTGCATCTTGTTCTAAGATGAACATTTTTCACTTCATAAGAACACTTTTTAAACACTAGACGAAGCGCGGGGGCGTTGGCCATAGAGGGACGGATATTTACGGTACGGTAAAATGACGCGAGCGCAGGCCATTTTTGAGCATACACACCAAAAAAAGCACCGCCGGTGTCGGAATAATGGTCGAAATCTTTGGCTTCAATTTACCTTCTAAAAGCATCGCAATCAGATGATCTATGTTTGATAACTCCACGTCCGACATTTTGGATCGATTTGTTCAGCTCAGCTCAATGGTGACGGGGACGCGAAAGGAGCGTACTTTGGACGGCGGGACGAAGAAGATGTTGATCGTACTTTCGATCTTTTTGCTCTTCCGTTTTCCTTCTTCCGTCGTAGTCGCAGCGGACTAGTGAAATAGCTCCGCTTGCACAGACGATGCTATAGCTGCTGAGTTTTGCTGCTACTGCGGCTACGTCGTCTTCGCGGTGTCGTCGAGTAGTGAAGAAAAACACAGCAAGCGCCGAGCACACACACACGCACGCACACACGCGAGGTTCGCCACACACTTGGAAGTTGTCTTTCTTTTCTTAATTTTCCTGCATTCACTTCCTCCGCCACTACGCTTGCTTTTCGTTCGTGCCTGGTGCTGCTGCTACTGCTGCTACTTCTGCTGCTTCTGCTGCTGCCGATGACACCGACGGCTACGACGAATTGCTGGTTTCTTCTTCCTTTCCGCAAGTACCCGCGAGGCAATGACGAATGGGTGAGACTTTAAACCCCTTTTGGGCGTGTTTTGCGGAGATCGTTTTTCTCAACCTTCGATACCGTCGTGGGGCGGTCGTAACCAGACGTCGCGGATAGGTGCCGCGGAAAAAGATAAAATATCTTTTTCCAACGATGGAAAAGAAATGTGCACGCACAAAGCTTGCACACCGACGATGGATCACTTGAAGCAGCGGAATAGTTTCTCGAAACCGTGCTGCCAGACTTGAGTCAAAAAACGTACCGAGCTAGCAAATTTGCACTGTGGATACTTTTTTCAAGCTTCTTGTACACTGTCAAAGCCCTTTGACATCAGGTTTAGTCATATGTCAGGTAGATGTAAAAACTTAAAATCAAAATTATGATTTATTTTTAGTGTGGCGATTTTATCGGCGCTTCTCAATCACCAACTTAACCAATTGTTCAAGTAAAACCGCTTCACATCGCACGTAGCATGACGAATACTCATTTCAGACTCGCATAAGCTGTCGTATAACTGAATCATTTGATTATATGATATCACGTTAAGGCTCACATAACATATATAAAAAAGACCAATGCTGGAATTGTTGATGCCCGTTGCAGTTGGTTTATGATAAAAAAAAACTCAAATACCGTAAAATGCGTTGGACAAAACTTTCTTTTTCAAACGATCATTTGACAATCGGTTTCAAACCAGATTTCTTGCTTGAAAAGCACAAGCAACAGCTTACCTACTTTGCAGAGGATTTTTGCTCTCATGACAAGACCTTGCCTCCTGCACAGATATTGCTGCACAGAAAAGGTTGTTGCGGCTCGCCGCATATCGTGATTAATGCGTGTTTCGTGTATCCACATTCACTAAAACTATCGATTCTGCCGCCAGAGAACTATTAATCTCGTCACAGCATTTATAAAGCAGCCGTACGATGGAGGTTGTAGAATTACCAAAACTAGAGAACGACCAAAAATCATATGCGGGCATACCGGAGGCCGTGTTTGTGGTGAGTAGGTGTTATGTTAATGCCCTTTTATGTCAATGCACTGAAACGGTGGTTCGTACCGAGAGTGAATAGAAGCGATGGCAGTAAATTTATGAATAAAATGTACCACAACATGCTTTGCTGATAAAAGTTTGGCCCGGGAATTAATCGACCCTAGCTCTTACTAGATTAATATTTTGGTTTGTATACTCCGTGCTGCCGCTCTGTGCTTGCTATGGTAGGCAACCGCAAAGCCTTATACGCTCTTAAAGCATGATGTATATTTGAATTTATTGTACAAATTATCATTTCACTGCTTTTCAGGACGATGTTGAGAAGTACATGAAGGACTCTGGCAACGAGGACAGCGTAGAGAGAGTGCTTAAAAACTTCGACGAGCAGCACAGCAAGTATCGTTTCATGGAGTACAGCATGATTTCTCGTAAACGTCGCCTGCGACAACAAATCCCAGACCTAACGAAAAACCTGGAGATGATCAAGATCCTACGCGACCAATCGGAAGACCAGGAGACGCAGTTCCTTCTCAGCGAGCAGGTGTTTGTGAAGACAACGATGCCCCCCACGAAAACGGTATGCTTATGGTTGGGGGCTAACGTTATGCTGGAGTACCCTCTGGATGAGGCGGAGGAGCTTTTACGTCAAAACAAAAAGTCCGCCGAGGTGAACCTCCGGTGCCTGGAGCACGATCAGGAATTCTTGCGCGACCAAATCACCACTACCGAAGTTAATATGGCCCGCGTGCACAATTATGATGTTAAGAAACGGCAAGCCTTGAAGGCCTCCGGGGAAGACAAGTCGTAACGAGGAAGCATCAAATGTTTAACGAGATTGAAGCGAGGGAAATAAAAATGCATTTTTGACTCTTCATCGTCATGTTTTATTTAGTTCATAGTTCATGCTGGCTGGAATGATTTTCCTTATTTCTTGATTGACACGTATCGCTTTCATTGGTTTTATCGCTTACCGATATGAATATATGCTTCCGACCTTTCTACTTCCGAGTTTATAACATTATTAGAGATACGTGCAGCTAGCAGCTGATGATGGCAATTCAATGGAATGACACACATATTAATGAGCGGCCTTGATAAATACGTGTTACAAAACGAACAAGCACTTTGCATTCAATCATAATTCTACCTCTTGTATCGATAACAAAAACGATACTAGCAAAAAGAGGAATAACGTTATCGCTTAAGTTTTCCGTTCATGTCGAGTCCGTTCTTCACACCGATATCGAGCCTGTATTTATGATGGACGGGTCATTGGATAATTCATTATTCCACCAGTGGAATAATAACTACTATTTCGAATCTTCTGATCCGCAAGAGGCGACATGCGTAGATCTTAACCTGTGCGGGGAATTAGTATTAATTCTTATCATTTCCCTGTTTCTCCGGCTCTTCCGGCTTCTCCACCAGTGGAACGTTTTGTACTTCGTCGGTAGGTGCATCGGTCTTTGTACCTTCGCCATTTTTGCCTTGTTCTTTTGTACCAACCGGGGCCGCCTGTGCTGCACCCGGTTCCTCCGAAGAAGCGGTGGTAGATGTGTCGACGTTTGACTCCCCGCTCGATTGCACCACAGCCGTGTCCTTTTGTGGCGTGGTTTCGGAATCCCCCGTGGTATCCAAGCTCGAGGCCAATTTTTCATCACTAGATGTGTTTGGCTTGCTGGAGCTTAATTCTTTTTTCAGCTGCTCAATTTCAATACGGGCATTTCGTAGCTCGTGCCGCAAAATCTCCACATCCGTTTCCTGCAGTGGATCGCCCAGCTGCTGTTTAACGAACTCTATTGCGTTTTTGGGACGTTGTGCATTGCATTTTATGAACGCTTGTGTCAAGGCGTCGAGTACCCCTGTGCTTTCCAGGTATTTTCGGAAGTCTTCCTTGGAAATATCAATCGGCTAAAGGAGAATCGAAGAAAGAACGCATACCGCGTGAAAAGACGCACAACAGATGGAAAACACGGTGCCAAGTCGGTAAACTTACCTTGTAAGTACCCATTTTTTCTTCGCCTTCGTTGGAATTGGTCATAACTCGAAATTAGATTTATCCAACGCAAAAAGCACCTCGGATCGATAGTTGAGCTAAGAACGTCCCAGGCTGCAAACGTCACGGCAAAACACGTCTTTTTGTGGTCTTTTGAACCACGAAAAGACCACGAAAAGACGTCTTAATAACACGGCCAATAGACCGCAAACGTCAAAATTGACACGGTGTATTTGCGGCTGCGTGATTCGCTTTTTACAACGCAGCCAAAATGAAAAATAAAAAATAATGCAGCCAAACGAAAAAATTAAATACTGCCTCTTCTTACACCTACGTCCTTTTTCGCCCCTTACACCTACGTCACTGACTTATTTTGTCATTGAACTTTTTGTTATTTTCACTGCGTCATTGCTGTGGTAACTTTGCATCTATCGTGTTGTTTTTTTTCTGAAAGTGTAGAGGATAGAGAGAATTGAGTATTGGTAAAGTTTACTTACGTGTGTTCATGGGTATTGAACCAGCGTTGTCCTGATCCGTGTACAGTTGTTTCTACCAGTGGTCTATTTGGTGCATCGAGTATTTTCAATCAAGTGCCGTACATAATGGAAGCAAAGTAAGTTAATTGAATCGTAGAGAAAGAACATTTAACTACAATAAAACCTTCTTTAATACAGCCGTGAACGTCCAAAGGTGATGATAAGGGTGGAAAACAATAAATGCGTGATACTAAAGCGCAAGAATGGTAAGTAATAAGGAATAGCTTTGTGAACTAACAACAACGGTATTATTAATTACTGGTTTTTCTTCTTCAAGACGAAAATGTTCCAGTAGTACAACCCACTGTGAAGGAACCCACCTTACACCCGCTTCTTTTGCCGAAATTGCGTAAGAAAAATTATTCCTGATCTCATAACGCTCCGCATCAATTAATTGTTTTGGTCTCAATGTTTTTAGAACGAATGGACAGTGTTAGTTTGCCTCTTCATCATCAAGAGAACGAGAACCTGGATGAAAACCAAACAAAAAGAAATGTTGGTACACAAACAGTAGAATCCGAGCGTGAACCGGGAAATTCCGTGCTGCAAGAAATTTTAATTAAGCTAAACAGCATGGAAGACAACCATAATAAGCAAATGGCCGACGCGAAAAAGCAAATAAGGCTACTTAGAACGCAGTTAGAAATAATAAGTGATAACATTCTCCCGCGTCCGGGGTTGGTGAACGCAACTGGTTTTTGAATGGGAACCAATAGGATCCAAAGAAGATCTCGAGAGGTTTGAGGAAAAACTGAACGAAGATGAGTATAAAAACTCATTCAAAATGTACATAGAAAACCAATTAGAGTCGGAAGGAGCAGAGGCCAGACTCCATGATTCAATGGACATAATTTTCAAAAGAGAATTTGTAACAAAACTTAGTTGGACAGGTAGTGGTAAACCGGACCCCAAAATTCGTTTTCTGGCATTCAATAATATTTTAAAAATGTACAAGCATATTGGCACATGCCATGGCATCATGCCAACAGATCTAAAACTAAAAGCGTTTTTCCAAAATAAGTTTAAACATGGTGGCCAAAGGTTGAACCTAAGTGGTGCACTGAAGTCCACTTACCACAGGCATCGTTAATAATAAGTTAGTTGTACATGTAGTTAGTTGTAAAAATAAGTAAGTATAGTTAGTATAGTAAAACTAAGTTAGTATAGTTAGTATAGTAAAAATAAGTTAGTAATAAGCTAAGTTATATCGAATACTTGTGATGCGCTACAACTATTAAAATGTATGAATTCTTGTTCCCTGAATTAAACTTTTTTATGTTTCAAACAAGTTATTGCATTATGTATTTTATTTTCTTAATCGTTCGTTAATCGTTCTACATATACAAATACAAATAAAAATATCTACATGTTCATAGTATGTTTCAGAGGTATATAAAACAAATCATCTCTTGTGAAGAGTGGAACTGCAACTAATTTACAATAGGTTTCCTTAATATCGACAAGTATATGGTCCTCCTCTAGGTCACACAGATTTCCTAGATGCATGTGCAAAAATTTTGAATTTAAAGGGAGTCAAAACAATCGGTTGTTTTACATAATTTTCTAGCCTTAATGAAGACTTTTTTATCTAGAAGAATGGCTTTTTCAAATCGGCACACCTTTTCTGACTTTGTAAGAAACCATCCGTTAGCATCTGTGTTTTTAAGCAAAATGCCTGTCGTATGTGGAGCGTAGAAATGCCCCTTCTGTTACGAATACATGGTAAATTTTTAATTTTTTTGGCTTTTTCTCCTCGACGAGAAAGCTTCCCTTTCATATATTCTATTAATAATCTGTTCTAAACTTTTGTTCCCACAACGTAACAAACGTTTCATGCGCTGTAGGGAATTTTCGAAAGTATATGAAGATAATGTGTGAAGCGGACCAAATTCGTTAACTTCAGAAAAAATATGGAGCAAGTTATGTACATTACTAGAAACGTATTCCGGACCATAAATGGTGGCATATTGCTCAACAAATAATTGCAAGAATCTATTAGCTAATGGCCAATGATCTTTGTATACTGCTGTTGATAGTAATGTTATACCACAGAAGTATAACATAAAAAGTTCATATTCTTCCTTGCTAATGAACGGTTGCAAAACAACTAAGCCTGCGTAGTATAAGAATGAGGCGAATTCCGATGCTTTCCAACGACCATAATCTAGAAGGGAGCGGAATTGTCTATGAATTTCTATTGGCAATTTTATCCTGGACAATGACGCTGATATCAAGCCAATCTGAGTGTCTGTTAATTTTTTTTGACTCCAAACTTTCCTTCGACCCATCCGGTTATCAACCGTTTCGTTACACCTAAATCTATCAAATGCAATGAGTCTGCAACTATTACTTGCTTCACTATATCAAAATTTTGTATAGCTAAAAGTGGGGTATCGACTCGATGGTGGTCTCCGTACTGTCGCAGCCTGAATCCTTCATCCGTTCTTAATGGTGCAGTGCATACGGGAAATGCCACTCTGCCACGCATGCTTTTGCCCTCTGCATTACATTTCAAGCATCCTGCTTTAGAATTGAAGCTGGCTACACCTGAAAATAAATGATCTTCAATTTGACAATTCGAAAACTTATGAAGCACTGCGTTATGTTACCTTTAATAAATGCACGAGCGGGAGAATCTGCAATGAAAACTCGTAGCTCAACGTCCAACTTTTTTCCGTTGATGTAAGCACCACATTTCGTAAGTAGATTTAGCTCGTCCACAAAAGGCCGAAGGAAATGGTCGATACTTGCCGGCTTCTTTGGCCCACATTATATTGCCGCAGTCATAACGGGCACTTCCGGCAGGTTATGAATATTTACGAGTATTGGCCAAAATTGTGTGTTGGTGTTTTTGAATAACGGCAATCCATCGACGGAAATATTTAGAAGCAGCTTAGAAACGGCATTGAGATTCTCATCGCTAAAAAACATTACAAAGCAATTTTACCAAATAATGATCGAAAAACATTCATTCGGTTAAATACCTTAGCTCAGCAAGCAAACTTTTGTGTACGCCATGGTGCCAATACTGTCCTTCTTCTACCTTCACTATTTCCTTCGACGGATTTCCTTCGGTTTTCATTAACGTCCTGGCATCCTTGGGAAGTTTACAGTTGCTCACATCTCGTATGATGTCCATAACTTCCTCGATGGACTCATATGTTGGATTATGGTTCACAGCCCAATTCCGTAATTTAGCAATAGTGGAAAGTGACTCGCCTTCAGATTCAGATTCTGAGGATTCATCTGAAGTTTCATTGAGGTAGTCTTCCACAGCTTCCTCTGTTTCCTCCGTTTCAATTGCAGATGCAGACTCTCCCTGTATTTCCATACGTTCTTCACCATGATGAATAATTTCACCCACGTCGTCAGCTGCACCCATCATGCTTTCCCTTGGCTGTTCCTGTGGATCTGCAAAGCGGAACATGAATCAAAACACGAACAGCACAAAGTACATTTAACATAAATTACCAGTTGTTCCATGTTCAAACTGCTCCTCAACTTCTGAGCCTTCGGGTAATCCATTTTGATAGCGATACAAATACGAGTTGTATTTAATTCGCTTAGAAAAACTCTTATCCATGATGCTGCCGAACAAAATAAACACCGTTCTTAGCGCGTCTGTTTGGTTTTTACAATGACAGAATATAAACAAGAAAAATAAGAACCTCTAGAATATTTTCAAACCAGATTGAAAATACACACGAAACACACGTTAATCCCGCTTGACAGTATGTACGTCCATGGGCAGAAGTTAAAATAAGGTGTAGTTAGACTCATTCAAACTCCTCAATCTGGTATCGTAAATTGAGTCAATCGGTCTTTTCGACCAAAGCCTGCAGCCTGGGGTTGGTTATCAAACTGATTAGTGTTGGCAGAATCGGGATTTGGAAGACTCGAAGATTCGATCCCTTCTAGGGATTGTAAAGATTCAAATCCCATTTGACGGATTCTAGAGATTTGATTCGATTCCAAGGATTCGAATCTGTTTTGATTGTTTGGGATTCGAATCTGTTTTATTTCTGTTTGGGATTCGTAATTGAGGAGTTCTACCATTATTTTTATTCTGACGCAGTGACAATGATTCAGACCAGGACCTGGTTTACATGTTAAGCGTATTTTTGTTCAAATAAAGACTCGACATTGTTGATTTGTTGATCACCACAACAGTTTGACGGATTGGGACTCAGATTTGGTGATTTGAGTGCCAAGTAGAGATTCGATATCCCCATCACTAGAACGAAGCCGACAGCACACCTTGACATAAACAAACTTCAAAAACCTTGGTCACAGCCTGAAATAATGGTTGAAATAGCTAATTTTTTAATAACTTTTTAGTTCCTGAACTGATTTGCACGAGTGACCCCTCAAATGAAAGGTATTTTAAAGACGCGTAACTTTGTGGAAGGTAAAATTTAACCATCGTTTCTTGTTTTGGAGCTGTCATTTTTTAATTATGGCCAAGGTTACTCGAACAAACCTCCAGTTTGGATCTTGTTTTAATAAACTTACATATTTAGAGTTTCTGAGCCGATTTGAACAAATAACATCTCAAACAAAATGGATTTTAGAGCTGAATAGCTTTGTGCAGCAAAGTTGTATCCGTTCTTCATAGATTTAGATAAAAAAAAACTATGTGTGAAATAGGTAAAGTAACCTTGGTCGGAATTTCAAGTCGAAATTGGCAATATGATAAAAACTTTTGGTAAAATCCCAAATGAAGCCCCCTCCTCGTTGCATCGTCGGCATATTTTTCCACAGTTGCGCCTTGAAAGTATGCAACGGGTGGTACATGATTTCAGTTTGAATTTTCGAACCGTTAAATTACCGTTAGAAGCAGAAACGGTGAGATTTAAAGGTTTCTACTATCCTAAAAAGACAGTAAAATCCGATGAGTTTGACTAAAAAATGAGTTTGAAACGGCGGCGCGCCCGCAGCGAGCGCAGCGAGCGGACTGCGCTAGGTCTACCGGAAAAGGGAGTTTGTTATAAATTTGTGAAATAAGGGGGGCCCGTGGGCCCCCCTCATACCGCACCCCTAGGTTGATTGCGTAGCCAAATTTTCATAAACTCATGCAAATAATGCATCAGGGAGTTCATGTTGTCCATTCTGTGAAGTGTAACAAAAATCTTTAATTTAACAGCATCAAATTACAACGGCGGTATTTAAACGATACCGGTACCGATAAATTCATTTATAACACCTATTGCATACTTTTAGGTACATCCGCTCACAAATGGTGTAGCCACGACAGTGATTTTGGTCGGGGGGGCTTCATTTGGGATTTTACCAAACTTTTTAGTTCCAGAACCAATTTTGGCATTGGATCCGTCAATTAAAAGTCCTTTACAAAATAAACAGTTTTTTATGATAATATTTATTTATGTTTTCAGGTTTTTAAGAAGCTTAACCGCCATCAACCACAATTTTAAAACTTAATTTTGTTGAAATATTTCAGTGGAATTGAAAATCTTTCATAGTTCATAAAATAGCCGTTATGTATTATTCGTTTGAACTACATTTATAATACATCATGTATCGCATTGTTATTAGCTTCTTACTTTGCTCAAATCAACTCCGTGAATTAAATTAAAAACTCAATTTAAAAACTATTCAGGCAGGCTATTGCTGTTTTCCTTTATCTCTAAAATCCAATCGACGACTTAAGAAACTTATATTCTGTGTCGTAATTGTGGAAATATACAAATAATGATTTATGGAAATATGTGGATCGAAATCGAAAATCTGAACGATCCTGCTACTGATTTCTCTCATCGTTTGGTCATCTCAACCACAAATTGTGATATTTTTCAATACAAATAAAATATATTGTGTTTACTGTAACAGTATTTGATCAGTAGTAACTTTATTTATTTATTTAAATTTAATTAGCCTGCTCGCTGGGAATACATTCTACCTTATTTCTGAACAACAATATAACATCACGATCCTCTTTACTCGTGCTCGTTGTATTGGAGCAGTCACCTTCCTTGCAAGCTACCAGCTCCACGACGGAATCCAACCGGATCTGGTTGAGATTTTGTAGATTACTTTGGGCGAAGTGTGCTTTTGATTTCATTGGGCTAGTTGCCAACCGATAAGGATGCCATTTACTTCCGAGCCGTTTCGAAAGACTATTTTGGGCTCCTATTCGTCGTAGTTTTCCGTGCGTTAGTACCGCTGTTGATTCGCTGACCTGTTTCGCTTGTGCCACCACGGTGGGGAATAATTTCGTAGGCGCTATCAGCTCGACGACCGTAGGTTCCCGATACGTGGCCATCTCAACCGTGCTGCACTGACAGTTATTGTTCAAATCGACTACCTGACACGGAATACCAACCGTCGTAGAGTCCATTTTGTACGATGTCGGCTGGAAGTTCTCCAGTTCTCAGACCGTCCAGGGCAGGCTTCAAACTGCTACTAAGATGGCTGCACGTCGTTGGCGTAAGGGCCATACATTGCTGCATGCAATAATGCGCGCTTGTAGTTCGTTGTATTGCTGCATTTTGCTGGGCCCGTGTGGGAACGGGTTTGGATCGTCACCTAAATACAACAGCCAGTCGCCGCTTCGTGCTAGAAAGGCGGAGGCTCTTTTGCTGCCGTTATGCCGATGTCCCTTCCCCGCTGTAAACGTTGTTGTTATTGTTATGTTGTTGTTATACATAGTTGTGTTACTTTGCTGGGTTGCACCCAACGAGTTTTTAACAGCTATGTACAGCATTAAACATTGCACTTCTTATGTTGGTGTTGCTCCAAAACATGAACATGGCGTTTCCCGTTCACTTTCCCACCTCGCTCGACATTACTTTCTCCCGAACGAAGGAGGAGGGAACCGGACGGGCACAAAAAAGGAGTGATTTAAAACAATATTTATGGTGAGAAAAACTACCCTTCGCAGCCACGACGTAATCCTCTCTCGCCCTGTGGGATGCCGTTGTAAGGATGCGACACACACATACACCATGTGCATCGTGTCGATCCTCCGCAGCTGCTTTACCCGTTTTCTGTTGCAACTTCTGCAAAATGGCAAAAGAAAATGGCGTCCCGATTGGTGGGAAAGCTTTCGGTATACACACGGGGTAAATGATAAACAGATATTGCAGTCCCCGGTTAGAGGTCGGTACCACACTATCCCCAAGCTCCCCAAACAAGGAGGCAACGGAGTTGGCTACGGGAGACCCACACATACAGACGGGGAGCAAGAAAATAAACACGGTAAATAATAATCAACAAAATAGTTCGGTGTTCCCGCTCGGGTTTACCATTTAAAACGGCAACGAATAAGAAACGGAGGAGCTTGTTTCTGTCTTGGGAGATCCCCAGGATAGGCTGGATAGGGACAACTACACCACCTGGCAAGCGAGTGCGAAGAGTGCCACAAGCATATTCACACACACATACTGGCTGCTTGTGTCGTGATCGTTTGTGTTATTGCAATTTGTATGCTGCACCGAAGGCTACGCGAGACACTATAGTGCACAAACCATTGCCAGGGAGTGTACAGGCAGGCAACAATAATACAAAACTAGTGCACACCCGAGCACTATATCCTAGGGAAACACGCCTTTTTAGCCTGGGAAAAACCCCCACACTCAGCTCCTAGGAAGGTGGTGAGGCACGAAGCAGGAGATTGATGAAAAATACAAGGAAATATATCCCGACAACCTTCCCTTGGTCTCCTCCTTGATATGCTCCCGGTGATGAGCCTTGCCGCCATCTTTGTTTCCCGTAAGCATCGCGTATGGTTCGCATTCGTTGGGTGGATAGTAAAAAGGCCAAGAGGAATAATGGCCTGCAGTGAGCAGACACACAAATTTGCCTCGAGAAGAAGAAGAAGAAGGTGTGCAGTAGGTATAGTGCAATCGAAAGGAACTCTCTTCCCCCTCTTGGCGGCCATTATTGTTGTGGAAGAAAGCGACGCCCCGATTGGGTATGCCTTTCGTCCGTGCTTACGGGTACACACATTATTGCCCCAACAGTGGCCCCAACAACGCAACAACGCAGCAGCGCCCGCCAACAACGCCACATCAACAAGAATGTACACTACACAATATACAACGAACGGTGGCGCACCTACACTAATACCTAGGTTGGGGCAGACGGGAGGGTTGTGTTTGCGCCTAGTTGCAGCATCGTTTACAGCCGAAGGATTTCATCGCCGTCTGCCTGCAGCATCCCATGGCCTGCCTCAACATATTTCTTCGTGCGGAAGGATTGCGGCTACGACCAGAAGTTTTCCTTCACAAAGGATACTTATGCTGTGTGCGTGTGTTTGTTTCAGAGGGGCGGCTATATACTAAGAGTTTGACGAAACGTGCCGAATAGCACCCGAATGGTTTGGTTCGGAACCGACGGATTATATAAATGCATTCGTCTGCACGTTTGCTTCCAAAGTAAAGCTTCGAATTCAGTCACATTTTGACCGTTGCTTGGAGAACACGTGATCAATGAAAAATGGATGCATGCATTCTACTCTCACTAAAGGAAGTAAAGCAGAATATGAACCAGTTGTTCTGTTCGAACCATCGCAAAATAGCTCTTTGAGTGTTGATTGACTTACAAAAAGGTGCTCCAAAATTAGTTTGATATCCACTCAAAAGTTCAGAGTGCAATTATTCAAGCATGTTGGTTTGAACAGCTGCAATCATTGGTTATGAGAACGACATGTTTTTATGGTTAACATGTTTTGTGACATGT
Source organism: Anopheles sinensis (assembly GCA_000441895.2). NCBI lineage: Eukaryota > Metazoa > Arthropoda > Insecta > Diptera > Culicidae > Anopheles > Anopheles sinensis. The sequence continues at coordinate 222,278 of KE524847.1, read as the reverse complement.
GTTAACATGTTAACAAGAGGCTGTTTGAAACTCTAAATAATTTTAACACTTACCAGAGATCATTTTAGGGAAACAATGTTTTTCATCATCATTATCATCCATAATTTTGTTTAATAAATCCCTTCAATACTAAACTTAAAGCGATCGCTAGGGTTATATGAAATCTTCAAATAAGCTAATAAAGGATCGTTAATTATGATTAAATAAAAGTTTTTTGTTTTGTGGAAACATCCAATAGTAAAATAGATTGATGAATCCAAGAAAATGTTACTAAAACAAACAAGTAAAATACAGAAAATGTTAACAGAAAAGTTTACATTCGTTTTTGAGCAAGATAATGAAAATTATCTGATGATGAAAAATTACAATTAAATTATACAAATATAAGGACATTTTATACCAGATTCGTGTAAAAAATATTAAATTAAAAATTACTGCCATATTGTATTAAAAACAAGTTTGAAAATATGGTTTTTATTGCGATACGTTATTTATTAAAACGCGAAACAAAGCTTCATAAATTTGTTCTGATACAAAAACATTTCTCTCGACTGAAATACTACTTTTACAATGGTATTTTCGAATGAAACTAAACTTATTAATTTTGCTGTAATAAATTTCGGAAGTTGTCAAATAATGCACATTTACTTTATTTTCTTCATTTTCTTGACATGTTTTTAATCGAAAAAATAGCTGAAAAGTAAAATTAGCATTAAACACCCGTTACGATTGCTGGAAAAAGGCGACGGTATGCTGTAAAAATTTGAAATGAACTAAAAAATGGGTTGTGGCTGTAAAAGATTCATCTATTGGAAGAAAAAGTTTTATTAAAATACCCCTAGTTTCCCCGCTGTCATTACCCGGATTATTGCCGTTGTCAGCTGCTTCCGGTACGTCCTGGCTCACTTCCTCGCTCTTGATGCTGGGCGATCGCTCGCTGTTCATCTTGCCTCCGATACCGGGTGCTCGTTGCGCGTTTTCCTGTTTCGAACAAAACTTGCGAGCTCGAATGCGACCGGTGCAAACTGCAAACCCCTGCGAACCGATTGTTCGTACGCGCGCGAACTCCCGACGGTACCGTTCGAGCTGGGCCGGTCCAGCGGCACTACAACACAACACAGCGTCAAAACATCGACTGAAGGGGATAAAGCAACACAAAACATGTTTTATATTAAAATGCAACACAACACACAACCGTTTGTTTTTGCTGCGCGTCGGAACGGGCGGAACGGAGGTGGCATGAAGGACGGTTCCTTCGCCAGCGTGTGTAGCATCTTTTCGAGGGTCTCGGACCAGCCGAGCTAGTGTGCGAGTGTGACGACGACGACGACGACGACGACCACGACGTCGGTGAAAATGCACAAGATGATCGCACATACGGACGATGGAGACGCCCGGTGGTTGGTGGAAGGCGAGACTGTTTTCCCTGGCGGGGACGCTCGGGTTGTGTATTTGTGTTTATTTATTATTTACATACACATCGCAAGCGCTCGGTTGCAAATGCTGTTGCCGTTGCTGCTGCCGTTTGCTGCTGCTGCTCCGGCTTCTACTGCTCGTCTGCTGATGCTGCTGACGTGGCCGAACTTCCGACGTTCCTCCAACGTCTCCCAAGCGCTCTCCATGCATTCGGTGCTTTGTGGGTGTGCGAAAATGGTAGTGCGCGTGACTCAACCGAATAGGTTCGAGCGAGAGAGAGAGAAAGAAGGAGAGCGAATGCGAGCAGAATAATAGCTCCTATTGCTACATAAATACAAATTAAATACACCCCGCACTTGTTGTGTGTGTTTTCCGACCGCGTTGACACCCCCTATTGCACCACCGAACCTCGGATAAGGGTTCCGTCTTGGGGGAGTGTTATCCTTTTCCGGCGGAGGCGCTTGCCGAGATGCAACGGATGCACTGTTGCACAATGTTTGTCCGCCTCTTCGGTCCGCAACGATCGCTTGTTGTGTTGTAGCAGTTTTGTCGCTGGCGCTAGTCGAGGCTGCAATCGTTTGCTGTGTGGGTATATGCGTCCAATACCTGCACGCTCGGGAAGGTAGGGCGTTGGGGAAAATAGTCCAAATACATATATTTTCCCCGCGGTGCTAGAAAATAGTAAACTGCAACTTCGTCCTTCCGTTCGCTCCACGCGATGCAGCTTCCGATGTGCTGGGTGATTTTCCTTTTTGTTTTTCTTTCTTTATATTTAACTCGTTCTTTCCTTTCCTCCTCTCTATGTGTTGATGCACTTTACCGATGCACCGATATACAGGTTCAGCGAATCAGAAGCATCCGTTAGACAGATCGAGCCCAGCGCTAGCCTTTCGCTTGACAACGCAACTGCCATCGAAGCTTTTTCTCTCTGTTTGGCAACCCAATACTAGTGGAAGTAGGCGTGTTGCTCCGTAAATGTGCATCGCAAGCTTTTCATGCCTTGGAAATCACTTTCTCCATTCAAAATGATGCCATATTGTGCAGCGCTGAACTTGCAAAAGAAGGCGGAAGGTATAGTTGCTTGCACCTTTACGGAATGTTTTCAATTTTATTATTTTCTTTTGGCGCAAACATGTAACTGTACATGGCTGTAGATGTACACTAACGATCACGTATCTTGCAATTCTGTTAACGATTTACTTTCACGAAATTTTTACGATGGATCGTAAATCACTGTTTCTTCAATCAGACCAGGCGTGATATGTAATTTAGGAACGATTTACACCACACCTTGAGCTAGACACACTATCTATAATTTACAAAAGGTGGTAATATCATAACCCCTATTAAACCCCAAACGAGCAACGAGCATTGCTGTGTTTTTCTTCACTCAAACCCCTTCAAGAATATGTTTGTAATCAAAATAAAATGGTTTATGTTCTACGGGCAAAAGGGAACGGTAATTGGTTTCGTTGGGCCAATTACTCGAGTTGGTAAGTTAAATGGTAAAATAAATGATTTAATATGGGATAAATTACTTAAAGGAAAGATATGGGGCATAAATAATGTTACCGCTATTTTGTAGTGAGTTATCGAAGAGAAATCGGCTTCAATGTTGCTTGTTAGATATAGTTAGATAAGATGCAAAGCCCTATATGTAAATGTAATTACCAACCACACTTATTTTCTACTTAAATTGCTCTTTAGAAAAATCAACATAGATGCAACATTTTTTTTTAAATTTATATCCAAAAAGTTCAACAGGTTCATTTAAAAGAAAAATGTGCTTTTTTAATGGAGACGCCTGGTACGGTATGATCATCGAAGGATGGAGACGCATGGTATCTTACCTTCATTCAGGAAAAAACTTAAAATTAAAATAAGCTATAAACTTATGAATGGACAGTAAAAACTTAATGTTATCAGAATGCATAATTAAACATGAGTTTATTCTTTATATGCTTAATTTTCCAGCGTCTCGTTTGACTTTAACCACCAATAATTGTAAAAAAACCCCATTTTATAGGACCTCTGAAAACTATTCTACGACAGATATCAATTCTGCTATCTAAATTAAGATATTTACAATATAATATCATAGTAAAGTCTCGTGTGACCTTTAACTCCAATAATTGTAATAAAAACCACATTAAATAGGCCCTCTGAAAACTATTCTACGACAGATATCAATTCTGCTGTCCAAATTAGGATATTTACAATATAAATTATAAGATTCGCATAATAATTTTTTATTCAATACTATCCATTGATTGGTACAACTTTATTTTTTTATCTATGCTAAAAACTTTTCATAGGCTTTAATGATACTTTGTTCATACTCTGCATTTTGACACTAATCTTTTAAATATACATTCAATTTAAGGTTATGAGTTTGTTAACGTCACTATGTTTTATATTTTTCTAGAATATTCCATTTGTTATATTCTTTCATATTTGTTATTTGAAATTTGTATTGAAAGTAAAAATGCTTTATTACAATGCATGATATTAAGTCCGCAAGTAATTGAGTTGTTTCATGCATGATATGGAGTTCGCAAGTAAATCACGACAATTTTGAAGCCGATGAGGTCAGCAGCTGGTCTTTCAATTTAGAACCTTAGAACTTTCAGGGCGATTATAGATCTCTACAAGATCTAACTTTTTGATACCCCAAACTCTATTGATACACCCTATGTAAAGTTTTATTGTAATAAACAAAAACTGAAAAGAAACAAATATATCTGTTGAAGAATAAATAATGTCTACAAAAGTGAGATTCTTATTGGAAAAAGATATCCCGACTGAAAGGTCAATCGACAAATAAACAATGAAATATTGAAAAGACAAATGAAATCGCTTCATTATCAACTTGTGCGTATTGCTTATCTGTAAAAATCATGTGATCAAACATGATGCTCATCTTGATTGTATTTATACTTAGACAAAGTTGGCATAATTCATGAAAAACAAGCAATTAAACATATTTATTAGGCTAAACATTGATGACACATCAGAATTTCATTAAACTCGAACTAAGCAATTGAAACTTTATAAATCATATAATAAAATGTATTAAATGGATGGATTTACTATTATAACAAACCTGCTACATACCAATTTACATACTGTTTGTAACGAAAAGCGAAAAAATAATTATCAACGGTATGAAATCCCCACCGGTTAATGTCGTTGAATATTATTATTAGCTTTGCGTAAAGTATCTGGCGTAATGAATGCTGCGAATGGCCTTCGCCCCACACAAATTCATAACTAAATTGTTCAACCGTACAAACAAATTTACAGCCGGCAAATTAAATTCTTTACACGTTCTTCTCGTTCTACCGTTTCGCGATTATATACCTGAAGGGAGCTTTCTGTCTACAACGCTCAACAAAGTTCTGCTTCAACCTGAGAGTCTGGCAAAAGCTTTCGGTCGAAGGAAGAAAGCACTACGACGGAGGGTTTATGTACAAAACCGGAATCCACCAGAGTCTTATGTACCGCTGTCGGCAACCGTGGCCCGTACGATTTTCGCTGAGGGTGGCCTTAAGCGGCCAGCTGTTTTCGCTGACTGTTGCCCTTTTTAAGGCCACCCTCAGCTTTGCATTGGGTTTTGCGTAGGTTTTTACATAAGGGCCGCCATCTCTATCCGTCTGTCCTTGGCGGTGGCGGCTTAGGGTGAAAAATGTTCTTCCATTAAGGTACTTTCTTTGCGACAGTCGCTGCTGCTCCCTGTGATAATCATGTGGCCAGTCTGGATGCCTCGGAATGCTTCCGTCGCGGTCTGCGAAAACCCCTCCGCCTTCCCCCAAGTGCCCACAAACGATGCGTTGATTGAGATTCGGGATTTCGGGTGGCAGAGAAAGGGCACGGCCGGGAAGACAAACAAACGCACCGCCGTCTGGGTTGATACGCTTCGCCGATGGGAGAAGCACGCGATGCTGGGAAACAAAGGGAAGACAGACACATACAGGGGAAAAAAATGCTCGAAAAGTAACGGAAAGCACCCGAAAGAATAGGGAAAAGGTGTTACGGCACTTTCGGGATCTTAATTTCCATACGGTCGGGCAATCGATAAGTGAATGAAGTACCGTTGGAGGATGGAAAAGTTTTGAGTTTCCTGGCAGAGAGAATAATTCAAGGGGCCGCAAGTCGATTGCTGTCCGCTTTTTTTCCCTCCTTTATTGATGACTCTTACTGTTGGGCCGATTGTGCGGAAGGCGATCGATTTGACATTGAGGATTAGTGGAACAATTTGAATTGTTTGGGTGAGAATTAATTGTTGATCTTTTAAAGTTTGAGCTCAGCGTTGTTGGTAGTTCGAATGATATTATATTGATTCAATCATATAACATATTGTGAGAAGTTATTAATAGTCAATTCTTCAAAACCAAACAATTGCAGACTGTTTCGAAATTATTTTATCTAAAATCAACTTTATCATAAAATATAGTATTAAAATAATATGAAGTGCTCAATTGCATTATAATCGTCTGTATTCAAATAAATAAATAATTGCCTGAACGATTCATTCATCCAGTCTTTTTGATAAGTGTTTGGCTTGGATAATTTGTGCCGAATAGAATAATGAGCAGAATAGAATGGAAAGTATGAGAATGAGTATGAGGAAGACTGAATGAGTATGAAAAGTATAAGGAACTTTTTCGTTAGGTTTGAGTCATAAGACAAATGCAAATAATTGTGAGAAGCATTATTCTACATGAACTTGTGTAAATCTTGCCTAAAAAAACAACAGTTAAAAACATCTAAACTTGAAACACAAAAAAGAAATAAATTTAAAGTTTCTTTCCTTTTGCAACTCCTTGTCACTCGAATCGTTTGTAAACACTTCTCATTCCCCAAGAGATATAAACGTTTCTTGAGCATTGCTTCGCTTCGATTTTTTACACCCTCAGTGCGTTGTTCAATCTCGTTGCTTGCCATGCAAAGAACAACAGAAAACAGAAGTAAGCACAAACACACGCACATTTCCAACCACAAACAGACAGACACACCTAAGGACACTCATTTCACATTAGAAACAGACAACCCTGCGTAAACAGGGGAAGAAACAATTTTCCTCTATAAACAATGGAAAATTATAGAAAAACATTGCAAAACTCTTCATCCCCATTTTACCCAAGCTTGCCGGGCGTCTGGCCGTCCATTGGGAATGTGTATGAGTCTGTGTGTGTGTGTCTAAAGGGGAGGGTGGCTCTAAAACGGAAACACCGACACCGTGTCTTCTGTGCCATTTGGCTCGACCTTCGGGATTCTTGAGTTCCCAGCCGCTGGTGGCCGATTTGGTCAGTAATAGGCAAGTGGTCAAGCGGAAATAAATGGGTAAACAACAGCATCCACCTCTAACGAGAGCGAGAGAAAGAGAGAAATCCTAAGGATGAGGTTTCGCAACGGTTGTAATAAAATAAAAGCGTAAATTCAAAGCAGCCGGACGCAGCAAAGGCAGGACGCTGTCGTCATCGCTTGTGTCTCCCGGAGGGAAATGCTTGTGTTTCTGCTGTCGGACGGTCGCAGTTCTCAGGACGGTGAAGGATAACTGTGGGTCCGGATGAGAGAAATGAGAGCGAGATGAGACTGAAACGGGCAGAAACAACAATACAGCAAACGGCAAACATCAACACGGGAATGGTCGGCATGGACCGACGAGTTGCGAACAGTTTTCTACCGCCTTTTTTTTAAGGGTTGCATAGTCGGAAGGAAGTGTGCTGCATCGCCCTCGGGGAGGGAAAGTGGAAAGCGGACGGTGGAAAGCAAAACACGCTTCCGACGAATGGAACGGATGGAACGAAGTGGCCAACTGCTCGCAGCGGAGAGGGTTATCGTCTAAAATAACAAAAATAGTCCCTTAAGTCATTTTCCTATATCATCAATAGAAATGTCTTTCTCGTATTCGGTAGCCGGGAATGCTAGTCCGTTTGTTTCACAGTGAATTAGATGAACGCACAGTGGAGAGCGCAACAACAGCATTCGTTTGGCTATTATTTTTAGAAAAAATTTTGACGATCGGTTTTGCAATTATTTCAACCTTTTTAAACGTTGTGTGACTGACTTGTATTTGGAATATAGTGGTTAAACTAGAGGAATACGAATTATGACGATAAAAGGGTAACTGTTAATTAAAGGGCTTTAAAGGATTACTGTTGTAATTAAAACTATGTTTCTTCACTTCTTAGAGTTCTTCACACAACTCCATAATGTTCACTTTTGACCTCGAGATTAAAGAAAGACAATAACTTTCTTTAAATTTATAGTTTTTTTAAACATATCAATGTTCAGTAAGCGTCACAAAGCTATTAAAAAAAGCCAGGAAACATGCCTTTCTCATCACTTTTACGACTCAAATGATGGTCAGTTGCTGACTGTACTCCATGAATTCATTATACTGAATATGTAGTCTCATACTTAACGATTTAACAAATTTTTTTATGTAAAATGATTTTTTTGTCTTCTAAAGCATGCAAATAGATTACCAGGTGTGTAAGTTGAAAATGTCCGGTTTTTTGACGAGAGTAAAATACGGTTTCCGGGAAAACTATAAAATATTATTTTCTTCCGTCTTCCGATCAATTTTCCAAGATTCTGGATCTTGCGCATGGATTTAAAACGTCCGTAAGTCACAAATTGCGTCACATTTAATGCTTCCTCCAACTTTTGTTGGGTTTGGGTAGGTTCTGCGCCCAACAGCTCTTGCAACTCGGCGAAATCAAACTTTTTCGTTGTGTCTGGATAGTCCTTGTCCTTCAGATGAAAATCACCACTCTCGAATTGTCGAAACCACTTGTTATATATTTTCACAGATGGAGCATGTATCCCATAAGTTTCCAACATAAAATAATTTGCTTTGACAGCTTTTTTCATCAAATGAAAAAACATAACCAGCGAACGCCGCAAATGCTCGAAATTTGGAACGAAACTTGACATATTGTATGTGATATACTATAAAGTTACTTGGTTTTTTGCCGAATAAAAGTAATATATGTTGAAGTCTAATGTCAGACGAAAAAAATGACATATGATTCAAACTGATCCAATGAGTACTAACCGGAAAAAATGACAAATACTCCAACCGGACATTTTCAACTTAAACACCTGGTAAATGTCGTGCTAATAGCTTTAGATTATCGTATATCAAAGAGTTAGTCAATTTGATATATTTTTTGTAACAATTTCGGTAACTTTTTCGTTTTAGGATTCTTAATTTATCACGCTTGAAGCAATTGCAGAGTTTTTAAAAAATATTTTTTCCCTTAAGTTAACTTTGCATCATAACAAACCTTGTCAATATATCATATATGATCACTGAGCAGCGAAAAAAAATTTGGAAATGTCGAGTTGAGGATATGTTGGATACATACCGAGCTATTTACAATGATGCAAATATTGTAGAAATAATATACTTTATTAAAAATAAACTGAACCGAACTAAACTGTTACGCTTGAAGTTACCATTTTGGTTTTTAAGAATGTGTATTTGCTAATAATCTGCACAGGAGTGTTTTGTCCGAGCCAGTCAAGGAAAAGCGATGTGAGAATGCGACCGTGCTTCGTGCGACATTCGATACGAAAGTTGACGGAATTGTAGATGACCATCTCGATCGTCCCTCGATTACCTGCTCCTTGAGGGAACCTGCTACTCCCATCCCTCATCCCAGCCTCCTTTTTATTAACAGCAAACTGTGGAGCTCCGAAACGTCCCGCGGCGGTTGTTCTGTCCGGAATGTGGAACCATATCCACACACCGGCCTGGACAGCTCGAGAGCTGGACACGCGAGAGATACATTTCCGTGGACAAGTGAACGTCTGGCGGTTGCAAATGGCAAAAAACCATGTCGCCAACAATAGTGAAATGCCAGAAGGATATGAAAAAAAACGAGAACGATGAATGAATGAATGAATACGGTTCCTTTTCATTCGAACGCCGAGACACGCACGGTTTATTCAAATAGTATCACCTACGGGCAGTCCGCTGTCATCGTCGTCGTCGCCATCATGGTCGTCATTTTTCAGGCACTGTTCGTTGGCATTGGTGGAAAATATTTCCACGATGTCGTAATTGTTTCGCGCTGGTGTTGCCCATCTCTCCTTTCTTACTCCGTTTTGTTCGCTTACACATGAACACATTTTCCACACATTTCGAAATCCTTCCCCACAAATGGCTTCCCGAAAGGGTGGTAGAATTTCGTGTTCTCGTTGTACTTTTTCTAACTTCGTTTTGCTTAATCTAGTCACCCGTGTGGTTTGGCCCGGGTAACGGGTAAACTGTTTGCATGTGAGGGAAGTTTTTAAAAAGCGGAGGGAAAATCACCACACTTCAGCAGCGTCCGAGATCGGTCCGAACATTCCAATGGTCCATAATCACCTTAATTAATTTTCCAACGCACCGCAAAATCTGCCCAACTCTGGGCACAATCGGAAAAAGTGCTGCCTCAGTGGAAAACAACGATGAAAAAACACACCAACACCCCCAGCAAGGAAAGGAAAAAGTTTGACACGAGTAAATGTGTTTCCTCTATTTGTCTTCCCAGCACACCCTTGCGTGCGTAGTAAGCGCCGGTTTGCTTACTTTGATTTCTCACCCGCATGGAGACACGTGAGCATGTTTGTGTTGCCACGTGGACCTCACCGGGCAGTGTTCAGGCGGCATCACGAAAGACGCACCAACATGTTCATCTCAAATCCACTGCGAGACGTCGCACGAAGTGAAACGCAACGGTGAGTAATGAAACATTACGAAGCGGATAGAATCGGGAAAAAAAGTATGTAACTCCCAAAAAGGAAAACCCCCTCTTCTCAGCTCACAAGCAGCTGGAGGATACGGTCGGTTTTTGGGTAAGAGTTTTCCGGCCCAGCAAAATGGTAGTAGATCGGAAAAACTGCTGACACTTGCTCTAGACAAATGGCCCTCTGTTCTTCGTGTTGCAGCCCGGTGTTGCCGGAGGCAAAGGCAGTGGGAAAACGCTGGGTTGTTGGATTGGTCGAGAAGAAGTTGGGTGCATTTAAATCGGTAGTTTCTTGGTTCTTGGCTGGCCTTGGTATGGATTGGTATGGACAGCAAACGAAAAAGCTGTGACCATTAACAAATTAGCACACATCAATCAGGTGCTCAGTAAGTGAGTTTATAGTGAATGTAGTAAGTATTGAGCATAGAAACTTTAACGAATGTTTAACCCTTTTTACAGAAGTGATTTTATCTTGGAATAAATACAATTTAGATAATCAATTTTTCATTTTCCTTTTCAAACATATTCAAAAAATAAATAATTTGTAGCATGTATGTGCAGAGGCGGATCTACCTATGAGCAGATTGGCTGAAAACCTAGGACCGAAAAAGAAGCCACCAATTTTTCTTATACAACCACTTATATTTCATACTTTTTAATTTGTCACTTTGGTTCATACGGCAACAACGTGCATTTGTATGGATAGCGAGCGAGATCAACTTGTTTTTTCTAGTTCTTGGCAATATTTGATAGAGCTTTATTTTTTTATTTTCATTTAACCCTTGGTGAATATGTTTTCGCTTGTCTTAATTCAATATGATCCAGCAAAAGCTTATATTTTTACAAATTCAATTCATTCTTTTCATTCCATAAACCAGTCAAAATTGCTCAAAAAATTTTATATTTAGACAGCAAATTCAAACGTATTGTGTGACCATGAAATATCAAAAGATTATATTTTGTGTCGAATATTCTCTATTAAACATCTAATAAATTTGAATTCATCAAAAGAAGCAGAAAAGTATGTAATTTATTGAAGAAAAAAATCAAACGAGCAATTTTCAAAATAAAGTGGTTTAGGACTCATCTTAGAATTTGAAGGTCATTTTGAGCAGCATGATAAGGATAAAAAGGGAATGTTGTTTTTAATGTGCTTAGATTGTTCAAGTGAAATGATGATTTTTTAAAACTACATCAACTACAACATCATATTCTTGTTGAATTTATTGAAATAATTGTAAATCGAATCTGAATCGATATTGATTGAATTGAACCAGATTCTTCTCCTGATATTTCCCGTGTGGATTAGTAAACATTTGTTGAAAGATATAGAAACGGAGTGAAGAAAAAATGACAGAAAAGTTAAAACAATGTATTCCTGTAAAATACAAAGGATCGTATTTCGTGAAAGAAAGCAGTAGAATTGTTAGAAAACTAGCAATCTATGACAATTTTGCAAACATGGCTTAAGGAATATAAGCTCTTATAAAAATAAGTCGTACTTTGGTCTTAGGCATAGGCATGAATAACTAACAAAGTAGCCAACAATAGCTGCAAGGAAATCTCATTTACAAGGGACAGCAAAATGCTCTAGCCGGCTAAAGTGTGAGTTTTTCCAATCTTTATTTTAGTGTTTTAATCAGTTTATTATGAAAGTATTTATACGATTTTTCATCTGAATAAGTAATGTCTGTTTGATTGCAAAGGACTCGTTCGAATCCGTAAAAAAAAACTCTAAAAACTTCAGTTTGAACAGTTCATACATTATTAAACCATTTTTGTACAGAAAATAATTGTTAAGACAGTGTAAAGTTGAATCAGTAAATTCATAAATTCCTGCAAAGGTTTTTTTGTACTCTCATTTACCCTCACCGACCATGGTTTTGTCACCATTAACTCCTAGGTAATTGTTTTAGAGATGGCAGATACAATTTTGTCAATAAATAAGAATAATTTTAATTTCCTCCAAAGAGTCCCAATGCGCCAATAAAGCAACGTTTCACAAAAAGTCGAACAATGTTCATCCTAACCCCCATGCAAAGGGGGAGGGCTTTGAGGTTCAAACCAGCAACCACCTTGTCATTGTCATTGGCAGAAAAGTGTGTGCACTTCCAGAGCAGGAATTACGTGTATCTGTCCTCTAATCATCCCCTACATTGTCCACCTCGGTGGGAAGCGATATTATCTGCCCCTAGAAAACTTTCACCCATCTCACCCACACGATAAGCCCGATATGTGGGTACGGTTGCTTTTCTTAGCTTTGTATGTTTTGCTTGCCAACACCAACAACACGATGCTTTAGGCACCCCACGTCCTACCCCGCGCGCCGTGCCGACAACCGTTCAAACATTTTCCAATTGATTTTCGTATTTTCCCTCATGTTATTGCTTTATGTTTATCGTGGCTCCTTTGGTTTGGGGCTCGCCAGCATCACAGCGCTCGTCCCATTCGCTCCACCCCGAGTGCCGTTTTATGACCGAACCAACCGAAGTTGTACCCATAAAACATTCGGTGAAATGGAAGAAGCCACTGTTGGATTATATGCTGTCCGTTATAGAGATTTTGGACAAAAATGTGACTTGTACTAATGGAAGACAGAATTGATTACGAAATGGATGCTAAATTATTTCTTGGAATCAAAATAGTAAATCCATTAACCGAATTACTGGTAATCGTAAATTCGAAACAATTCTCAAAAGTGTCATCCAATCAGTGAATCTCCCATAGTGCGCCCCAAATTTGCTGCCCGAGCAAACCGGGTACGTGCGGGCGTTTTTGGTTTGGCAGTTTATTTTTGCTTACAGTAGCTGTATTTTCTTTTCGGCATACCGGTTGGTGGTGTTGTTTTTGCTTTGTTTTTCCGCTGTATTACGAGCCAAACAGATATACATATATTTCTGACGCTCTGCAACGTCGCCCCAGCCAGCGTTTTATGATGTGTGTTTTTTTTGTTGGCTACGTTCCTTGCTTGCGTCTTCTGCTCCTCCTTCTATTGCTCCACCGTGCATTGATTGTGTTTATTGCCTTTACGCCGATGGTGATGGTTATGATTGAAGGCGGTCTCGGCGGTTCATCGATACAAAGTGCCAGCGCGCTGTAAAGCCACAAATGGTGCGCCCCATAATCGAAACTGTCGCAGGATGATCGTGCGAATAAAATTATCATTAAGTTGGAAAGATTTGCCAGTTTTTGAACGAGCTGGGGAGGGTGGTGGAGCTGGTTTGCGCATATATATGTAACGCCATTGTCTGGTCGTGCAATTGAATGGGTGTGTTGGAGTGGCGAACGTTTTAAGTGGGCTCATGATGGAGATTTTCGGGTATCCGTTCCCTTCTTCTTTTTGATGTTAAGGATATTGACAAAGCTAAATTTATTTTATGCTAAAAAAAATCGTTTGCTCAACTTGTAAAATAAGATTGCGCAAATAGATCATAACAAAGACATCTTTGCCTATCTTGCACATTTTATACAAATAAATTTTTTCAAATGGCGCTGTTGCGGTGGCCAATGAGACCTCTATTTTTAACAAGCATCGGTGGTTCAGTGGTAGAATGCTCGCCTGCCACGCGGGCGGCCCGGGTTCGATTCCCGGCCGATGCAGCAAATAATCCTTTTTTGTTGCTTCGAGCCTCTGCTCGATAAAACATACATAATAACCATAATTGATTTGAGTAAAAATTTCAAAACATCTTAACCATATCAAATTTTATATGCAACAAAATTAAATAAGCAGGACGACAACGATCACATGTCATGTCATATGATCACCAAAGGCGAAAGGCATAGAAAGGCGGTAGCTACGCCGATGCTATGCTACTCCTTATGTTGGCTCCAATTCATTCTAATTTTATTTTTTAGGAGACGGTGAACGCCAGTCTATCGTGTATTATCTGATTTTCGGGATAAGCGTAATTTGGATTCCCTTTAACAATTTGACAATTGGACGCCTATGCTTTGTTTATGTTTTGTATCACTCGTGGGTGGTGTTTGTTCTGCAAAATTTGATACATGTTGAAGTATCTTTTCGTGGCTATCGCTATTGTTTTGTTGTTCATTGTTTAAAATACAACAAATACGCTAAATAACCACACAATTCCAATTTTTATAATATTTTTTATTAAAGCGCGATCGAACGAACTACTGCTTTGTTTGGTAACCTTTTTAACCAGATATGTTTCCAACCTGTCGCAAAGGATACGCATGCGATTATCGGATATGAAAGCCAGAATTGTTTTTGCCAGGATACGTTATTCACAAATACTCTCCTTTTCAGTAAATCAAATTCTCCTCCTTTTTTAGTTAATCAATCATCCTTATATAATCATCATCTTTTCTCATTTAGGATATCCTGTCAAGCATGATGACATGATATCTTGTCTATCATAAAAAGTTTTTTCCTAGCGCCCAACGTGGGGCTCGAACCCACGACCCTGAGATTAAGAGTCTCATGCTCTACCGACTGAGCTAGCCGGGCTATGTGCTTATCAGTTGTTTATAAGCGTATGGGTAGGACTCGATCCTTTTTGACGTTTCGATCGTTCATATTTTTTTTACTACATTTTTTCACATAAGCTTTCATTTTTCATCTTTATGGTGTATTGCGATAAACAAAGCATATACACGTTTCCAACATTATACACAAGTTATCAAAGAAACTGTACAGGAAAACGCAATATGAAGGATCAAATGTAATATTTTGAATTAAATTTTATATTGGACGGATTAACCCAAAATTAAATAATATTTTACTGTATAGGAGCTAGAATTTTTACAGAAAAATCAAATTACAAGCATCTTTTTTTCAATGCCTTCGAAGATAGATATATTGATACACGCTGAAGGTCCTTGCTTTGTTACAGAAAAACCGATAAGCGAAATGTTTGGCTTTCATCTCCCAGATTTTTTTTCCCGATGTTTGCATTCGAATTCGATTGACAACGCGCAGTAATATGTCGTGGATATTGTTTGTGTCCGATACAATAGATGACCTCGCCTTTCCCTGGCGCCCCACTGTCCATTTTTGGACTATTTCTGGTGACATTCAAAGAGAAGAATGAACTCGAACGGCAACGGCTGCCAGAACATGGTGCATGTTGATGAAAGCAAAAGGAAAACCATCGGCGAAACACAAACGTTAAAAAACGAAGAAAACAAGTCTCGTGTGTACACAGTGAAGGTAATAACGGCCCGAATTCCAAGCAACAATGCCATCCTGGGGTGAGTGGGGGTCGGGTGAAAACAGGACCGAGTGCCGTCTGTCGTCCTCAGTAATGCCGGGAAGCCGATTCGCCCGACGGAAGGGCAAGTAAATCGAAGTATCGGCGACATTTGACAGATGAGCGGCGGCGGTTGATGCTCCGAAAAGGCAAAACAAATAAATAACCGTTTTTGATTGGAATGCAAACACCTGGCACCGTTCAAAGTTGATCGACTGCGTGGGGAAGGAAGACCGGGGGCGCACGGGAAACTCTTGCAAAGGCCAGGGAAAACTTCCATAAACTCTCTTCGAAGGAAGCGCCGTTCTTGCCCGGCAAGGGATGTAACAATATTTTGACTAGATAACCAATAACACGGCAAGATCAACTAACGGTCACCGAGAAGCTACACTGATGAAAATAGCGCTAAGGAAAAAGCTTCATGCTGACCATCGGGAACGAAATCAAAATAACAAAATCCGTCTGAAGCTCGTTGGAAGCGCAAGAAAAATCATAACTTTTCCTACCGCAATCAACCATCATTTGTATCCTGAATGTTGCTCAACGGCAGAAAGAAAACTCATAAAACCAATGAAAAAAAAAATCATTCAAGGGGTAAAAGAGGGCGATGGCTGAAGTGCAAATTTTTCCGGAAGTTCAACGAAATCAACCGGCGGCCCCTATATTTTCAATCGCTAAGAAGCCGGAAGCTAACGAGGTACCGCGAACGTGACACGTCCCGAAATCGTGTTGTGCTTTTTAATGGCAGTTTTAGTTTTATGGTGCTCAAAAATGTGTGAAAATTGAGGAGTCCCGAGTGATGCTAAGAGAACCGGTTCCGATGAAAAGGGTGTTGAAATAAAGAGGCTAATAAAAATATACTGAATAATATTATGGTTTCATACGTAATAAAATATAATTAACAAACGTGAATATTTATTTAAGATGGAAAGAATCAAAAAAGATCTGTCATTCGACTTAAGAAAATAGTTCAGAATACTTAATATAAAATTAAATTTTCAATACTATTATAAGGATGTTTATAGCTGCGTTTGATGCTAGCAAAGATGTATAAATTAGTTAAATAAGTCATATCTGTCGAACCTAAATCAAACATTGACAAACAAAATTATAAAAAGGTAAATAAGACACCTACCTCAAGAAATTGTAAAACTGAAATTCTAATATAATATTATTTTAAAATGAATGTTAAAAATTTGAAAATGATTTAAAAAATGAATTTAAGATAAATCATAAATACAAATATTAAGAAATTGTACGCACTAAAAACTTCACATAGCAATGTTCGTTGCACATAAATTTTAATAAATATGAAAGGTAGTCAATAATTGCCATTCTATTCATCAACGTGAATTTAAATGGCCACTGTTTTTCCCTAAGACACCCTTCGCACAAACCTACCAATTTTCGCTTACCGGCGCTCCCTGCCACAACAAATCACTTGTTAAGTCCACGCTCTAAGCCGAAGGGTGGGAAATGTATTTAAGACGGCGTCTATCACCCCTTCCCAGGCCGTTTGGCTCGGCGAGCCCGACCGGTGGCGGTGGAAAAATCCACCAGAAATTACCGATCGTTCAATTTATTGCGTCTGGCCGCCGATGGCGCGTCTTCCAATTGTCTTCGCCCTTTCGGCCACCCAAACGCCACGCGGTCGGAAAAGCAACCAAATGAGCTTGCACGGGGAACGAGGGGAAAGCCAAGGAGAAGGAAATGGCGAAGTAGGGAAAACACAACATGAATATCGATCGAGATTTTCCCGTTTGCCAGCAGCATCAACCGTCGCGTCGGAGGGAAAACTGTTGTCGGACGTTTGGGTAAACGCGACGAAAGGGAAAAAAGCTTCCGAACCGAAAGCTTCCCGGGTGGAGTAGTACATAAGAAATCGCACCCCACAAGTACATAGAGCCGGAGTTAAGTTAGAACGGAAGTTGGGCTTTTCTATCGATCGCCCGCAGACGACGGCGTTCGCTCGGCTTTGCGTCGCACCGAGTTTCCCAAGCTCCCCCCCCTTTTTCCGATCCCAACCTTCCGTACAAGCTGACGCCCGAACGGGACGCGAAGATTGCCTTGGTGTAGCCTTAAAGTAAACAATTGCCGGTTGGTGTGGCCCTTTCGAAAAACGTTCACTTGCAAACTCCTGTCGGTCGAAGAGAATACCCCCGGTTTTTGGGTGGAAAAATGAGGTAAAAAATAAAAGAACACAAATCCCGCCGCACGCAAGGGAAGCTAATGTATTTCTTCCTCGATTTGGGTACACTTTAGGAGCGTCTGATTTTTTGGTGCGTCTGGAAAATATATTTTCCTTCCCCCCATTAGGGTCCGGGGGGTGCGCCCATGTGTGAATGATTTCTTTACTGATTCCCCCACGCGTTGATTTTCCTACGGGCCCAGGGAAACCTTCTTTTCATTTTTGTTTCCCCGTTTATTTTTCCACGGGTAAAAGATACGGATAATTTTCCGGTGCGTTTTATTATTAACTGACCGTGTTGGGAGGGGGTGTTAGGTTGGGCGAGTTTTGATTGCGTGTAGCATTTTTGAACGTTGGTGTGCTAACGTGTGCATAAATTTGCCTCCTAATTTTTGTGCGTTTGTTTTTTCGACTTTACTCCCGGCCGAAGATGGTTTTCGAGGATCCTCAAAGGTGGATTTTTCACCCCAACGAGTTTGTAAGTGGGACCTCTAAATGATACCTTTTTACCTATGTTAAATGCCGTGAATAAATACTATTAGACGGTTGAACCACCACTGATTGTGGTGCGCTATTAATAAGGGTAAGATCATAGGAAAAAATAGTACTTGTGTAATAGTACACGTTACTTGTAAATGTAACGTGTGTATGTTGATGTCTTCCTTCCCCACCACATCATTTGAGCAATTACCAGACGTTAAGGAGTGCAACAGAAAGTGTTACTGTTCTGTTAAAAAAAGGGTTTAAGATACTGTTTGTTATACCAGAACATCTAACAAAATTAAGCAAAAAATGATATCCATGATGGACGTTCCATTAAATAACTTTAATATTGCTTATTAGTATGAACTATTGGAACAACAAAGGAAACTACTGACGATCGATCTTTTAGCTCTAGTGAAAATAAAACAAGGCATTGATCATAAAATATAATTTGAGTAAATCATAAAACCAGTTTTTGCATACAAAATATTACAATTATTGTAAGGTTAGGGATTATCCTTGTGTTCTATTATTCAATATCTATAAACCGCTTTTGTCAAAAGGCCCTGAACCGATCGTCAACGACACCTCTAATTTTAACAAGCATCGGTGGTTCAGTGGTAGAATGCTCGCCTGCCACGCGGGCGGCCCGGGTTCGATTCCCGGCCGATGCATTAAGAATCTGTTTCTTTTTTGATAAAGTTTCCTATATTATTGTACCAATGGATAGAAGTTGATTTTAAATATACCTTTGAAACCCCATAAACGAACTGATCTTTTGCAGGTGGTAACATACACGGGTATCCGTGGGTACAACTCTTTTTAGAGATTTGAATCACAATGAACAATCATAACGATGATTCGAATCATTAAGTCACTCTTTTGTTATTATAAACGTGTAAAATGAGTTGTTAGTGGTCGCAGAGATTTGAATGCTTAACAGGGATTAGAATCCCAAAAGAGTGAATGAGTGAGTAAAAGAGTTGCTAGTCGCCACAGAGATACGAATCCCAAGTTGAGATTCGAATCCTAAATAGGGATTCGAATCCCAAGAGTGAGTAAAAGAGTAATTTTATTCGCCACAGAGATTCGATTCCCAAACTGGGATTTACTCTTTTATTCACTCTTGGTATTCGAATCTAAATTCGGAGTCGAATCTGTGTGGCGACTAGTAACTCTTTTATTCACTCATTCATTCTTTTGGGATTCGAATCCCTTTTAAGGATGCAAATCATGAAGAAGTTACAAAAACTGTCCGTTGGAAATTAAATCATTCTTTCAATAGTGTGATTCAACTCACTCACTCATTCTTACTCATCACGCACATCACTAATATGCACGAGATCTATGATCGGATCATTTAATGGGAAAAACTTCGTCGTTTTCGCTCAAAAACTCCCTATAACCGTTTTATTCATCTTTTTCTTAAGGAGCAGCAAATCATTCATGCATGACAGGATGGCTTCTTTATCATAAAAAGGCTTTCCTAGCGCCCAACGTGGGGCTCGAACCCACGACCCTGAGATTAAGAGTCTCATGCTCTACCGACTGAGCTAGCCGGGCTGTGCGCTGTAAGGTGATCGGTAAAAAGGAAGGTGGCAGAGAAGCTAATGGATGATGAAAGTCACTTCGATCAAGAAATAATGATTTAGGAAAGTAACGATCATATTTTCGTACTCTTCCATCGTTCTTTACTGGTTTCATTACATGAATAAGACAAAATTAGGTAACGTATGCAATAAAAAAAAATAGACAAATTTTCGTCGACGATTAGAGAAAAGTTAACCACCCTAATTGAACGAAATTGTATTGTAAATTTACATATCTTAAGTACTTAAAAAACTACTTTTGTCAAATGGCGCTGTTCCGATCGTCAATGAGACCTCTAATTTTAACAAGCATCGGTGGTTCAGTGGTAGAATGCTCGCCTGCCACGCGGGCGGCCCGGGTTCGATTCCCGGCCGATGCAATAAGAGATAGTTTCTTTTTTGATTAAATTCGTTTATCATGACGCTAATGGATGGAAGTTAATTTTATATATATGCCTTTGAAACCCCATAAAACTAACTGATCTTTTACAGGTGGTAACATACACGGGTATCCGTGGGGGCTGCGGCTGCGTATGCACGAGAACTATGATCGATCTTTCATTGAGGGATCATTGATCGCGGATTAGGAAAACTTTGTTGTTTTCGCTCAATACTCCCTTTTACTTTAAACCGTTTTTTCATCTTTTTCTTAAAGAGCAGCAATTCATTCATGCATGACAGGATAGTTTCTCAATCATAAAAAGGCTTTCCTAGCGCCCAACGTGGGGCTCGAACCCACGACCCTGAGATTAAGAGTCTCATGCTCTACCGACTGAGCTAGCCGGGCTGTGCGCTGTAAGGTGATCGATAAAAACCAAGGATGCACAGAAGCTAAGGGATGATGAAGATCACTTCGATCATGAAATAATAATTTATTTAAGTAACTATCAAATTTTCGTACTCTTCCATCGTTGTTTCTTTACTGGTTTAATTAAACAAAATTAGCTAACGTATGCATTACAAAAATAACGATTAGAAAAAAGTTAACCACCCTGATTGAACGAAGTAATTTTT
This sequence comes from Anopheles sinensis, assembly GCA_000441895.2. NCBI lineage: Eukaryota > Metazoa > Arthropoda > Insecta > Diptera > Culicidae > Anopheles > Anopheles sinensis. Next base: position 201,631 of record KE524847.1, on the reverse strand, counting down.
ATTGTAAATCTACATATCTTTACATGGCGCTGTTCCGATTTTCAATGAGACCTCTATTTTTCACAAGCATCGGTGGTTCAGTGGTAGAATGCTCGCCTGCCACGCGGGCGGCCCGGGTTCGATTCCCGGCCGATGCATTAAGATACAGTTTCTTTTTGATTAAATTCGTTTATCATGACGCTAATGGATGGAAGTTAATTTTATATATATATGCCTTGGAAACCCCATAAAACTAACTGATATTTTGCAGGAGGTAACCTACACAGGTGCCGTGGGGGCTGCGTATGCACGAGAATTATGATCGATCATTCATCATTCGAAGGATTAGGAAAACTTCGTCGTTTTTGCTCAAAACTCTCTTTACTTTAAACTGTTATTTTATCTTTTTCTTAAGGAGCAGCAAATTGCTTATGCATGACAGAAAGGATTCTTTATCATAAAAAGGCTTTCCTAGCGCCCAACGTGGGGCTCGAACCCACGACCCTGAGATTAAGAGTCTCATGCTCTACCGACTGAGCTAGCCGGGCTGTGCGCTGTAAGGTGATCGGTAAAAAGGAAGGTGGCAGAGAAGCTAATGGGTGATGAAGTTCACTTCGATCGAGAAATTATAATTAAGGTAAGTAACGATCATAATTTAATTTTTAATTAAATACTTAATATTCTTCCATCGTTGTTTCTTTACTGGTTTCATTACAGGAATAAAATAAAATTAGATATGTTAAATTCGTTCGATACAACACTTTTAAAGTAATTTTACTTGGAAACGAAGTAATGTTTTATTTGAACTGAACTGTCCGTTTAATTTCCTTAAACAGTTTTACCTAAAAAAACACAGAGTTCTCTAATTCGCTATTTTAGTACAGATATATGCGTTAACGCATGTAATAAAATATGCTCATAAAAAATCAATATTTTAACTTAATCAACACGCATACGCGTTCCCATAAGAAAGTCATAATTGCTGCCAAGCATCGATGATATCATACATAATTAATTTATTGACAATGCTACCCGAGAGGTTCTGTTGACACCGTGGCTGGCTTCTTTGGAGCATTACCGACGGTGAAACAATTCATGGTACCGGTACAAAATTTAGTCATTGTTCGACGATTCCCTTGCGACTAGAAAGCATCGCAATGCAAACAACATCGGCAAGTGGTTGGGTCGGGCGGTCGGGTTCTTCAAATTTTCATGCCAAGAAAGATCGAATGTTTACCTTGTAATAAACGTGATTTGCCACGATGATGCTGCCGCAGCTCGGTTAACAACCACCCCAACACTGAAAGGAAATGTGTCCGGAGCAATATGCGTTGGATCTCGCGCTTCGGAAAGGATAGACCTTTCCCTTACGCCGGAGACAACGAACAAACGAAACCGAAAGTCAAATCTTCCTCCCAAGAAACCTCCCCAAACATAACGTGTGTGTGTTTGGAAAAAGAAACCGTTTACCTTTACCGCTAACGACGGCCTAAACGCAAGCAGCGAAACGCGGTTCTCCAAGATGAATTTATAATTATGCATCCGCAAGCAGAATTTTCGCACTGCACCGACGCCACCCTCCTCTTTGCGGAAACGGGATGCCGTCTTTGGTTTTATTATTCTTTGTCTGTTTCCTTTTGTGTTGCAAGCCGGTTTTCCGCGGTACTTTTCCACCGAATTTTGATCCACCGGAGACGCCGGCTTAAGGGAAGGGTGGGAAGTGAGTGCGGATGTAAATTATAAATGAGATATTCTTGATGAAATTATGGAAATAACGGCGTTTAAAGACTCTTTCTCTCCCTCTTTTGTGTTGTGCATATTGTTTTTTTTCTCTCCAGTTTTAAATGATATTCTCTTTTTCACTGTCGACTGATGTTAAACAATCTTGTCTGTACAGCTGTCAGAGAAGGTGACACTCTTGCATCAACTCGCGTCGGATTGATATGTTTTCAGAGTCAGATGACAAATTATTAATACAAGACAGGATTCAGAAATCGTCCTGTTACAACAAGTCACATCGGGGGTCTGCGTTTCGAGCGCATCTAGCTTTGTTTAAATTTATTAAATGATAAATGATAGAGTGGTGTGATAGAGTTATTTGCTACGCCTTAATCTGAATCATTTGCCTGGACTCCCTGAAAGGACTCCCCTGATACGGCAGATATGACCGAAGACAGTTATTGCTCTAAACATGAATTAGAGACACATAAAAAATACAAATACCCTGGGAGTGCACATAATTATTCTTTATGGAAAAGATTATGTTATTTGGATTGTGCTATAAAGGAAATAACTTTTTCTTTTAAATAACGAAGACCGTACTTTTCTTCATGAAGTACTGCCCATGGGTTATGATACATCCTCTAACATATTAAGAATAATATTATGGACAAGACAAACAGCAACTTCAAAGTAAGAATAGCAATATAAATTGAAATACTTACAGAAATGAAGAAGTTAGAAGCGAAAATTATATCGGACTGGTAATTTTGTTAACTTAATCGAAAACCTTTAATCTATAAAATGGTAATAACTTACTGTGACCGGCAGGGAAAAGTAGACACCTCTAATTAATTTGATGTCTACTTTCTCTTGTCACTGTCATATTTAATTTAATATTTGTTTTTGCTATTTAATGATTGAATCTCTTAAAGAATATGTAAAACAAGAGACGAAAAATGTTTTCAGTGAATTTACTTCGATTAAAAAAAATGAAATAAATTAAAAAAATTTAATAAATTCAAAGTCCGCTTTTCCCTGCCGGTCAATGTATGGGTGATGGTATACTGCACAATTTTTCACATGCTTCGCCTTTGCTTTCACTAAACTTTTCAATCCGTGTAACATATGGACTCACACACAGTGTCTGCCGGCAATGCAAGGGCAGCAGCAGGCCGATTTTTACAAAATGCAAATGCGACAGCGAATTGCGCGACACTTCTGGCCGTGTTTGTCCATTCTGTTCGGGGTTGTTGTCGGTTTCGGGCCCACATTGGCTCCCGGAGTGGATGCCGTCAAACGGCCGCCACTGTTGCTGATTGCTGCAGCGTCGGCTCAATTACGGATCAAGGGGAGAACATCAGAGCTCAACAAGGCCGCAATCGGTGGCCTCTTCTCCCTGGGGGAGGAACCGGAAGCGTCACAGGAATCTGTTAATATCTCTTTCGCCGTTTCCACTTTTTTGTCCGCGCACCCGGGTCGTGGACGGGTGGTTTGGGGAGCTGCTGCATAACGCAAGCATCCATTGTTGTTAATTAAGTAAATAACTCCGAGCAGATTGGGAGCACATAATCAAGTTGATGCTTGGGGTGCTCGCTTTCGGATCTCGGGGAAAGAAATGACGAACCCTGTTCTTCCCCCATATAGCGTATCAAAGCGTGATGGTGTCATCGATACTGGGACATAAATCCGTCTAAATTGATCCAGTTTAGCAGCTGGTGGGTTTTTTTTTCAATTGCCACAAGGGTATCAAGATTTTGATTTTATAATCCAATTTTGTGTTGAAATATGATCACATTAATCATAACGAGTCAAATTTTTCGATGAATGATAACATTTTACTTGATTTTGATTTTAACAACAACGTTTTATTTAAAAACTTCAATTTTGGTGTTTTCAGTAATTGTCAAAAACTAAATTATTCTTATTTTCGATTGAACGTATTTTAACAATTGTTATTTTTCACATCGTTATGTCCTAAAAATATAACTGTACATAATAAAATCGACGGAAGAGAAAACCATTTGGTAATTTTCTCGACTTGTACAAATTACTGCGTACATCCTGTTCCATTCTGGAGAGGCAAACAAAAATACGGCCCAAAAACAAACTTAACCATGTTGATTCGTAAATCATCGTCGGCCGCCTTACTCGGGGAGATGCGAAAAGTTTGTACAACAATGTTACGAAAACACACCCAAGTGCGCGGGAGAGGCACGAAGTGCGGGGGTTGGGAAATGTGCAAACATTGATTCATAAATTCGCCACCCTTCATTCCGCTTCTGGCCAAAAAAAAAACCCTTTACCGACGGGACCATCATCATTGACGTCGGACTTGTAGATGGGAGATGGGCGAGCTGTTCGGTGGGATAACACATTTTCGAGAGCATGATACACACCGGCACAGACCTTGGGCTGGGGCACAATCGACAACAATTGTTTACCGGGCGATAATGGAAAGCGTAAACTTTTAACCCAAAGGAGAGCCCGCGGTGTCCTGTTTTGGGGGCCGAGTTTTTCTTTCCTTCCGCCGTATGTTGCACCATTCCGTGAAGAAGTGTTCCCAATGAACGTCGTTTTTCAGAGGAAAACAAACTCTCAAACACTTCTCTAAATTCTTCTGGCGTGCAAGGGATAGCCGTCCATTTGATACATCCGTGCGTTAACCAGGATGTAATCTAATTTATGAGGCGAGTAAAAATATGCTATCAGCGTGCGAGAGGTTTATTACATTTTGCAGTGTTACATTGAATCATAACTATCGATGTGTGTACCAAGCAATTTGAAGAGCTGTATCAATAAACTTATTTATTTGGCGTTTTGTCTCGCAGTCACAAAATTGGTATTTGCATAAAATTTGCTTGTAGTAACGTTGGATCATTTAGAAAAATATATAATTATATTTCTTGTAGGTTATTGATAAATCTCCAATAGGATAAGATTAAAATCATTTACGTTGATAAATATCAATGGCTTGATAAATAACATTTACAAAATAGGCTTTAACTCTATGTCATCGGCATATAATTTCAATAAACGTTTAGAACGTTTTGAAATATTTATTGTTAACTAAATTTTAAGAATAACTTGTGAAGTTGCTACAGGGCAACTGCCCCAATAAAGGCGCACTTAGTCATGTAACTAACAATTTGAAGTAGTTTATAAGTGTCAAGAACACAATATTTTAACATTTTTCAACCTAATATGGTCAAATCACCATTTTTCTTCAGGAAAACACCTATTTTCCCCGTTTATCATGAAAAATAGACGAAAAAAAGCGTTAATTTCTTCCAAGCAGGTTGATCCTTTAACTGTGGTATGGTTCCTATAGTGGTGGTATCGTGTTCCTATAGTGGTGGTAGTACTTGGAAAACTTGGGAAATACTGTACATATGTTGTCTGTAAATTATTTTTGAAGCATATTTCAAACAGAACGGCCAAATAACTCATAGATCAATGCATTGTCTTGATCGTATACCAATCCATTGGTATTTATAAACCAATGTTTTTAGCGGTGATTATAGCGTTAAGGAAATCATGACGCTCCTGATACATTTTTAAGGAATTCAGCATATTAGTACAACCTTTTTGGAAAATGTGAATTTTGGAGCCTTAATATATTACGGAGTGGCATGGTTTATCTTTTGAACAATCCGTAAAAGATCAAAGAACATTTCATACAAGGACAATTAACGCTATTGTATTTATTTCTTCGTAGAGTTAGCATTTTATTCCACTTCCTCCACTATTGGTACTAGCACTGGTACTAAATAGATTATAATATTTCAACAATCAACAATAAATAACTCTGAAATTTCTTTACCTAATTGCTACAGAGTTTTTTTTTCAAAAGTCATTTATTAGTTAAGAGCATTTATCAACAAAATCTGTAATGGTTGTACATTTGTTTACGATACAATTTTGTACTAAGAAAAAATTACCAACCGCTAAAAAATAATGCATTTGAGCAGTTGGTTATTTCTTTTTTCCACAAGTATGATGCAAAGCGATAAAATTGAACCGAAATACAAACGTTTAAAAATCGCGATACATTTTCAAAAATAAATCACGTAAATAAGTACACATAAAATGGCAATTCTCTTCTTTTCATATGCAATATTCCATGATTAATGTTATTTGCAGGACCATAACTTTATAATACGAATACTAATTTTTTTATTATTCGGGTGTACTATTACTAGAGAATCATAAATTATTAAGTTTAATCAATCACAAATTGACATAAATTTGTTTTCTAAATAAAAAAAAACATTTTGAACTACATTTGATTGTCGAAAAACACATTTTTTCGACTTTCGATTGTCGAGAAAATTGAACCTTCCGCTGGAAATACATCACCGTGAATATCTTAATCGAGCAAAAGTGTTCCTTCGCCGTCGATCCGTAGTCATTGGTCATCGTTGAGTGAATGTTGCAGCCTTCCGATTGACGGCTTCGTCAGGTCCGGTGTCACTTCCTTCGGGCTGACGGCGGTCAATCAAAAACTTCCTGCCTGCTAATTACGGCCACACGATACGGCGCTAACTTCCCGTCACGACCGAAAGACCGCGGATCACACACAAAAACCGAACCAAAATACCCGTGACATATTGTCACACATTAGTTCGAAAGTTGGGGCGCCGTCTTTCGGCCGACCATCCCAGCGACTTCCGGGGCTGTCGAATTGATTGCCGAAATATGTCCACACCCGACGACAAGATCGAACCGGCCGGACCTCGGCTCGATGGTGGCAAATTGATTTAATTGAGGAACATCGGCGACAATTTGCGTCGCCAAATCTCTGGCGAGGTTTCGGCAACGGCACGGCATTCCAGCACTTCCAGGCAGGTTGGCTGTCGAACGGAGGAATCTTGATATGGATTTTCGGTGGATTTTCCTATAAATTCTTTTTTATTTCCCTCGCTTACATCGACGTAACTGCTTCTGCTGGATCAGTTTCGAACGGAAAATGCGTTTGCAGGATGAAGCGGACTAGTCAGCCTTGGAGCTAGTACCGAACCGGATGAACCATACACCGATCGGATTGAGAAAACATACGACCATCATCGGCCTCGTTCGACAACGAAAACTCCCTCACACTCCACGGATCGGTTTGGGCCAGTTGGACGTTGTAAGAGCGCTGTAAAAAGGTAAAAATATTTGCTTACCCATCGAAAGGATCCAAAAACCGTTCGAGACACGGTCCGGCTCGGCCGGTTTGGAATGCTAGCCAGGACTCTCCCCGGGTTTGTTTTTTGCGCTCTGTTTCTTCAATGTTTCGGCCACGCGAAGCCGTCGTGAAGAACCCGGGATCGGCGTGAAAGTGTTTATTTGCCTTTCCGTCGAAGCTATTTTGCACTCATCACACTCAATAATGCCGAATGGTACACGAAAAACGGGAAACTGCCTGGCGTTTGGCTATCGGTGGAACATTGTTTTCCACCTTTGTTGACGTATGAGCTGAGTGTAGCCCTTTTTCCCGACTGCTGAAAAGCTGCCTTCCTGCGGAAAAAGGACTGGCGAGTTACGGAGTGTCGATATGTGTCGACGTTCTTTGGAGAATAATTGAAATTTCTACCGAACGCCGGGTTTGTGCCCATCGTAATGCCCGCCTACGGGTCCGCTGTCCATTAATCCCATTTACCGGCAGTTGCCATCGGCTGTCGGTGGGCCGAAGGATCCTTTCCGGTACCGGTTGTCCACGAGGGTGGGAAAAAGGGTTGGTTTTTCCGTTACCCCTTCGCCAGGAAGTAATTATTATTACTTGCCCTATCAATTGATTGTTTTCGGTTGTATGCAAAGAGAGTTCGGAGTGGTTTACTTTTTTTCTCGTCCCAGTCTACTGTTGCTGTTTGCCTTTGGTCAACTGGTCTTTACTACATTTTTTCAATCATTCGTGAGATTTTCCGCTTTCGTATATCCGTTATCATCTTCTTCTGTTCGATTGTTTACTTGTTTGCGTAGTCTTTATTGTTGTAGAAGAAGTTCATTGCTAGTGGTTATTATTCCTTTTTTCTAAAGTATTATAAATCCACTACTACCAACATTGTTTGTCACTTATTGAAGCATCCGATTTGCAGAATTTTCTGAGTTAAACATTTTCTGAAAACAATAAATCCTTTTATAACGTCAAATACTTCTGTAGTGAAAGAGGTCAAGGAATATATTTCGATACATGATATTCCCCGTTGAGAATAAATTATAAAAATAAACTATTGAAATAAACTATAAAAATGATAAAAACTTATCTTTAAGGCTTTAAGCTATTCGTAGTGTACTTTAGATAGAAAATAATATTGTTTTCCGAAGGAGGAGGGGTTAAAAATATACTTGCACTTATTTCTTTCCTACAAATTCTGTAGAAATTTTAAAAAAATCAATGTTAAACAATTTGCGAATTTCATACCCTTTTATCTGTTTTTTTCATCAAGATAAGCTAAAAATCGAAACAATTTTGGCCTGAAGTCTCGCACGGTTTGTCTTAGTTATAACATGTATTTAAATAGGATATTGCAATCGATAAGTTGAGTACCTAAATTAGGACAAATGGTCTCCAGTGAGGTGCAATAAATACTAAGCTATAATCACAAAATTAGCAAACCAAATTGACTAACAGTTTTACGATGAAGAATTGGAGAAGAATTAATTATGTTGTTTTCGGATGAAAATTAAAGCGAAGATCATTTTATCTACTCGAAAGCAGCGTCTATGTTTGTGTTATGCGAAACCAAAAGATTGTTGAAAGAATGGTTTAACATGTTTTATTTGCAATTTATTTCGAAGTCTTTCTTAATCAGACCTTCCATTCTGGTTACATTTCTATGTCACAACTGTTCGTTCTAGCTCGATATAAGATGTGTGGTATGCGTGGATTTGTTTTCTTTCCATTTTTGAAACTGTACGTTTTACATATAAGTATTTCTGTGTTTTTTTTTGCCGTGTGTTGCTATCTTCAATAGTAATATACTTTTACACTCGTTTAATGTTCGAAATCTATAGTACGCGTAAGATAACTACCAAATATATCATGTTTATTCAATTTTCGTCGCACCACTTATCAAATCCCCATTTCCAGTCCTGTAACCGATCGTTGCTAATGTATATACCGATGTAAGTTGTATATTATCTAATCAGTCTAGATTAATCACCAAGGGTTTATTTCTTAAGTTCTTTTCAAAGACTTTTCAAGTAATGTGTTTTTTCTTTCATTCCTTCTTTTGATTATCGGTAAGGGGAATGGTCGTTTCCATTGGATCTCTTCCCATCCGGTGCATTCATGGTGTCTTTCAAATTGTTTTAACGAAAGTAACGTTCCACTTGTTTTGTGGAAAACGTGATTATTGTTTTTTTTACTAGTTTACATTTTCTCGGATATTTTGCAATCGAAATCGGTTCTTTTCCGCCTCGAAATTTAAGTAATTAATTTAAAAAAGATAACTCAATCTCCAAAAAAAGCTATTATTTGAAGAAAACTTAATAAATAAAACGTCACAGATCTGTCGCTCTAAATAAGTAAATTAAAAAAGAAGTATTTAAAATAAATAAAAAATTTACTAAACAAATCTGTATTAATCTGCATTTTAAAAACCTTTTAAAGGTGGAATGCTTTGACAAAGAATAATTATATTTATCTCCGATTTCGAGTAGGAACATAAAAAAATTCGCTTATGAAACCACACGAGATTTTCCGATCCCGCGATCACTTCTGCCCGTTTCCTTCAGCTTCTAATAGTCATCTTAAATATTCGCGTCTTTAATTTACATATAGAAGTTTTTTTTTTGCCTGGATAGTAAATTTAGTGATTTGGTAGAGACATCTTTTTAAATGTATGTGTGTGTGTGTTTTTATGTTTTTATTTGTTTAAGTTTTTCAAGGACACTCGAGTCTACGATATGCCGTCCTGCGAGCTCTAATCTCTATCGCAAAAATTTTCATTTTCGAATCAGTTCTTCCGGGGGTTTCTAAAGTTTAAATATCCACCATACCACGCGGTTAATGATTGTTTCATCATCCTTATCCCGTTGCCTACGTTACTTACCTAGCTTCGTGTCGAAGTATTACAATCTCAATGTTAAATCCGATGTTAAAAGTATTTCGTGTGTTTCGTTAGCCATTTCTATCACTTGCTTTTTCAAATATAAAACAAAACTCATCGCAAATACCGAATAGAGACGCTTGTCTTGTTCTACTCGGTAAACGTCTTCTTGTCCACGTTGTTGTTGTCGTCGTGCAGCGTGGGTGCGTTTCCGGCGGGAGAAAATGGGGAAAACTTGTGCTCTTCGTACGCGCTGGCCGGAGGGATGGGGCTGTGGGTGTAGGGGCGAGTGTCCGCCAGTGCCGGCCGTCTACCCACGAGCCAGTCCGGACTGGGTACACCCTGGCCACCACCACCACCCTGGCAGCACACCTCCCCTTCCGTCGGCGAACCCTTACCGAGCGAATCCATCGGATCGTCCAACCCGAGCGTACTCCGGATGCGTCGATTGATGGCTTCGGCCGTGAGCGTGTAGTTGATCGGCGACAGCAGATGATGGCCACCACCGACGGCCCCTCCGCCAGCACCTCCTCCACCACCGTACGGATCGAGACCGACCACTCCGAGGCCGCCGGGGCCATCGAGCCCCTCGGAACCCGCCGTCCCGAACGCCCCACGGAGACTCTTCTCGAACGAAAGATATGCATTGTCGTAGTAGTTGGCGGCCGCGGCAGCTGCTGCCGCTGCAGAAAACTTTGCCTTCTTGCTCCCGGGGCCACCCAGGTCCCCACCGTGTCCGCCGGGAAAGAAACCGGGCAGATCCGACACGTGACGGTGCGCTCGTTTGCGCGAGTAGTCCGCATGGGACAACGGTGGAGCCGCCTGGTGGTGATGATGATGATGATGATGATGTTGCTGACCGTGAGGGTCAAGGCCGGGTGAGAGTGGGGACGGTGGTTGGCGGAGGTCCAGCGTTTCGGCATCAGGAAGAGTGGCCGCCCGGAACGCCGATACGAGCTGACTTTCCAGAGCGTCCGGACTGCATTTCGCGCGGGTGAGAGATAAGAGAAACAACAAAGATCGGCACAAAACCCATTTAAAAACCACATGACCGCTGGGTTGAGAAAGGAAAAAAAACCAAACGCTACTAAATCCGGTGGGAAAATTTTCCGATTTATCACACATTTCCGCAGCCCACAATACCTTCGGTTGGTTTCGACGAACAATTGCTCAATGGTTAGACATTCGTTGATCGCAGTTACAATAACGAAGGGAAAGGACACAAATTCGACAACGAGGCGGACAAAATTTGACCATCAAATGCACAGGATGCATTGGCTCGGTAGCCATTTACCTGTACCATCACTTACCTCCCTCCGGTCGGGGAGGGCCTTATCCTTACTATACTCACGCCAATCATGGGTTTTTGTTGTACTTCTTGTATTTCACACCGCGGTATTTCACTTTCTGGCCCTTCCTCGTGTTGCTCAGTGGACGTCCATTATTTTAATACGCCCAGAAAAGTAACAGGAAACGCAAAAAGCCATCATGGTTTCCACGCAATGCATGGTTTCCAATTCTCTATGCTCAATCAGCTGTTAAGATATCCTTGTTGGAACAAATTTAAAACAAAGGGTAAAGGAAAAGAACGAAGTAAAGTAATTGATAGTTCACTTGTTCACGTTTTGCTTACCGAACAGGAAAAGAATCTGTGAAGTAAAAAACAAATAAATTAAAAAATGACTGATATCAATTCTACTCTTTGCTGAGTTTAATTAAAATTCATAAATTCCTATGATTAAGTTTTTATTGAATTTAATTAAATTTCATAAATTCCTATAATTTAGTTGTAATTTAATTGTTCACAACTAGTCGACCACAGGACATAATTGATTGATTGAATGATATTAAAAACGGTATTTATTTAATTATGCTGTCGATAAATACAAATGGGTATGTTTCTCACAAATACTGGTTCCATTGAATTTCAAATAAGTAAAAAAAGGTGATTTGCCAAATAATGACAAGTCTAAATATCTCTATATATTCGACTAGATATTTTACAACATGCACATTAACATTTAGAACAGTTAGGTTTTATGTAGTACGCAGAACTAGGTTTGTTTATTCTACAATTATTTTAAATAATCGCGAACATAGCAAACTTTAAAAAGTCCGTACATTACGTACAAACTATGTGATTACAAAAGTGTTTTAATAAAAAAATCCTTAAAACAATATTGACGGCTTATTTAAATTTTTCGAAATGGTGCGAGCCAAAAAATTGCCTTCAAGTAGTAATAGTAGTAGTAGAATGGTTTATTGCTTAGAACATGAGATAAAGTAGTAGATTATGAATACAATATTAATGGGTTCGACAAAATATCTTTCCACATTAAATTATAGGTTTCTTAGCTTAGCTGATTTATGTTATATTCCATTGTTGGAATCAATAAATTTTGAGTGGGAAAAAATTTGTTTAAAACCTAACACAGGACAAAGAAAAAAAACTATGTTTACACATACTATGTGTAAACCTAACTAATCTAATCTTATCAAAATTGTGATCAACTATGAAATTAAATTTGGTCGTTTATCAAGAAATATAGAGGCTGATGCATTGGTGTTGTGGATGTTCACCAGGTTGTGGGAGGGTGGAGGGAATTTATTAATAGGGGGTTAGGATGTGAGGATGTTTTTTTTTTCAAGTACTTTGAGTGTAATTCATTTAAGAATGTTTCAATCTTATCGATGTTGCAGATTGAGTGTGAGGTAGATGTGAGACGTGCTACGTTTAGGCAAGCTTTTGAAAATTTGTTCTGAGTTATTTGTAGATTTAGTTTATGTGTTTTTGAACAGGAATTGCACACTGGAGCGCCATTCGCTATAATTGGTCTCAGTAAGGACTTATACAAGGTTTGCCTTCAAGTAAATTTAAACATTTTGTCAGGGTCTATGTATTTCTCTAATTAAATTTATTACGATTCCATTGTCTAAGTTGGTAACAAACTCATGATATTCAATAAGATGTGCATCTCCGAAATATCATTGAAAATACAATGTATAAAAAAACAATAGTAATGACATAACATATTCTTCGTAACAAAGTAAAAATCTGATGAAGAGTAAACTATTCGCACTATATCCACGATCTAAATCGAAAATCTACTTTTTGTGATAAATTTTATTAAAATTACCTCACGCTGGAAAACGCAAGTACACTTCGAATATTAATTTCAACAGTTCATAGTCGCAATATAACAATTACAGATCGTATGTTGATTGACACATCTTTGGATCTCTCGTTGAAGCTCAACATGTTCACGTTATTATTTGAAATATCGTCACTTATATTTTCTATGCCAATTTTAAACTTGTTATAAAACAACTCTCATATTTTCAAAGCACCCACTCATCAGGCTGATTACCGAATATGCGTCCGGTACATTTTATGTGCATCACGAGATACTTTCCCACTTTTTAAAAGTTCATTTTATTGTCCTTGTTTCACACACTTTCATGAAATTCTTTTCATGCGGCTCTTCCATATTTCGATGCTCACACATCTGTTGATTGTTAATTTTACGTATTTTTTGGCGCCAGATTGTGTTGAAAATTTGCACATTGAATTCACATCGACGGTACCAACGTTCAGCCGATGCAGCCGGTGACGAGACCCACACTGACCATGTTTTCAGTTCGCTCCATTCACGACCCACCCAAACTTGTTCGCGAGTGGCTGTCAAACTTCGTGTCCTCAACCGGCACGGATCGGGTCGAGTTTCCCCTGTTGGATGCCACCCCGGACGCGCATGCCTATCATGAGTGTTTCCTGCTGGAGAAACCGTTCTTCACCGGGAAAACCGAACTGGAGCCCGACATCGAACAGTTCGTGTTGGTGCAACACCCCTCGAGCCACCCCAGAGTCGGATCCAAACAAAACAAACACCAGCACGTGCGGTGCAGGGCTTAAGGATGCACCGCCACGAGGAAGGCAAGAAAAAAGTAACAATCAAAAACGACCGTCCGAAAGTCAGCAGTGATCAAGCGCAAATGCAACTCCTCCTATCGGAGATACGGTTCGGTTTTTGTCACATACTGTCGGGCTCGTTTAGGCACCACCTTCTGGCCAAACGAGAATCGTCTATGTCCATATACATAAAATTATGCACATTTATTGTTATTATTCGCTGCAATATATTTATGTGCACATAGAGCATAGAGCTGTCAGTAGAGGAATCCAACGGAGATAAGAGGCCAACTACCACTCTGAAGAAAGAACAAAAAATGGGGCGTATCTCTGATGGTATCACGACAAACATGACAATTAAAAACATTCAGCAGTTGTCTATTTGGCTTGTTTAGTAACATAAATAGAAAAAAAAACGGTTTCAAACCTTCCAATAAGCATAAAGACAGAAACAATCCAACACCAATGTCTATCTTACATAATTAACGCTATATTATCGCAACATGCTAACCATTGTTTCATCTATAGCTTTTCTGAAAGCATGATTTTTGTTACAAATCTGAAGAAAGTTCTCTCGTATTGACTAATGTTAAAACTAAAGGTTTAACTACCTTTTTTGCAACCATTTCCCAAATCAAATCGAGAACTGACATATAAAACTGGTATCAAGTAAATGAAACTATACAATTTTAAAATGATAGTAGATAATGTTTTGACGATGATTCCCAAGCGAGATACTAATGATTACAGATAAAATTGTCTTAAAACTGGACAACTAAACATGTTGGAAAACTAAACTATTTTGAGTGTTTTCTGTAACGGGTTTTCAAAATTGCCAAAATTGCTTCATCAAGAATTTTTATCTGTAAAATTCTCCATTTCAAACCGGTAATAAAGGTATTTTGAGGCTCAACGTGGTAAATTTACAGATCTTTTCTCTCTTTGCATCAGTCACTTTTCATTATTTAAGCCACATTTTGCTAACTTTTCACAATTCACTGCTTAGTTAGATTCCGCCACTACCCATTCAGATCGTTCTCGAGCATTAGATTTCAGTAAACTTAAAAGCAGAACCTTTGCACACGACTCTCTTCGGAAAGCGTATTTGAATCCTTGAAATAAACACTCGTAATAAACGCTACAAATTTCATTTCTTTCGTTTCTTCCGTAACACAAACATAAACTCAAATGTAGTTTGTTAACACACAGTTTTTGGTTTATTGTTGTTTTTACCTTTTGCCACCAACTCCATTGCTGATAATCCTTCCAAAAACCTTCCAAAAACCCGACCAACAGCTTCATTCAGATACCTGTTACAAAATCCTGCGGATGAAACAAATGTCCCTTTGAGGATGCTTACCTAAAGTTGCGTGACTCTAATCGGTTCGACTCGGACTGAACGTCGGAGCCACGGAGCCGCTAGTCGAAAACCACCGGAACGCTGCGAGAAGCGGTTTAAGCCAGATGCTGGGGTCGATTCGGTAGCCGAAATCTGTACGGGACTGAGCCTGAGGACTGCCTGGAAATCCGCTCGAAAGCACCGCCTAACGGAGACTGAATGCGCCGCCGGTGGACATCGTTTTATAGTCACCTCCACTTTGGGGGACACCATCTCGGTCGTTTAAACCAATTGCCACGATCACCACCGTGAATGGCCGTCCGGCGGTACGCAATATCCTCCCGGTCGCCCCAACAGAGGCCGATTTGTCGATTTAGTCTTTTTTTCGCCGTTCAACGGCACCATTCGCGGATCGTTAAGGGTAATTGAAAAATATACACATAATACGCACGCACACACCGCAAGTACCAGATTACACTCGGTTAAATCGGGTTCTCTCCTCCCCCGGGGGGATGATGGGACCAGCTGTGAGGGGTTATGTTGACTCGCTATTTGTTGTTGCGACCGCGATCATTCAAATCATGGGGTTAGTGTGACGAAATGATGGATTATTGTGATGAGTACAATTTTCATCCACCTTCTGATTTACTTGATTGAGTCATCGGAGCGCCAGTGATGCTTAAACTTGATTCATAAGTCGACCATATTCTAGAAGAACGGAGAATTAAAATAAAATAATTCAGATAAAGAACAACGAACAACGTTTCTCCAGAACTGCTTGTTAATAATTTTAAAATTGACTCGATGCCAAACAATGTTACAATATGATATGAAATACCCGTACTCAGAAAAGAAATTGAATTACTTATAAACTCATCTTAAACAATTTCATAAAATAGCATATAATCAACAAGGACACAGCATATAGAAAAACAGCATAAAATAGCATATAATCAACAAGGACACAGAAAATTTAAAGTTTCATTTAAAAAATTCGCAAAACAATAAATTAAACTCGCATATCAAATTTGGTATATGAGATAAAAAAGGTAAACATGAAAAAATTAAATTAACCATTACTTTAAATTATTGAGAAAGTTTCTAATAGAAGTATGAAACCTCAAACAATATATTTGCATACTTATGTAAAACATATACAAACAATAAATAGTAAAATAAAATGAGTAAAAAAGTAGTTTATATTCAACCCATACCTGTAAAGAAAATTTAAAAAGACAAATATCGTCAACTCTTTTAATTGAAAAAGTGGAAATTTAAAATCTACTTTTTCCAGAAAAACCTCCATAGTACTATCACATTCTTATGCATGCTATTCTATCGCAACATTATATTGCCACGAAGTAGCGGAATTTGTAGCAAGTAAGCAACCTGGCTTTTTATCAGTAAAAAAATATTTAATTTATCAAACGAGTATATGAGTACAGATAAGTTCATCCCTCTTACTAGATATAGTGTACCGCATTTAATGTAGAATAGTGCACTTTTGACATTTTTGTCATATATTTTATGCTTCGCAACAAAATTGAGTGTTTTCTTATAATATTACCACCAAATGAAATAAGCTGCCGAAACCCATCGAAACAAAATATCGGGAAGGTATGTGTTACTTAGCAAAGTTGATTGAAAGAGTAAGTGGATTGATACCGATTATTTTTCACGGAAAAATCTGATGTTTTTTAAATATTAACTTTTGGGGCAAGAGTGCCTTCACTGTATCCGCTATTATTCTTCAGAGTGAAGCTGCCAAAAACTTTAAAATTGTTGTTGAATTCACAGTGAAGCAAGAGGGTACGTAAATACAAGCGGATTTCGTCCCAAAGAAGTTTTCCAGCGGCCATAACGGAAAACCGTGAAAACGGTCGCCAAATAACTGTAATTTAAAGAGACAACTCCCGTTGCCAGTCTAGAGTTAAGTTTAGGTCGTTATGAGACTATAAAAAGTATTTAAATATTACCATTGATATACACAAGTGTCACATATGCTAAGATTTTTAAATTTTTCCATTAAACCCTTAAATATAGCTAGGTGACCTTCTTGCCCCATACGGGTGGCACTTTTGCCACCCACAAAAAAGTACATGATTTTCATCCATTTTTAAAACAATTATAGAATAGTTATTTTTGCGTTTACATATCTGAAACTCAACGACAAGTGAAAAAATACTTGTGAAAATGTACTTAACATGTAGCCGGCATTTAACAAACAGATTTAAGTAAGTTACACAACGAATCGCTTAAGATGGCCCTCTTGCCCCAAATTCCGCTAAATATCCTGCATACTTTCGACGAGAAACTTTCATACAACACACGAAAATAGAAACAACAAAAAAAATGTGCTGAAAAGTGTTGCGGTTGTTTTGTTCGCCACTGTATCGTTAACTGGTGGGAACAATGGTGTCAAATGTCAACACACAAACCGCAATGCAGCACCGTTTTACTACGCGTAGCGACCGGAACCTGCCGGTAGCCGGTCGACCAACGGCGTCGGTCATAGCAACCTACAGCATTCATCCTATTGACGTAACTTTTCGCTTTCTCCCCCTTTAAAACCTCCAACGACCCTTGCTTCGGACGCAGGAGTAATGAATCGCACCACGCGCGCTTCTGTCGCTAACCGAGAATGACAGTTTGAACGGTGCATCCCGGCGAATGGTGCACTTTCTAAGCAACCCTTTTATTCCCTCCCGGCGAGGAAAGGGAAAAGCCTACCGGAAGCACCGGAAGAGGGGGCTGAGAGCCAGTCAAAACAAAAATAAGTAAACACCGGTCCTATCCTAATCGGAACCGTTCGAAAAGCCGTCCGAGAACGACAAGGGGTGGTTGGGAAGCTAATGAAAGTGAAAACAAAAGGCTTCTGCCCGGTAGTTTGTAGTAGTGGAGGACTTTTCATTTTCTTTCTCTATTTTTTCCCCCTTTTCCTGTGGTCTGCGACGCCTACTGGAGGGAAAAATGCCGGCACGCTGTCTAACTCTAGCGTGGAGGTATTTCAACCGCCGTTCCAACGCCACGACTAACGGCTTGACGGGTGCCTAGCAACGACTCCGGACCTCCGGTTTGATCGAAAAACGCAAAACCTGCAAGTCGGGCACTTTGCAGCCGGACAGGACGGCGTTAGTTCCACTTGAGAGGTGCGAAAGTGAGAATGGTTCGCTCCGGAACACACCGGAGGCAAATACATCCGTAGGTGCAGACCGTACTGAAGTTCGTGTATCGCGAGTCGGAAGTTGAAAACCACTGTGTGATACGCTGCCTGTTCGGTGGCCACAATGGATGACCGTACGATTGACACCATTTTCGCCGGCTCGATGGAGAACCTGCCGCCGGTTAGCTCGAAAATTGTGCGCATCTTCACCAGCTCGACGTTCACAGGTACTTTGGCGGTTACGTAATCCTGGTACTTGGCCCAGGACTCAAGGACTTCCAGGGTGACGATCGTGTTTGCTTCCTTTGTTGCTAATTGTTTGTCGAATGCATCGTTTGTGTAGATACGACGATGGAACGAAACAATCTCATGGCTAAGTGTTACCCTCGGATTAAGGATTACTGTCGCGAAAAGCATGGGCTGGAATTTCAGGTGAGTTCTGATGCGCAATAGAATTATTTGCATCAAACATTTGCAATAGCTGCATTTGGACGTCCTTCATGATGTCATCCGTTACATAAAGCTTTCACAAAAGCTGCTCGTAAAAGTGAGTCCTCCGACGCAAAATGAGCCATATCGATTCCAGAGATTCCTCTCACACCACCCCATCCAATGCCTCAACATCGTCAGTCCAAACAAAGAACAACAAGTCACAGCCGCGTGTGTGTGTTGATAGGCAGGCTGATGTCTAGCAACAACATAACAATCCCCAAGTAGGCGACGAACCGTCGAGGGTTTTTTTTTGTTGCGTAGCAAGGATATCCAGCTCTGTTTTTATTTTTTGCTGACGACTGATAACAATGACTCACGTCATCGGTCTTTAGGGACGTCGTTCGGGGAGGGTTAGAAATAGGTCAATAGTGTACAAAGTTTTTTGAACTTTCCCTGGCACGCCTAGCGTGCCTCTCATAACCTACAATGTGTATGTCAGTCGTTTTGTAATTGTGGACCGAACAGTTGAGTAGAAACTTTTTATGACTTTGTCATGCTATGAAGTGATAATTCCCAGTTCTGTCGGAATTCCCAGCTATTATTTATTTCTCTTTTCAGTTAGATGTTTCACTCTCCTAATGCGTTTCGTGCGGAGCAGGTTATGATGGTTTTATGGTATACTCATAAATTCAAGTCTTTGCAGAGCTATTTAGAGCTTCGTCTACTGTCAGAAACAAATGGATGCGCTATTTATACGCTTTCGTGACATCTTACTCCAGGAGCATAAATCCTCATACTGCGAGAACTTAGGATTTATTCGCTTAGCCATCAAACTTCAGATATTGCTCTTTTAACCTCTTGCTGCTCCTATTCTAGGTGGTGGACATGCGATGGGGTGTGCGAGACGAGGCCACCGACGATCACATGACTACCGAGCTGTGCATGCGTGAGATCCAGAACTGTCAGCGACTTTCG
>KE524847.1:69578-177078 GCA_000441895.2 Anopheles sinensis | reverse complement strand
TGCTAGGTGTAGGTGCGCATTTAACGCATAATGGATTGACATAGATCTCAATATCATGCGAATCCACGGCAAAGATGTTGTGGGACATGGAGGAACTCGTGACGGAGAGATTTGCCCTCTAAAAAACCGGATCGGTTAAGGCCTCCCGTTTGGTCTACTCATTCGCTTTCTCGTTGTCGGTGATGCCACAATGAAATGGAATCCAAATCAAAACTTCACTGATCTGGGAACTTTCACTGCGCTGAGGCTGCTCGTAAAAATACGGTAATGATCAGCAGGACTCGCGTTGATGATTTCGGAGGAACTACCGTACACACCGATACCTGTACCTCTCCTCCGATGAGGAGCCACCGGTGTATAACTGGTTGTCTAAGTGATCATACTGCTCCTTAAAGATGCCGGGAATCTGCGTCCAGCGAAGGTTATCTAGTTTGCTCCTTCATTGAGGAATCAGTTATAAAAAAGGAACTGAAGGGCTCTTGAAGACTAGCACGGTATTACCACATTTAATAAGCGGTTATTTGGAAGTTTTTATCATCCTACATTTTGATCGCATCTCTTGCAGCCGGGTAAAGTTGTCAATTACTAATAGTCCAAGTTATTGATACTTGAAACGATATGGTATAACGATTCCTTCCTACCTTTCATTCCTGAAGGTCAGCGAATTTGTCTTCGAATCCTCGGAAGACGAAGCGGCCGGTACGACTACCGCCTGCTGGAAACACGTACGCGATCTTCCACGGTATGAAAATGATGAAAAGGAAATGCTACTTCAGCTGAAGCTCGACCAGAACGATCGGTTCCTGCTGGCCAGCACGGCCAACGGGTTTGTCGTGTGGGACTTTGCCACCGAGGAGGACGAAGGACCCATCTCGGCGGAAGCGATTTACCTCGCACTTCCGCACGGCGTGCGTAACATTTCCACCAAGATGACGCAATCGAACTCGGTGATGATCAGCTCGAAGGTGGACTACGCCGTGGCGGGAGTGCGGAAGAACCTGTACGTGTGGAGCGTCACGAGCCGGGCGCTGCTGAAGGTCCTGGATGCACACTTCGGTCGCATCATCCAACTGGAGGCGCTAACGATCGGCGCGTGGAACAGCGTCATCACGTCCAGCATCGATCGGTCGGTGAAGATCTGGAACATCAACAACATCTTCGAGCAGGTGCACGTCATCGATCGGCATGAGCTGCAGATCGATAGCATCAGTCTGTCGGAGAACGGTGAGCTGGCGGTAACGGTGACGCGCGGTTGCGTTGGTGTCTGGGAGATCCGAACCGGGCGGCTCCTTTCGAAGCTGGCCGACAGTCCACTCGGGGCGATCGTGACCCACGCCGAGATCACGCCGAACGGCCGCTACATCGTGTCGTCGGAGACGGGCAAGATACTGGTGTGGAACCGGGTGACCGAGCAGGTCCTGGCCCGGGACACCCAGCCCGGCATACAGCAGATCAACTTCCTCGAGCACGGCGACAAGTATCTGACGGTTTCGTGCCCCCAAGCGGCCAGTGGAACCAGTGCTGGCGGTGGCGCAGGAGTAGATGACCACGGAATTCAGGCGCACGCGATCGTCCGCAGTCTGCCTGATGGAGCGATCGTGTTCTCCTACGACTATCCGGTGCGGCTCGTACCCGGCCTGCCGTTCCGCTGCGCGGTCATCTCGGCCGACGGCCAGCACATCCTGTGCGCGTCGACCGACAAGAACGGGAAGGACGCGATCGCCGTGTTCAGCGGCGCCAATGGTACCTTCCTGCACAAGATCTCGCTGAGGACGTGCAACATCAAGGAGATCGTGTCGCTGCTACCGCTACCGCACAAGCCGACCCAGGTGGCGGTGCTGACCAACGAGAAGGGCAGCATCATGGACATCAAGACGAAAAAGCACGTCCGCTCGATCCCGAAGTGGAGCGGCACCTGCACCACCGACGGCAAGTTCGGCCTGTACGCACCGTCCCGCGGCGGACTGGAGCTGCTCGAGCTCAAGAAGGGCTCGACGGTCAAGACGTTCATCCCGAAGGTGGCCGAGGGCGTCTTCACGGTCATCTGCATGTTCACCTCGAACGACGAGTACGTGCTGTACTACCACAGCGGCCGGAAGACGCTGCGCGTGTTCCGCACCAACGACGCGGAGATGATCGCCAACTACCGGATGCAGGCGGAGCTGACGGCGATCCGGAGCACCTCGGACGGGCGCAGTCTCGTGCTCGGCACGGTCGACGGTTGCATCTCCGTGCTGGCGATCGCCGACCCCAAGAAGGAGGAGATGCAGCAGTTCCTCAAGGACCTCCCATCGCGTGATGCAAACGTAAACATGAAAACATCTCAAGCACAAACACCACTTTCTACTGTTTCAAAGTATTTTCACTTACCCTTCTCTTCGGAATTTGTGTTCCTTTCTTTTTTAGTGGAAGAAAAAGCTCGCGAAACAGAAAGCCTCAGCCCGGTTCAAGGCGGCCATGCGCTTGGCGTCCATCTCAACCCGTTTCGGAACGCCGATCGACGACGACGATGACGAGGAGGACGACGAGGCGGCCCAGAACGCCGCTGGCACTGGCAGTAAGGTAACGCCGTCCCAGGGAACGCCAGAACCGGCAGCGGTTACGGCTGATGGAGAGCAAAAGTAAAACCCATCTTGAGGGGATGGCCCGCATTAAAAGAAGAAAAAAGAACCATTTTCCTATTAACACAACACCACAGCACCAATGTTGTTAATTCGACAACTTTTTAATCCTATTGTTACACTTGGTTCTTCCCTTACACCAGGAGAGAAGGAACGACACTTAATGCAAAATGTTCTTCAAATAAAAGTTACCTGTTTAGTCCAATCTAGCGCAAATTAATCGATAACGGTGTACAATTTATTGTAGCGTTGTACTTATATAAGAAAGAATAATAATTTCATATATAATAATTTCATGGAACAATAGGAAACTACTGAACCACTGCATGCCTCACTAAATCTATAAAATGGAAAAATTTACGTAAGGTCATCGCCATAAATTCCGGCCTTTGCACTGTCTGCAAAAAAGGATCGATCTATTCCGAGGCCACAAGAGATGGGATAATCGAGACCCTTCAAACCGTTCCATTGCCCAAAATGGTTTTATCCCAAAGTTCGCCTAATTGGTTGAATAAGAGCTTGTTATTCTTTATACATATCTACAGTATTGTCAAATCATATGACAATAACCCTTTGTAATTTTCTATATTTATCTTAAGATTTCTAGCAATTCTAACACTTGTTTCTCTAAATACGATTCTTTTTGATATTTTTCATAACTCCTTTACATTTTTTGAAAGTTTAATTTCTTTAACGATTTCTGATTGGATTTCGATTCAGATTATTCGATTTCCAATTATTTCATTAAATTCATCATTCTGTTTCCATCAGCTATGCAACAAATATTCAAGCCAAAGAAGTTAAACATATCTCTTTGCATCCGAATATGCTCCGAAACAATTGGGCTACAAATCCTAATCCGAAATGGTCTAGTGATTTTATATTGAAAAGTAATCCTTTAATGCTTTACTCCAATAAATTTAATGCTTTTTTCTTATTTGAATAAGTGATCAATGTCTGATCATACTCCAATTTGATTAACTGGCATTTGCTGTCAATGAATTTATTAAAAATAGTAGCATGTGATGTTCATTCTCAAAGGTGGCAACTGCAGTATGTAGGTACCGGAGGTCTCCACAGGAACATTACATTTTCCGCTACAAAAATACATTTAACCATCCAATGGTAGATTCGGATTTTCAGCACAACAGATAAGAACAACGTTTTACATGAATTAATATTATTTAAATATAGTTTTGTTTTATTATTATTCTCATCAGGTTAAGCAATTTTTGTGAGACTGTTTATGTGTGTTTTTGTATTTCGTTAAATGTTTTTTTTTCTTTGTTCTCCTGTATAATTTCTCCCACCAAAAAGGGACGTGTTTCGCCAATTTCTCTAATTGATTGATCTTGTCCAATCACAACGCAGGAACGCAATCTCGGATATCCCCGATATAAAGTGGTGTGGTATTATGTGTTTTGCAATCCCAAAAAACGAGCAAAAATGACTAAATAATCTAACGTTAATCACAACTCACCCCACACGAATAGGTGCTCGCTAAATAGGCTCGAAACGCTCTAAACAAGCGGGGTTCTAACAGGATTAATGGTTAAAAGAAAAACGACCAGCCTTCCCCACACGATAGCGGGTTGAAGGATTGAAGAAGGATGATAAAAAGTAACATTCAAAAAACAAAAACTAGCTTGGCTTTTCTGAAGCACGTTGGCAAACATTAAGTGCCCTATGAGGTTGTAACGATGTGGCGGTTATAGGAAAACGGGACATGTAATGCCTATGAATGCTTGCTTGCTTGCTTGCTTGTTGGTGTATCACTTTTATTTTTCCTGCTACTGTTTGTTTCATTTTTCAAATGTTCCTCCCCACCCCCCACGGGGAAGGAGAGGTTTTAAGTAGTGTCTGCAACCTTGTAAGTCTTATCCGTCTCCGGTGTTTCGTGTGTTTATTTGTATGCTTGAATTAGAATTAGACACAGAAAACAAAAAACCGATCAAACAACAAAGGAAGGACGTTAGGGAAGGATTTAACAGTTGTCTCTCACAGGAGTTTAAACGACTAAACCTGCGTTTGGAATCAGAGGGCAAAGAGGTGGTTGGGGCGCAGGAAACAACAAAGTACCACCAACACACAGCAAAAAACAAAACCAAAAAACACGGAAAATAGTGCATTTTACTGTTACTTTATCGGCTTCCTCTTTCTCCTGTTAATCGTTATCACTAAATGAACTACCTAGAATAAGTTAAAAAACGCAGTTCATAGAGTAACCATTCTTAAATATTAAACTGTCATTTACGAACGATGGATAAAAATGGGTTTCTTCTATTTCCTTCTCCGACGCGCGCGCATTACACACATTATTACATTTCAAATGATATTAACGTCCTGCGAGAGGAAAGGGGTAGTACTGTGGGAGGGGGTTTTTGATAACGAACATTTAAAATTATGTACGGTTCAGTCGGTTAAAATCAACATTGATGAAAGTAAATGGAAAATGGAGACCGAATCCGACTCGAAGAAACATCTTCGCGTATCTTTGACCGGACACTGGACGCACTTCTTCGATTGTGCGCTAAGTAGAGCTGGGGGATGCTTGTAAATACGTTTAATGGGTTGGTTTCATGTTGTAGTTGTATACGATCGAGTAGAGTTGGTGGTTATGCATGGGAAATACATGTGAGTATTTGGATTGGGGCTCGCGGGCTTCTTTCCCTTTACACTTCACGGTTGACGTTCCATGGCGCAAGGGGGTAGACCGTTGATAGAGAGACCGAGAGAGACGGAGATGTATATAATACCATGCCGGTGCTGAATAACTCAACTTTCAAACGTAAACCCCGGGACGAGTTGGAGACCGAACGCGTTCAAAACTCCATCGGTTGGCGCAAACGAATTGCTCATCGAGACTCATTTCTCTTGTGGCGTATGTATGTGTGTGTGTCTCTGTTTTTGTTGAATGCAATAAGTGTTCACTTATGTTGCTTCAGCTGTTCCAGCTTTTGCTGCAAGAGCTCCCGCCGCTGGGACGTGGTGCCGGTGCCTAGCGAGGATCCGGTGATCGTGGTGTCATGTCCCATCCGGAACTTGCTCGCCTGCAGCTGGTTGAGATTCAGGTTCTCGTCGGTGATGCCCGGTCCGCCGCCGACGCCGCCACCGATCCCGCCGCCCGCCAGCGTGCCGCTCATGGTGGTGCCGTCCATCGTTAGCTGCGAACCGGCCGCCCCCAACAAGCTGCTACGGTGCTGGCCGCCGCCGACGGTCGATTTTTTCTTTTTCGAATGAAACAATATTCAACAGACATTAACGTTTCGCATCTAACAAGAAATTTTATGTCATTCACTTAAGTTGAGCTCATCAATTCTTTGCGTAATTTCACATTTAACTTTCTGAATTTCTCTTCGAAAGGGGTTTAAAGTAATTTAGTCTTCACAGTTTAATCCAAGATGTCTGTAACACATTGAAACAAAATGTATAATCCTAGTTCAACAGGACAGCATTGTGATGCTTTCACAGTAAATAAAATTACCGTATTTTCGCGTCTATAACATAACATTACACTACTAAAACAAATTTATTGCAATACTGTGTAGTACTGCATTATATTGAAATTTGTTAGGTTTGAAACGATATTAACGTTTGCATTAAAAAAAAAGTAGACAAATTTTCGTCGGCTCTAAGAAAAAAGTTACTCAAGCTAATTGAATGAAGTAAATTTCATAGTAAAGTTACATCACTTCAGTACTTTAAAAAATATTCCGACGGGCAGTCATATGGTGGACATATGGTACTTGGCCGAAACTTTAGCCATAGCCGACAAAACCTTTGTTGCCATTTAAGGCACGATCCTTGGCCGGACCTAGACTTTCAAATGATATTTTAATCTTTCACCAAAAGTGATAAACCAGTCAATAATCCAAATCAACTGATTTCGGACGAGAGGAAATGTCTCACAACATCAAACAAGTTCGTTTCGCGAAAAAGCTGAAAGTTGCGCCGTACAATCAAACGTAGTAGGTTTATTGTTTTGGCAAAGGCGGATTCAATTTAAATGAGAAAGTTAACAAACTTGTTCTGAATTTAAATGAAATGCAACTCTTTATCCGGCTTTAAAAAAAGTCCCTAGCGTTTCCCATTTATACATGAAATGAGGGGTTAAATTTGTTTTTTATGCAAACGGTAATCGTCAGATCCAATGAGGTTTTGATTTCATCGTTCTTTTGGGATTACAAATATTCTTTTAAAATGGTAGAGGTAAAAATTTCCATAAATAGTATAACTCTTCCTTTACGAAGCAAAAATGGTGAAAATGTGCCAATAAACAAGCGAAAATACGGTACTCTTTTTTTATAAAATGCACTAAGTTCACAAATAAGCGTTTTACGGTTAACTTACCAACAGGTGATTCAGTCGGTCCATCCAGAATTCCGGATTCTGTTTGTTTTGCATGCCTCCTACTAAAAGTTAGAACAAGTTATTTATCGAGCATGAAACGATCCTTAGACCTTCCCCCATCGCTTACCTTTGACTCCCCCTTCGGTGCCACCGTCGGCCCCACCTTCGGTGGTGATATACTTTTGGTACTCCGTCCCGGTCGTATGGTTGCTGTCTCCATCGCCCCCGATCATGCTGCTGCGCGGCCCATGATTGTTGTTATCACTGTTCAGTGCGTTGTTGTGGTGTTGCGGTCCGACGGTGCTTGGCCGAGATCCGTGCGCATTGGCACCTCCTGCGGTCGTCGTCGTCGTCTCGTCACCACCGGTGGACGCATTCGACGAACCATCCTTGTTGATGTTCTTCAGGATGCGCAGCACGTACGAGTGTAGCTCCGAGCGAGTCGGGATCGTGTTGAGATGCTGCAGGATCGCGTTGCCCTTGATTTTGGTCATATTGTGGATGATCGTCTTGACCGTGCGCAGCGGCATGTCCGAGGGACGCGTCTGCCACCAGACGGAGGGTAGCGTTAGCATGAAGTCGTGCACCTCCAGCAGCACCGCCTCGTAGTCGAGCTCGGCGAGCCGATCCGGGATGACTTTCACGTTGCGCCAGATGCACTTCATCTGCAGATCGGTGAACTTTGGCAAGCAGCTGGTCTGGCAGGATTCCTTCAGCAGGCGAATGAGGGCGCAGTTCATGTAGGTGAAATTGGTACGATCGAGTATCTTCAGACAGATGCCGTTCACCACCTTCACGAACTGCGCGTCATCGATGCCGGTCACCAGTCGGTTGTCCGCCATCAGGCCGAGCAGCACCGAGATGATGTTCTTGATCGACACAATATTCAGGTGCTTGCCGAGCGATTTCGAGGCGAAGAACATGAAGATACTGTGCAGCAGCGGCTGATAGATCGTCATCGATTCGGTAAGTGGCTTTTGCTGGATGTTCTGATGGACAAATGAACAAAAATCATGAAACATTTTAAGTCACTTTAGCCAACAATAACGTCATACCTTAAACTGCTGCAGCACGCTCTGTATGTACATTTCTTCGTAGCCTCTTAGGACAGCCTGTTTTTCCGGCGATTGCATTATGTCCGTCAGCTCGTTCAGGGCGGCGTGCGCAGCGTACGTGTCGGTGTTGGCAATTCCGCGGATGATTCGAAGCAAATTCTGATCCAACTTCGGCAGGACATCGGTCAAACTGTAAATTGAATGGCAAAAAGATAATTTTAAAAATCTATCAAATGGAGCTTTAGTAAAACAAATAAAGTGCAAAACGCAAAGCGTATGGTGTTGGTGTTAAATGTGCCTAATCAACTAATCAAGCTAATGTTCGACAGCCTGGCGATCGATCTCAGTACCTTGGTCCAACCGGGGGTGAAGGCTTAGCTTTGGTAACGACCCCACTGCTATCCAACGACGGGCGAATGGAGGGAGATAGGTTGCGATGGTGATGCAGGTGGACCGGTGATTCGCCCGCACCGGGAGCGGCCCCCGACGACAGCTGCGAGCGTTGCGTCAGCTGACGGAAGCGCTCCTCCGGGTACGCCACCCCGTTGACCGCGATCACCTTCAGCTCGTCGTAGATGAACGAATCGTCCATCGGGCTGAGCACGGTTTTGCCCAGATCGTCCGCCTTCACCCAGTTCCGCTCGATGTCCGCTATCACCTGCTCGTCTAGCTTGAACGGACCCTTCGCCACCCGCGGTTGGGCCGGTTCTGGCACTATGATTCTACAATAGACGAATAAATATCCCGGTAGCCCTTGATTAGTTTCTATCGTACAAGCTCGTTGGAAAAGTGTTGTTAAACTCAAAGCGGACCGCTATTTACAAAACAGGGAAAATAGAACCTTATCCCTTCTCTAGCACAAAGACATTCTAATGCAAAAATAAAGCGAATCTATACCATACACAACATAAAGTTTATCCAACAAATTCTATTCTCTAGACATTTTTGCATAAAAAAATTTGAATAATAGAAAAAGATGAAAAGAAAAATATAATGGAGCGTTTTCAGCCCCAATCATTCACTAGGTATGCAACTTTCTTCTTTTACATTTCTTTATTGCTTCAAATTTTATAATTCATGCCGAGTCTTTGATGGCCCTTATGAAAAGTGTTGGATGCTTCATGACACATTATTGATTGTATTAAATGTTAATGGACTGTGAATAATCTTTTCGATAAGAACAATTTCTTTGAGATAAACAAATTCCAATTGTTGAGGAATGACACCGACAAAATCCCTAAAATGCTTTGTACAAGAGCAACTGTGAATGTGGTATTTCACAAGAATAGATTTTAGTTTTGTTTTCTTCTCATTTTATCACGGTCTCTGGTAGTGATGAGAATAACAACTCTAGTTAAAGATTGTATCAGACTGAACAATCCTCACGATGAACCGAATCCTTTAGTTACTCTTGTGTGATTTATTACGTGAAAAATGAGTTACCACAGTTGTGGTTATTAATACCACAAAGATGTGAATCCGTCACAGGGATTCGAATCCCAAAAGAGTGCATTAAAGTGTAAACGAGTTGCTAGTCTCCACAGCGATTCAAATGCCAAGGAATGATTAGAAGTCGAGAAGAGTAGAGATTCGAATCCAAAGAGCGAGTAACAGAGTTACTAGTTGCCATAGAGATTTGAATCCGTAACAAGGAATCGAAAGCTTAACAGGGATTGGAGGAGTCCTAACCAGAACATTTACACACTTTTCCTTTAGTTTGTTTGATCTTTTTTGAAATCTCATGTTATTCGGATTTCTGTTTGAGAATCGAATCCGTGATTAGGATTTGAATCCCTTAAAAGGGAATGAGCTGAGCAAGTTTAATTGTAAGATTACCCTCACTCACCCATTTCTACTTAAAAAGGCACGTTACTAGAATCTACATAAACAATTCGATTTGTACAAATTTTACCAACCCAAATATTTCTAACTAAACTTGTTGGCACCAGATCTATTCACAACGGGAAAAGAATTGTGACAAAACAACATCGTTTGAGTCAAATGTAGATGCTTGTCATGAACATATTTTACAACAGTTCGAATTAAATTGAATCGAATTGATAAGAACTTAGTAACGGAATACAACAATACCTTCATGTTTCTAGGAAAATATACAACTAAACTGTAAAAAGTGTTTAAATGCAAACAAAAGAATCTACTTACTTCATCGGGACTGCCGTTGGATCCGCCTGCGAGGGTACAATTGCATCGTCGTCGTCCATTGCGTCGTCCATGCCCGTATCACCTCCACCAACTGCCAGTTCCTGTTGCGGTAGGATACTCTCCTTGCCGACGACGATCGTGGTATCGTTCAGACCGCCTCCCGGACCGACCAGCTTCTTCGAAGCCACCACCGGAACGGCAGCGACGGGAGCAACCGTCGGCGTTCGCTTCGAGCGCTTGATACGCTCGTCCAACATGGACAAATCCTTGTCCGACAGCTGGCCGATGAGTTTGTAGATCTTTTCCCCGGCCAGGAAGTAAGCCTGCACGACCGCATTGAGCGCGGCGTTGCGCACCGCATTGTCGCGATCGGAGATGTGGCGTGCGATCTCCTTCAGTGCGACCGGCTGCGACGGTTGGCAGACGGTCAGGCCATACGTTTCGATCAGGTAGCCCAGCTCGTCCAGACACTCCGCCCGCTGGCGGGCATTTTTCGACTTCAGCGCGTCCATGATGAACACGAACACCTTCGAGAACGGATAGAGCAGGCAGATCTGGCGCAGCAGCGATCGCACCCCGTTCCGCACCACGTCCTTCGGGTCGCCGATCTTGATCAGCAGATGGGGCACGAACGAGCTGCCCTCGATGTCGGCCAGCACGTACTGCCGATCGACGAGCCGCTGAAACACCTGGTTCAGGTACTCTAGGCCTTTAAGGAGCACCGATGGGTTCGTATCGTAGAAGCGCAACGAAAGCCACTTCATCACCAGATCCAGGTTGCAGATGAGCGCCTCCTCGTTCGTGGCGAGGTCTTCCATCAGCGCATCGATCACCTTCAGATGGTAGCGGAAATCATCGTGGAACATGTTCACCATCAGTGCCTTGTTGACGTTGGCCGTTTGCATCTGTTCCCGCAGCAGCTCGTGGAACTCCTCCCGGGGTGTTGGGAACGACCACTTCAGCACCTTCAGCTTCTGCTCGTCGACGAACCGTTGTTTCTTTAGCCCGTTCACGGCAAGCAGGGGAGCGGCCGAGTCGGCATCTTCATCCTTTTTGCGCGACGTCGAACTGGCACCTCCGGAACCAGCGCCAGAGCCAGCACCCGCTCCAGCTTTGTCCGCGCCGGCTGTTCCACCCGCGCCACCGGCACGCCCACCAGCACCACCTCCAGCGCCGGCCGATTTGGGTGCCTTCAGCTTCAGCTTACTCACACCACCTTCGTCCGCAACTGGAGCCGCCTTCGGTGGTGGTGCGGCCTTCACGGGGAGACTCGGGCGCGCCTTATCCAGCGCCGCCTGGATGTCCTTGCGCGAGATCGGCTTCTGCTTGTCGAGCGCCTTCACCATCGCGTCGTACCCGAGATGGATCATCACGCCCAGGATGGCATCGTTGGCGTTCTTGCGCACATCCGCACTCCGGTCGGTGATGTGCGTGTACAGATGCGGCAGCATCGCCAGCAGCTCGTCCTTCGCGATGCTCTTCGGCGGTAGGCCGGGCAGCTTTTCCGCCAGCCACGCGTACAGCTCCGTTCGCAGCGCCGGACTGCCCGCCTTCAGTGCATCGGCGATCATTTCACCGTCGAAAAAGTCCTTATAGCCCGCCTGCTCGCCCCAGGTGTTGATGCAACCGAGGCAGGCGCTCCGGATGAAGCTCTTTCCGTCGCCCAAGCCCTTGAGGAAGCCGGGGAAGAACGCCCGAACGTATTGCCGACAGGGTGGGCCCATCGCGATCGCCATCTGCTGACAGATTTCGACCGAAGTTTGCGCAATCTTTGCATTGCTGTCGATCAGGCGTAGGGCGAGTACCTGCGGGAGATCCCCCAGCGACGGCTTGATCAGTTTCGCCTCGGCAATGATCGTCTGCAGCTTGAGCAAACCTTCGTTGCGCGTCTTCCAGTTCTTGTCGGAAAGTTCGGCCAGCAGCGATTCCGTGATTTGCCCGGAAATGTCCACCCGTGGGAGTAAATCGTTGAGGTTCACCATCGGGGCAGAATCATCGCCACCACCACCACCTCCATCGTCATCCTCGTCATCATTTCCTCCGGCGGACGACGACTTCGACGAGGCACCTCGCGTTGGGGCGGGTGGTTTTTGTCCAGCGCATCGCTCAAATTCGGCCGTAATTTGCTGCTTGAGCGCCGGTTTCTCCCCATCGAAGAACATCGTCAACGGTTGGCCCATGAAGAGGTACATCGTGCCGAGAAGGGCGATGCCGGCGGTGCGCACAGCCGGGTTGATACTCTGTACCGCCTTTCGGGCACTCTCGATCAAGCCCTTCGCCTCGACCTGGAAACCGAACTCACGCAGTGCCGTCGACACCCAAACCAGTGCCTCCTGTTGGACCTTGGGGGACTTTTGCTGCTCGAACGCAAACTCCATCACACGCTGCACGGTCCAGTCCAGCCGGGCACCGCCTTCCGCGATGGCCGTAAGGGCGGCCGCCGCACTCGACCCGTTCTTCGCATCCCCCAGCTTCTCCGTTACGTCGTTCAGGAGATATTCGGCCGTGGTCGTGGTGATCCCATACCGTTCTACGATCACACGGACCGTTTCGAGCTTTACCTTCAGTACCTGAAAGTTGGTGTCTTTCAGGCCCGGCTTTTTTGCCAACGAGCGCAGCAGGACCTGCGACAGACCCGCCTTCGCCTCCAGTCCCGGTACGGCTGCAGCGAACGCTTCTACCGCCCCGAGGCGCGTCTTCCAGTTGGCATCGACAAGCCCACCGACCGCTTCGGCCGGCAACAGCTCCCCGGCGCGCTCGTCCACCTCCTCCTGGGAGAGATCCCTTTCCGTGTTCGCTACCGACTGCGCAGCGGCTCCTCCCTTCGAGCCCGCGCCTCCTTTCGAGCCACCCAGCGAACCGCCGGTGGCGCTCTTCTTAAGTCCCCCACCGGAAACAACCTTTTTCACGACCGTTGCCGTCGCCGGGCGCTGGTTTGCAGCACCACCGCCACCGGGTGCGATTTTCGTCTCCGACGGAGCCTTCTTTACCGTCGCACCACCACCTCCCGTCGTCGTTTTAGCCGGTGCGGTCGCCGGTCGTTCCTTGCGCGCGGCCGGAATCTTCACCGTTATAACAGCCCGGTCGCAGCACTCCTTTATCTTTGCGTTCTTGAGCGCGTCCACCTCGGTCAGGTACGGGAGAATGGTTTTTTCGCCCACGAGCTTCATCGCCGTGCCGATGGCTTCCGCCGACGCGTCCCGCACGCCCGGATCGGACTCGTTCAGGGTTTTCAGCAGGGCCGCCACCAATGGCTTAAGAATTTTCTTCGTCAACACCGTCGGCACGGTTTTGGTGAACGAACGCGCCAAGAAGGAGGCGGTTTCGGTTTTGACGCTCGGATTTTTATTACCCAGTGCCTCCAGCACGTCCTCCAGGATGGCCTCCATCGTGGTGGACGGGTAAATCGCGTCGATCGCATCGCGCAGTGCCGTCACCACGTTGCTTTTCTTCTCTTTGAACTTTTCCAATATCGCCGGAACGCACGCCTGGTAGGGATTGGAGTAGGAAAAAGGTAAATACGCTAAATAACCTCAGAATTTAGTAAAGTAATCGATTAAAGCGCGCTCGAATGAACTACTGGTTCGTTTGTTTACGTTTTGACAAGATTACCCATGCGATTATAGGGTATGAAAGCCAAAATTATTTCTCTCTTGACAGGGCAGGAGGGGAAATACACGAATATTCTAACGATTAAGCTTCGTTTACCGTTCCCTTTATCTATGGCCTCACAAATATTGTCGAAAAATAGTATCCTGAGTAGTCGAGTGCTTCTAATCATGGTACATGAATTCTGCTGGCCATTATCATATGGTTGAAATCAAATGCAAGAACGAATGCAACGCCTCAATTGCTTGATCAGTAGATTAAATATAAATAAATTGGCGGGTTTTTCTTCTTTTTCTTCGTTCTGGGAGGATTTACACCAGTACGGCAATTGAATTCAGCTTCCTCGGCCTTCGCTAACCTGGTGATGTAGACCTCTTAGGGGTAAGGACCGGCAACTACGGCCATATACCCCAATTTGCAGGTTTAATCAACTTTTCTGGCTCGTCATAAAAGTAAACAAATCTACAAAGTAACAATTCCCACGATTTCTGACTCGTTGCATGACATGCTACGACCTCTCTCTTTTTTACCGATCTTGAATTCTTGACTGCTTTGATTATTCCAGCTAGTTATTGGCTCAAAAATATAGCGTGTAGGTGGTGAACCTTTTAACTCTATCAATTTTTTCTACTTACCCCCGCGTATGGGTTGAATTTCTTTGCCAAACCCTTCGCCAGCATGGCCAAGCATTTTCCACCGAGCGCCACCAGCACCACGTTGGTGTCCTTCGTGATCACTTTCTTCAGCGCCCGCACCACGTCTCCGTAGTCGCCGGGCTGTAGCTTTGGGTTTTGCAGCAGTGTTTCGAGTGCCTCGAGCGATTCCTTGCGTTCTTGCCACTTTTTCGCCTCGAGCTTTTCGTAGAAATCCTTCGGCAGCTTCGACAGGATGTCGACCGGATCGATCAGATCCATCGGGTCGATTTCATCGCCAGCGTCACCGCCGTCGGCACCGTCCCCATCGTCCTCGCCCTCGTTACCGTCGGCGCTTTGCGCGGCGGCAATCTGTAGCTGTTTTTCCTGCTGCGACCGGAGGTATCGCACCGGTGTGGCCTTTTCGCTGCCAATCTTTTCGAACTCGGCCTCCAGCTCGGCCATCAGCACGGCCGGTACCGAAGCGATCTGTGATTTGAAGGCGGCCCCGATCCACCGGTAGATTTCCACCGTGAGCGCCTTCGCTTCGTCTCGGACCGTCTTGTCGCGGTCGCTCAGTAGTGTCGGCAGCCGCTTCACGATCGGCTTGATGTTGATCACCTTGCTGCCGAACTCGCGGAGCGCCAGCGTTATGGCGACGACGCAGGCGGCCACGATTTTGGGATTCTTCTGCTCCGTGCCCTTCAGCAGCTCCTCGAGCACCGTCTCCTGCCGCTCGATCTCGACGTACATCAGCGTGATCTGCACGGCCAGCTCCTTCGTTTTCGTCTTGGGCGCACCGATGCACTTGCTGACGATGCCGCCCATCACCTCGCCGACCGTTTTGCCCGCGTTGCCACTGTTCTCCACGAACACCAGCGCCGTCTCGAGGCCCTTCTCCTGCGCGGCCGCATTGCTGTCGACGACGAACTTTTTGATCAGGCCGAGATATTTATTCCACTCGGGCGACTTCTCGTCGTCGATGGTACGGAACAGTTTGGCCGCTTCCTCGTAGCCGTCGACGCGAGCCTTCCAGAGCTTGTGAACGCAGCGTTCGTCGATCGGTAGCTTCTTGTACTCCGTATCTTCCTCCATCGTGGCCTACTGTGGAGTTTCTGACTTGTTTGTTAAACTATACTGTTGCTCTTTTTTTGTTGTTAGATGCCTGCCCACCCCGGCAATGCGTGTGCAGTTGCACTATACACCACAGGTCACACCCGTATAGCACGCCGATTGCGCGGGGGTCTGAAATAGATGAAAAACAACAGAAATGCATTAGATACGGGGCCAAAATCACAGCCTCCTCCTCTTACTGTTTTCTCACGAAACCTCATTTCCTAACCCAAATTCCCATGATGAGTTGATACTAATGATGCTTTCTTCTTGCATCCTCCCAAAAACACACACACACACAGCCACACGTGTACGACAGCTGACAGTGGTCTGGTCGCCATCATCACGATGATCGGAAAAGCCTTTCTACTTTTGGGGTCGCGCCGTCTTGGTTACAATAACGATGTTAGCCCGCAGCCCAGCGCGAGCCCACAAACAAACATACAAAAAAAAGACCCCCCCGATCAAACTTTCTCCTCGCTCTTGGAACACTCGGAAGTGAACGGCGATTCGGTGCCAAACCAACTGCTGACCCGTGTCAGGCCAAAGGTAGCATTCGTAAACAGCCACCACTAGGTTCGGGCAGCCTTTTACCTTTTCGGGGGGATTTTGTTTGATGGCTCAACGGTCGACACTGAATATCCGATCCAAGTGGGCGCACCATTTCTAGCGTCCCCAAGTTCATGCTGTTTATCGATTTTGTGTCGTCGTCGTCGTCGCCCGAAAACGCAACTTTTGTTTTCTCGATTTTCCCAGCAAAAAGCACCACTTACGATGGCACAATGGCAATCTTTCCGCACTCATCCTCACCTGGGTACGGCCACGAGCTGCGTTGGGAATGATTTTCGAGCCTATTTTCCCTGCAATTTCCACAGACGGAACAACATCCAGGAAAACACCATTGCACGGCAGTTCGCGATGACAAATTCCCTCGTTTTTTTTTTTTGCTCGTTCTCTTTCTCATCCAAACTTCCTTGTCTCTTCACTCTCCGTGCTCTATCTCGGTTGTACTTTCGTCGCGTTGTACGGAACTTCTCTTCACATTCCCCTCTCCGGTGTACTTCCGACCCTCACGGCTTCGTGTTATTTTTTCACAGTGAATCCCGTGTACCACGTCTAGCTTCACCTCTTTCACACTCTCACGCCAGTACGAAAACAGTGACGAGAGCGACTGCGGACGCAAAACGACCCGCTTGCCTTTTGCTTCCTTTTTCCACCCCGTCACACCTGCGTGAAAAACGCATCAATTTTGCAAAACTTACCCAATTATTCAGGGGCCTTTGTCTCTCGGTCAATTCGTACACTTTCTACAGCGGCAGCTTCATTGCTGAGATTCAAGCGACGGTAATCGGCAATGTATTAACGTCGTTGGTCGAGCAGCGGATCTACAAATGGCGTTCTTGCTTCGTGCTGGCGCATGCAGTATGGCGTTTGCGGTATCGGAATTTATGGTCGTCGAACGGGCCGTGCGTGTGCCGGCTACTACAGTGCACTTCGACAGCCGACGTGTCGGCAACGACGGGTAAAAAACACAAACGACAATAAAAACGGAAATAACTAACGACCAAAAACACGGACCGTTACGTCCAGTGCACTGCTGCAGTGTCGGTTTCACTGTAAACTGTGAACGGAAAAAGATTTGTGTACGACATCGAGTCCCTCTCTGTTTCTCTCTTCCGCTCTTTCTCTCTCTCATGCGGCACATTCGAATATCAACCGACGTCGGGCACGTTTAGTGTGACCGGGTTGAGCACTTCAATTTCAGCGCCAATACGAAGTGTGCACGCGGGTTTACCATTCTCAAATCTGGTTGGATTTTATATTCGGGCAGATTGCATTCACTACAATTTTGCTTTCGAGTACAGAAACTTTACGCAAGTCGTACGTTTGAAAACACCAGCTTTTTTCTTCAAATATTTGCATAACTTATTTTAATAACCGTCACTCTACTGATCATCCTCGGATTCGGATTTTCGTCAACCTTAGCCATATTGAACACCGTTTTCGACTTAGTTCGTCACATTTTTGTGTATTTATTTAACGGAGCTTTGCGCAAACGCTATCATTGCAAGCCGACCAACACGACGGTCTCCCGTACCGGATGATATGGTGTGGGCCAGTGGATTGTACAATGTATGACATTGAGAAATTTAGAGAGGGTTTTTAACAGCGATGTAACCTTGTTACTCATATTATTTTAACACGTGATCCATACGATACCCAAACACCCAAAGCAGCCCACGGAGGAAGCGAAAGAGGAAAAATAATAAGGAAGTAAAGTAAAGAAAAGAACAAAAACTTAATGGTCCAATGAGAATCGTCTTGTGCTCGCAGTCAACCGAGGAGGAAAAATTTATCTCCCTGCGGGAATATGCTTTTCCTGAAGCATCGTTGGATGATCTTGGTTGAAGTGCGAAACACACGCACGCGGGACGCGATTTACATCTTGATGATTTCATGCACCGCGGCGGCAACGGAACGTGCCGAAATGCCAAACATATCGACCAGCACGGACGGTGGGCCCGAACGTGGCAGCTGCTCGACAGCCAGGTGCTTCACGACAAAGTTCCTCTGGTCGGCCAGCGCCGAGAGAACGGCTTCACCCAATCCACCTTGTCTGTTTGAAGGAGAAGATAAAAGATAAAAATGAAATAATTAGAAACGTAACAACTTTCCTACACATCCGGCCAACGTACTTGTAGTGATCTTCAACGACGACCACACGTCCACCGCACTGGGTTCCGTGCTTGACGATTCCCTCCTTGTCCAGCGGTTTTACGGTGAACGGATCGATGACGCGGCAGTGGATGCCACTCTTTTCCAGCTCGCCGGCAGCCTTCAGCGCTTCGTAGAGCGTAATACCGGCACCGATGAGTAGCACCGAGTCGTTGTCATTTTGCTTCACCACCTTGCAGCGACCAATCTGCCGGAAAAAAAGATTAGTATCGTGTGAAAAGTTGCAATAAATGATTTTACAATCATCCAGGAGGAAGGGATTTACCTCGAACTTTTCGTTATTCTCGTAGATAACGGCAGTATTGGGGCGCGAGGTACGGATGAAGCACACTCCGGGCGTGTTGGCGGCCATCTCAACCGCTCGCTCCGTGCTGACGGCGTCGGCCGGATAGAATACGGTGCTGCCCGGGATCGTACGGAACATGGCGATGTCCTCCAAACCCATCTGGCTCGGGCCATCCTCACCGATGCTGACACCGCAGTGCGAGCCGACAAAGTTCACGTTCGTCTGCGAGATCGCACCCATGCGGATCTGGTCGAAGGCGCGGGTGAAGAACGTCGCAAAGGTGGACACAAACGCCACGGTACGATCGCGACAGGCAGCACCGATCGCAACGCCGACGAGGTTCTGCTCGGCGATGAAACACTCGATGAACCGCTCCGGGAACGCCTTGCGCAGTTTGTCCGAGTAGGTGGAGTTCTTCGTATCGCCATCCAGCGCGATCACACGGTCGTT
The DNA here is from genome assembly GCA_000441895.2 of Anopheles sinensis. Lineage (NCBI taxonomy): Eukaryota > Metazoa > Arthropoda > Insecta > Diptera > Culicidae > Anopheles > Anopheles sinensis. The sequence continues at coordinate 158,063 of KE524847.1, read as the reverse complement.
GTTCATGGCGATCTTGGCCAGGGCGGTACCGTACGCGAGGCGTGTGGCGATCTCCTCGCCCTTCTGGTAGGCCGGTGGAGTGGCCAGCTGGATGTTCTTGATGCTAACCTTCGGTGCGTTCTCCTTCTGTGGTGATGCGGGGGCCAACGTGATCGGACCCGGATTGCGGATCAGCTTCTTCAGATGCTCGACGACGCCGGCAGCAGCATCGCCCAGCGGTTTGCCGTGCCAGTTCTCCAGATCCTCGATGTTGGGGAAGTGTTTGCCCTTGAACGTCTTGGCGATGATCGCCGTTGGGCGGTCGGTGGTGCAGGACGCCTCAAAGAACGCCTTGCACAGCTCCTCCACGTCGTGACCGTCGACAACGATCGCGTTGAAACCGAACGCATCCAGTCGCTTGCGGTAAACCTCCATCTGATGCTGCAGCGAGGTCGGTTCCGACTGTCCCAACCGGTTCACATCGAAGATAACGCACAGGTTGCTCAGTTTGTAATAACCGGCAAAGTGCAGCGACTCCCAAATCGAACCCTCGGCCGACTCGCCATCACCAACCAGCACGTACGTGCGGTAGTCGGCATGGTCGATGTTTTTGCCCACGTACGCCATACCGCATGCGACCGCTACTCCCTGACCGAGCGAACCGGTACCGACGTCGATGAAGTTCAGCCTCGGCGTCGGGTGACCCTCGAGATCGGAGTCGATCTTGCGCAGATTCATCAGATCCTCCACGGGGAACAGGCCAGCTTCGGCCCAGGCCGCATACAGGATTGGCGCAGCGTGTCCCTTCGATAGGATGAACCGATCCGACGAAGCATCACGGGGAGCAGAGATTTTGTAACGCATCGTGTTGAAGAACAGCACCGACATGATTTCCGCGATCGAAGCACATGACGTCGGATGGCTGTGCGGGACAGGAGGGGAAAATTTGAAAGAAAGGAAGGGAAAAATTGTAAAGTGATAAAAACCGCTCGTTCCTGATACAGTGTGTACCATCAAATAAAATTCGCCTCAAGTGTGTGTCAACCACCGTTCCGTATCGCCGCACGTAACACAGTCGGTTCCATCAGATCGCGGCCATTGCGTGCACGCGTCTGTGTTCGTACCGGGGACGCTAAGTCATCCTCTGCATCGTGGACAACAAAAAAAAAGCCCAACTTCCTCCCTTCTGCCTGCTTCGATGGACGGTTATCAATTGTTTATATTTATTCGACTTTAGAGATTTCATTATTGTTTTTTTTGCAACTTTATGACAACCTTGGGCCCGGCCGCACACGGAAGGTGGAAATCGTAGCATGGCGGAGTGGCTACCTTGCGTCATTAATACAGTCGCCGCTCGATCGACCGAGGACCCCCATCAGTTCCATGTTGAGGGCACCACTTCTCGTCGTCGTCGTCGTCGTACCGCATGACTCGAATCCATTTGAACTTGCGATACGGTATACGTTTGACCTCTTTTTAACCTTCGAAAAATATATGTGCACACAAACCCATATGATGGACGAGACTATGATCGAGTAGCCTGCTTTTTTTTCTTGTGGTGCCCCCGCCGATCGCGTTTCGATCGTTCGATTTTTCAAATCAACGCTCGCACATGGTCGCGGCGAAGCATAGGATTAAGTGAAGTTTCAATGCAAACCATCATTTTGTGGGCACGAAGCTCGGCAGAGAATAGACGTTCTAAAACGCCTGCATGTTCCTTTCACCTGCCAACCCTGGCCGCACTAATCTCTAAGGACGAACGGAGCACGAAGGGTACAAATTTAAACATAGAAATCTCCATCATGTCGGGTACCGACATTTTATGGTGCCGTGCCTCAACAAATGATTGTACGAGGGAATGAGAAAGTAGCTGATGCTGCTGGCCAGCTCTCTGCCCCAACGCAGACTCGTGTCGTTCCGCTCTGTCCCCAAACCCTCGCATCCAGAGCGTCCCCGACGGAAGCCGGGAACTTGTTTTGCGCTTGTTTTACAGTGGGCGCTTTTTTTTTTGTGCAAAGAGCCGGCATTACGCCACCAGAAATAAACCGGCCAAATAGGAGGAATGCGAAAGCCGGTGAAAGGGCTCTTTCTTTTACGTCTTTTACGCCTCGTTCGCCAGCGTTATTTGCGTTTGTCACCGCGAGCTATCTTTCCAGTACAATCTGTTGTTCACCCGTCCTCGTGGTTCCCCACTAAATGTGCCGCCACCTTTCCAACTTACCCCGATTTCGAAGCCTGCGTCGAGTTAATCGAATCGATACGCAGCTTGTGGGCGATATCCTTCAGCTCCTGGATGGTCTTGGCTTCCGGTTTGTGGTAAGTCGGCATTTTGATGCTGGTACGATAAAGGTTACTGAATCAGAAAAGGCAACAAAATAGGCACACGAACTCGATTCACACGCGGTGCAGGTCTCGTCACGATGACTTCTTAACCTCTACTGAACGACCGATTCCGATTTGCCCTTCTACTGGAGTGTCGATACAAATGTACGCGTCCGGCTGGAGTCGGTTATGGTTATGTTCGCCGATTTAATGCTCAACATTTACTAAAGAAGTTGTATCGATTTATCAAACGTTTCCCCTAAGCAATTGAAGAAGGGTTGTTTGATCATTGAATAAATACGAATGCAATTGCAATTTATGGAAAATGCAATTTTTGGAAATTAAAATTAAACCTGATTTAGCTTGAAACTTCCTACTCATTGCTTATAAACGCGATCGACAAATTAGCCGGCACAGGGCTATGATCCAACCTGCCATGTAGCACGGTTCTTGGCCGGCACACGTAAACAATATGATGACAGAACCGTATTTTGATCAATTTAGATAGTTTTATTTGTGAATTATGGATATTACGTCCCTCTTCAAAGCCTCTGTGAAAACGGTACGCCTAAAATTGCCACCGGACAGCATCCCGCAGCAGGACAAGAATCGCATTCTATCGAAAAAGACACCCAAACTAGAAGTATGGAAGAAATCCACCCAACTCAAGCAGCAAATTACGATGCTGAGGGATTTTCTGCTGGAGAATCGGGCTGCCTACATGAAGCTGGCAGAGCATCTGAAAAATTCCGCACCCCAAATGACCAACGAGGAGCGGGACGTGATCGATCAACAATCGGAGCAGATTTTCAGCACCGCCAGCATGATGGTGGCCGAAATGAAACAAGAGTGTGCCGAACTGCCCGTTGGTAAGCAGACGAAAGAGTGCTTGCACCAGGTCATAGAGAGCGTATTCGAGTACGCTTCCGCGATACGCAAGATTGCGCTGGAGCAAAAGCAGTTCCGAATCAAGCGCCAGATCGAAACAATCCAGTACATCAAGCTGCAGCCCAAAATGAAAACGGAACTGTATACGAAACCGCTGGAGACGGCACCGGCGCTGGCGGACGATACACCAAATCATGCAAATCGCACCGACAATGTAGACAATTCCCGAAATACGGATAAAAATGTCACCCAAACGCTGGACGACATTCAAGAGGATAGCATGCACGAAGAGTATGAAAATGACGATCTTAGTCCGGAGGATATACAGATGTTCGAGTCGGAAAACGTTCAGCTTTACAATGAACTGAAGGGCCTGTCGGAGGAAGTGGAACAAATCCAGCGTAATGTGGCCGACATTGCACAACTCCAGGATGTGTTTTCTGAGAAGGTAAAATCATGCCACCGTTTTGCGTGGTTTCAGGCCTTTAAACACATCTGTTGTTTTTTCTCCAGATATCAATTCAATCGCCTGATATCGATCGCATCGCTTCAACGGTCGTGGGTTCGACGGAAAACGTGAGGGACGCAAATGAGCAGATAAAACAGGCGATTCAGCGCAATGCTGGGCTCCGAGTTTGGGTGCTGTTCTTTCTTATTGTGATGTCTTTTACCTTACTGTTCTTGGATTGGTATAATGAATAAATATGCTGCTTAAAGTTGCGCGGTTGAAGGGATAAAAGTTGCAAATATCGGAGAGACAAGCTTTGTATGTCGTTATTCAGATGTTCACAATCTACGAAGACATAAAGGGTTATGAAAAAGCTAGAAGAAGGAATCTTATTAATTTGATTCTACATACTACCAAAAATTACGAAAAATTTAGTGCTTATACAGAGATTAACGTAGTTTTTAAATGTTTCTGTTGCACAAGGATGAGAAAATCCCTTTTTCTTGCAGCAACCTTGTTATCAACCGGTTCAAATATGGGGTTAATTTGACAATACCCGACCTGAAGTTCCATCGACCTTGGTTTTTGGATAGACGTCAGCTGTCAAACAACGAGGAAGAAGGAAAGTGCAAAAAATCTTCGATTACTTAACACACAAGGTGTCCGTGCAAGTTTTGCTCCTTTGCAAAGAACAATATCGAGTGAGTTTTTCGTAAAGCAGTGCAGTTTCCTTACCTCCCTCCGGTCCGTTCTAAGGATTTAACTTTTTCCGCACCACAGAGATGCTACGCTTTGCAGCTGGACGTGTGTTGGGCGGCCTCCGCAGCGCCGCCGGGCTGAAGAGCAGCAGTCAATCGATGGTCGGAGCCACCATGGTTGTCCGTCACTCGCACAGCAATGAAACCGCCGAGGAGTTCGACAGCCGCTACGAGGCGTACTTCAACCGGCCGGAGATCGATGGCTGGGAGGCGCGCAAGGCCATGAACGACCTGCTCGGCATGGATCTGGTGCCGGAGCCCAAAATCATCGTCTCCGCCCTGAAGGCCTGCCGTCGCCTGAACGACTACGCGCTGGCCGTCCGCTTCCTGGAGGGAGTGAAGGACAAGTGCGGTGACAAGACGAACGAAATCTACCCCTATCTGCTGCAGGAAATTCGTCCCACCCTCACCGAACTGGGCATTTCCACCCCCGAGGAGATGGGCTACGATCAGCCGGAGTTGGCTTTGAAATCGGTGTACGATATGCACTAAGCATCCTGCTGGAGTGAAGTGTGTTTTCTTTCGGCGTAAGTTTGTGGTGCATGACCTGCCGTCACCCCGCGGGGCGGAAAGGTTTAGTTGTCAATAATAAATGAATACAAAGCCAGCTGTTACGTAATTGGATACAAATGCTGTTGATTTTTTTTATTGTGAATAACCACGAATTCAACCGCTATCGAAAGCGGTGAGATTTACTTAGACTTGGTCTTGTTTTTCCACTCCGTTAGGATATTCGAAGCTTGCTCCAAGGTGTCATCCCGCTTGAAGAAGCAATATCGCACAAAATCTTCACCCAGCGACTTGTGCTCCTCGGTGTAGAACGCCGACGGCGGTATTCCCTGCAGGCCCACATTCTTGGTCATCCACTTGGTGAAGCGATAGTCGCGACGCGGATCGGTTTCTCCCGACAGATCGACCTGACCGGCGAGCTTCGACCAATCAGCGATCATAAAGTATCCACCCTGCGGAATCGTTGGATGCATACCGATGTCCTCCAGAAATCTGGCCATATAATCTCGCTTCGTAATCAGCTCCTTGGAGATGCTATTAAAATAGCACTCCGGGCTGGACAACTGGTTCAGTTCCTTTTCGAAACCAACCGCGATCGCTTCCTGGATGGGAGTGGCGCACGTGTACACGCAGTTCTGGTGCACCATTTGCAAATTTCTCATCAGATTCTCCGGCCCATACGCCCATCCGATCTTCCAGCCGGTTAGGGAAAACGTTTTCCCAGCCGAACCGATCGTTATCGTGCGTTCCCACATGTCCGGCAGTGTGCAGATGCGCACGTGCTCGTACGGTTCGTACACCATGTGCTCGTAGACTTCGTCCGCAACGCAAAGGACGTCCCATTTCTTGCACAAATCCGCCACCATCTGCAACTCCTGGCGGCTCATCACTTTGCCCAGCGGATTGTGCGGCGTGTTGATGATGATCATTTTCGTTTTCTCATTGAAAAGTTTCGCCAATTCCAGTGGATCCAGTTTCCAGTCCTCGGAGGATATCGTTCGTCCGGTTACCATCTGTAAGGGAACGAAGAGTGACACAATATTGTTTAAACATGGCTTGGGATTTTTTTAAAGACAAACGCCTCACCGGAACCAGCGGAATAAATCGCGAAACACCGCCAGCGGCCTTGACCATCGGTTCGTAGCAATCGAAGAAAGGTTCAATAATAATGACTTCGTCCCCTTGATCCACGTGACCTTGAATCGTTGCGTACAGCGCCTCGTAGGCGCCAACCGTTACCAGAACCTCGCTCAGGGGGTTGATCGTGCGCCCCACCAAACCGGAATACATACGACTCAGCGCCTGCACCAAGCGAGGATGGCCGAATCCCCGGGTGTACTGGTTTGCCAGCGGGTCCGGGCTGTTGGCGGCGGCCGCAAGCGCATCCAGGGCGTACTTCGGAGCATGATAATCCGGGAATCCTTGACCAAGGTTCAGCGGTTTGTACTGAAGTGCGAGCTGAATATACTCGACCCTTTTCGGGGGGACGTCGTAAAAAGGGAACAGAACAGTTTAGCAAACCAACCTGTTGAGTGTGAATACTAAATAGGCAGCGCTCGTCACTTACCATACGCTCTTCGTGGAACCCTGGTAGCGGGACGGAAGGTCAAATTTATTTGTTGACATCGCTCTAGCCGTTAATGTCCACCGAGTGTACTGCGAAGCAATACTGCGCCCCAGGAACGTACTACGATGACAGAGCATTCGGGGTTTATATGGCAAACGGAGAAGAAAATACAATGTAAAAGAAACGACAAAAAAATCCCAAACGGGTCTAATCTTCCCACAACCAGACACGACAGACAACTATCGTACGCGATTATCAACATCGTCATCATTGCGGTGGACCATTTGCGGTTTTCTTGCCTTTTTTCATGCGTGATCTGCGTGTCTTATCTATGTTTTAACAAAACAAAAGATTTGATACACGTGAGTATTGCTGTTTTATATTCAATTGTTTCCTCCAACCTCGATTTATGTTCTTCAAACGGCTAAAATAAAAACGGTTACTTCTATTGCTCAATAAAATATCGATATCCAAGCATGCTCTTTTCTTTGCAGCACTGTACAGATTGCCAATTTGCCAAAAATTCAATTCAGCATATCGGTGCCTAGCAAATTTCAAACGATATCTAAGTTAATAATTCACATCTCGGGAGCAGGGCAAATATTTCGAGTGCTAAAACACAAAATACATAACTGAAGGTATTCTGGTTTAATTTGTAAATGTGATAAAAAGCCTTAAAATATCGTTTCTAACGACATGGTAGAGCAGCTAACCGTATGAAGTATCAGACTCGATAGCATGAACACTTCCATACCCCAGTGCTACCATCAAATGCAGGATATCTGTTCTCAGTCATTTAAGTTAGCAAAGCACACCCGACCCGATGTCGGGAACTAGGCAAACCTAGCGAATGTTCACGAACAAAACCCAGCGACAAAACGCACGTGCTAAAGTCAAGTTGAGTGATGTTCGCTTCTGGACAAACGAGAGAAGGCGAGAAGAATAGAAAATCGGCACCCTACCGCCAAACGGCAGAAACGTTCTAGCAGTGTACGCAAGGTTCATAGCGGAAGTCCTGTGCAGTTCCGTGAAGAAGAAGCACGCAGTTTCGGAGAAAACATACCGCATTCGCGACGGTTTATGACAAAGAACGCAGAAATGTCTACAGAAACAGCGTAAGTAGCCCGCGGAAAAACGTTTTCCGCCGTGCGAACCCATCCGATGGTGGTGATTAATGTGGCCTGGGTTTGTGTGCCGTGCGTGTGTAATCCGGTTGCCTTTTTTTTTCTCGCCATCACTCTTCACACATCGTTCTCGTGCTCCCGGCGTCCATTTTTATCGATTGTACCTGCAATTATTCCGGTCCGCGCGGCTGCACGGCTCATGTGGAAAGGAGTTGGGAAAAGGGCGGAAATCATGCCGATGATAACCTCTTTTTCCTCGCTAGAGGCGTTTCGGTGAATGTTAGCCGATGGGTCGCGCAAGGCAACTAATTTTACACCGCTGACCTTTTTGTCTTCCCAATATCCCCCCTCCCCCTTCGTCTAGCGTCGCCGGTTTCCAGACAGATCTCTGGTTTGCATGTGACAAAAAATGTTAATTTCAAGTAGTTTCCCTGCCTACCGGCTGTTTGTAACATATTTCTTCTTTTTTGCTATAACCGTACAGTGTCCCACCACCTGCCGTCTGGGCCCAAAGGTACGATTCCATCTTCCTGACGTTGAACATCGAGTGCAGTGAACCGAAATACGAGTGAGTAGCTATAGTAACAGCGTTTGTTCGAGAATGCGCCGCTTACGAAAATAGTAGTAGCTCCCGGCTTTCGTACGCCGGTCTTCCGCTTTTGCAATGATATACTGATTGTTCCCGTTCCTTCGATATGGCCTACTCATTTTTCTAGCTTCACCGAGAATACGATGGTCTTCAGCGGTGTCGGCATGCCGGAGGGTAAAAAGTACGAGCTCAACGTGGAGTTTTACAACAAAATCAACCCGGAGAAGGTGTTCGTGAAAAACATCAAACGTTGCATCGAGTTCGTAATCGCCAAAGCGGATCCCCAGGAGACGTACTGGCCCCGTCTGCTAAAGGAGAAAACAAAGCCCCACTGGTTGAAGGTAGATTTTAACCGATGGGAAGACGAAGGTTCTAACGACGAGGAAAGTAAGTATTAAGCTGGGCAACACTGCAGTAGGCGTGTTTTGATTGTCCAAACTAATATAATGCTTACCTTTTGTGAGGGATTTCAGCTGATAAAATGGACCTGATGGAAATGCTGAGCGCTAACCAGAACAGCGATAAACTGTCCTTTGACGATCTCGGCGACGATCAGGAAGATTCCGACGACGAGAGCATTCCAGGCCTGACGGACTCCTAAGCGCGCACAACTTGTGCTGACCGCCCTAACGTAGCTGCTGATCGCGATGTTTAAAAACAGTGTTTATTTAAAATAAAGCCATGCATGCAGCGTCGTCATCGTCGTCGTCGTCGTCGTCGTAATCAGTTAGTTTATAAATGCGTGGATGGGACAACAGGCGGATCGTCCTCCACTTCCGGTACCCTCACCCCCGGGGGTAACGGATGAGGGAAGAGAGAAGCAAACAGAAGAAAAAGGATCAAAATGGCGCTTGTCTCTCTGGCGGTGGGTTGGGTGGTGGCGGTGGATCGCGAGGGTTCGAGTGACCATACAATAATGCTATAGATTATCCTTAAAAAACAGCCAGCGACAAAACTCAACTTCAAACCAGTCAAAATACAACCAAATGGAGTTTTGGAATGAAAAGACAAAACGTACGCTTTAAAACTGAAACATTTAGAAAGGAAAGGAGAGCAATATCACATTAACTTAAACGGAACTTATTGGAAATGGAAAAGAAAATTCTCATCTTTTATCAAAAAGGTTATGCGTTGAACTTCCACACCGAACGACCCGAAAGCGTTGGGGCATAGCTTGCCGTGAAAAGTAGAAAACCAAGCAACCTGTGGTTAAATCCTATTTGCTTTTTGAATTTGGGTTATTGTTTTTGTTTGTTTCGCAATAAATTACACAATGAACTCAGAAGTAATGTGCAATTTTAATGATATATTTTACAAAATTCATTAAACACGTTGCAAACCAAAACGGGTATTATATAGCCGACGTTTTTTTCTTCTTTGATGAAGATAACGAAACACCATTTTTCTGTTCGAATGTGGAGAGTTTTGGAACCCAAAGCTGCAGTAATAGGCGTTTACATCAGGGATATATTGAAGCTCTGGAGTATTTTCTTTTCCGTTTCGTCGATCTTTTCCAGGAAGGCGCGGAAGTTTTCGTGTTGACTGAAGCCTTCGATAAATTTGGTTAGATATTCGGTTGTGTCGCACTGGAAGATAGGATCGTTCATCAGTTCCGCCATCAGCTGGCGCTCATCTTCGTCCTCCTCTTCATCGTCGCCTAAGAAAGGAGCAAGAACAATATGTTAAAATAGTTTGAATTGAAAGAGACTAGAATTTTGCTCACCTTCATCTAGATGGAGCAATGCAGCGAAAGAAGAAATCTTGGCCCCATCAACGCTGGTGTCGTCCGTCTCGTCATCGCTCGTGCTGTTACCTTCGTCCCCACTATCCTCCAGGTTCTTCGTGCGGGCATCCTTCGCTTCGCGCAGGTTGGCCAGCTCGTGCAGGAGTAGTTTGAAAATTTTCACCAACACCGGCGTATCGACCCATACGGTCGGTGTTTTCGCCGTGGCCGATCGGGTACGGCGTCCGGGTGCGTTGGGATTTGCACCGACCGCCGGCATCTGCTGCTGCTCCTTGATCATGACCGTGTTCAGCCGGTCGTCCTTCGTGGTGACACCGTGCTCGAACAGCTTGCAGAGCGCGAGCGTCGTTACCTTGCGCTCGTACTGCCCGTAGAACAGATGCTGCCGGCTGAGCCAGTTGGCCAGCACGAAGCACATCGCCGTTTCACCCGTCGGGCCCGGCACCGTGCTGAGGAAGTTCATAACCGCATCCAGTTGCAGCAGGATCAGATGGGCGAAAATGGTTACCAAGCTCATGATGACGTTCAGACTTTCGACCAGCTGCATTTTGCTGATGACCGCCTTCAGCAGCAGATCGACCGAGTCACCCAGCAGACTGCCCACTTTAGTGATGATCGTAATAACCAGTCGTCCGATGAACGAAGCCGTCGACTCGGTGTTCATCGGATTGAGCAGCATGGTGGCCACCTGTAGGACGTAATTTAACCCCTCGCCATTTTTGTACCGGCAGATCTGCTCCGGCGAGACGGCCAGAAACGAACGGAGACATTCACCTCCCGCCTGCATCACCGAATGATCCTCCGAGCGGAGAATGCAATGGACCGCCGACGGGAAGGCACTCTCGATCATCGCCTCGCTGAGGGGAGCCTGCGAGTACTTGACGAGCGTCTGTAGCACATCCAGTGCAATATCGGGTGCTAGTAGCGTTTGTTCGGCCGTACCCTGATCGCTATTCAGTATCGCAACCAGCGTTGGAATGATGCGATCTTGTAGAGGCAGCAAACAGAAGGGATTCTGCGACAGGATCTTCAACACATCCTGCACCATTTCCAGCAGGAAGCGATCGTCGTGGTACTTCTGGAAGATGCTCATCGTTAGATCGATCACCTTCGGGCAGATGGTGGCCGTTACGTTGACGTCAAACTGGAATGGAATTATACTATTTTCAGAAATTTGTTCAAAAGCTGCGGTTATTTCACGATAAACCCAAAGGAAAATTATATAAACCATTCATCAACTGCCCGATCAGTTTTTAACATGAAGTGGAGAAGACTTAGAAGAAAGTGAGTGAAAAGAAATGTTGACGAAATTAAGATTTTGAAGAAAATATGAACAACCAAATAATGTTTGCGCTGAGGCGAGCTAATGACTTGTGACGGTATTTTTAAATTTGAATAAAACACTTTTAAATTGTTATTCACATTAGATACGTTCTTACCGATATGATAGCACTCATGGCTTCCAGCAGCAGAACTAGCACGGTGTTTTGAGACTGCTGGAACAACGGGACCAGCCCATCGAAAAAGTGTTCCAGTTTCGACATGATCAACACGTGTCGTTCGTCGGTGTTCGCTTTGAGGTTGGTGCAGAAGCCGAAAATGGCCCTAAATGGGAGAAAAAAGTGTTGGTTAGTGCCATGTCGTTTTGACTTCCGTGCGATATTTGGCATCTCACCTGGCGGCCATAATTCTCAGCGTGACCGGTTTGTCCAGCGCCAGACTGTCGATCGTCACATTAACGATCTGCTCCATGAACGGCTGCCGAAGGATGTCACACTCGCAGAACCGGCTCAACAGCCAGAGGCATCGGCCAAGCAGATAAGGTGAAGCCTGACTTTCCATGAGCATCTTGATCAGCGCCAGATACTGTCCCATATCGAACCCGTTGGGGTTTTCCACGATCAGATCCTTGAACGATCCTACCGCCAGCAGGGACGATTCGTGAATCTTCCACCAGTATGGGTTGCCCGCATTGCGGTCCACATCCGCCACCGCACTGTGCTTGCCCAGCGCTTCCGTGAAGCAGGGTAGCAGCTGCTTCTCGTACTCCTGCCCCACGATCAGCAGCACATCGTGCGCCGTCGTGCGTATCGTGAACTCGACGCCCTGCTCGTCCTCGTCGTCGACGAACTTTTCCGGGTCTTCCAGCCACGATTGGGCCTGCTCTTCCGTGATCTGCATGTACAGCACCGTTATGTACACCAGGTCGGTGAGCACGTTCGTGATGGCCGCCTTGTATTTCTTCATCTCGATGATGGTGTGCACGAACTCGAAGATTTGCAGTATCATCTGCACGAAATCGTCCACCTCGTCGTCGTCCTGTTCGGTTCCGTTGAACGGTGCCGTTTCGATTTCGTTCACGACCACCTTCACGTAAAAGTCCGCCAGCTGCGTGAGCAGTTGCCAGATGGTGGGCAGGATCGTACCAAGGTATGGTTGAACGAACTTGGACATATCGGACATCATATACTTTAGCACTGGAAACGCCACGAGAGTGAGATTGTGGTCGGAAAGTTGATTTCAGCTGTCCCTTACCTTTAATGATTTGCGTTTTCAGCTGAAAACTACTGTGCGCTCCGTTCGGTGCGGTTAGCCCTTCGATGAGACGTTGCATAAAGTTGGGCAGGACCGGATCGAGAATGGCGGACTTTTGCTGCCTCGTTTCAATCTGATTGTTGATGGCACGTAGCAGGGCGTACAGGATTTCTACCGCGTATTTTCGCGCCGTTACATTGTACACCGTGTCGGCGGTGAAGATGCGATACACCTCAGAAAGTATCAACGGGGCGACGTCGGCAATCTGTTTGTCCAGCTCGAGCGTGAATTCGACCAACACCTTCATCGCACCGTCGATCGAGTTTTCCGTTCCGCTCAAACATTTGACGATCACATCGAACAGCTCCTGCCAGTCTCCGGGCCAATCGTAGAGTGCAATGTTGGCAATGCAGTAGGCGACGACCGAGCGTATCTGGTTGGTAAGGGTTAGGAAAGCAGTTTAGTTTGCACGGAGAGTTCGTATGAATCGCAGCACACTTTTACCTTGCTGTTTTGATCGTAAAGACCTTCGGGAAGAATCTGCTTTATCCGCCGCTTCGCATCGTCGTTCACTAGAAGCACTGCGCCGGAGCTGCTCGGGGGAACATTTCCCAGCCCGGCCAGGTCTTCGCCCACATCGTCCCCTCCATCGATCCAGCAATCGTCAACATACTGCTTCAGCATAACCGAAGCCAGTTGCCGCAAACCAATGTGTATTTGCTGGTCGATGGTAAATTCGGCCAAATTCACTCCATACCCTGCGAAAAATTATAAACCATATGATTGGTACTGCGCCGGCCACCTTAGTTAGCATCGTTCGTCTGTGTATTTACATTCTGTAAATTTTAATTGCGCCAGCCGAGCTTCGGCGGACTTTCTCTGCTCCGAATCAGGGTTCAATATTTTCTGCAGCTCCTCGAACATGGCCTGTTTCACGGCGTCGGAATTTTGCGCCATCTTGATACAAAGGAAACCAACAGAACCACCGAAACCTCGTGCAATTTTACTACAATCAAAACAAGTATTTTCCCGGCTTTCCCGGCATGTCAACATTTGCCAAAAATAATCGTCTCACTATCGTGAGAAGCAGCGCTACCTTCGATCTTTCTATAGTGAGAAAGTTGGATAAACCTTGATGTTGATGGAGCTGTCATTTTAGTTTAGGCTAGTGGTGAGAACATCTATCGATTCTTATCCGGTCTTGGATCCGGATCTTCGAATCAAATCCGTCACATCATGCGTTCACATCCAACGTGTCGATTATTTCTACCATCTGTTGAATAGTTTGATTTAACAACGATTTAACTCTACTCCCAAACAGATCAAATCTTTGGGATTCACATCCCAAAAGAATCAAAGGTGATAAGAACCCATCAAAGAGGATCCAATCCATTGGAATCCGTCAAGGGCTCGAGACCCGATTCTGCCAACACTAGTTGACGTACGCGAGGAAAACATGCACGGTGTGCCCGATCGGTAAGAAAATACAGTTTTTAGTTATTTAAAACCCTTTTGAGTTGAATTAATTAAGTTTACTGTCATTGACACGTTAAATGTTCCATTTACTTTCAGTTGGTATGACTATACATTGTATGGCGATCCTGTGGCCGGCAGGTTTGTCGCCTTAAAAGTTCCACTGGACCGGGTGAGTGTATAAACAACTTATTTACCTGTGGATTTCCCGCAAAATGGTGTGGATTGTTGTACATTTACGTTAGTTTGTTGTTCCATGTATTATTTATAACCTTATCACTTTAGAGGACATAGTGATTTCACTCCTATTCGTAGCACTGACTAACGTGAAGTGTGGACACTTTCTTAAGCTGCATGTAGGAGAACGTGCTTGATCTTTACTAACATGTATCGTTCGTCGGGTACAGCAATAAGAAACCTTCTTCTTGAGCGGAATGATATTGCTTTAGTTTTCGTACCATGCTCCAAACTGAAACAGAACTGGAAAACTAAATAAGACCGTCAGTAGGGCAACAGTTCCATCAGAGTTCTTTGGCCTACGATGCATAACCGTGGACTGATCGTTGCCGATAGAGTCTGGATCAATTTTTATTACCTTCGCTTTGCCGAGCGCCCTTAAACAGATCGCCGTCCCCCGGGAGAGGGAGTTAAAAAAAGCATTTTCTTCAAATGTGTCCCATTTAGGATGATCCGTACGCCGCGTTACCGCATTTGGACGTGCCGTGGCGGTTATGTGTTTATTTATGTGTCTGCCGTCCATGCGTGACACATCACGCATCTCTCCCATGGGGCTGCGGGACTCTAGAAAAGGTAATGGCAACAAGTATGCAACACCCATATGCTGCACACGAATCTGCATGTGTTAATTCCGTTTTGCATACTGCGCCAGTGATTCATCTTTCACCATGCAGAAGATGCTGTCGTTAAGCAGACGAGTGGAGCCTTTTCTCCTTAAAAGAATGATGCCGTCTCGTAGTTCCGTTGCCAGTGATTTGCTGGCATGGACCTCTCAGTACCTTTGTATTTTATTGTAAATTTTCCATAACATTGTTGGATTGAACACGTGTTTATACCGATCTTGTACTTATGCTTATTGTTGTGGGTTCGTTTGTGACGAAACAAGATAGTAAAGCGTGTGTATAATAGCACCTTGCTCAAACCAAATTGTACCAAGAAGTGAAAACTGTTTGTTAAAAATCAGCATCGTTGTGTGATGGAATGAGCTGGGATACGGCATTATTTAATTTAAAAATAAACGATCGTAAATTTCTATTGACCTGGGATTGGTCTGGGTGCGTAACGATCGTTTGTTCTGATTTTAACGATCGTTTGAAGATTATCAAAACAATGAAAAATAACATACCAATTGTTTGTGACTGAAAACACTGAAATTTGTTTTTCACAAAATGAGAAAAGGCAAATTAATCATTGATTTTGTTTCCCCATGTTTAAGTTGATCATTTCTTCACTTTGTGCATCAAAAAACAGAAAACCATTGCCTTCCACACGTCAACCATGAAACTTACGTCGAGTGTCCTCTTTCTCATTTTCTGGTCACCTCGAACCTTACCAACGTATGCTTCTTTCGATGTCCTTTGCAGAGGGAAGACATTCTCCTCTGAAAGATTCAGCCTGATTATGTCCCGCGTATGGGCTGGCGTATCTCATTTACACGTCTTTCTCCCGGACGGTCCCGACTCGACGACCCCCTTTTTACTCGTGTGTAGCGCAAGATTAATATTTTAATTTAATAATTAAAACCCATTCATTCATTCCAAAAGTACCACTCGTCCGGTGGGCCGCGGCGGTGAAAATCGGCCCCCCGGGACAGAAAATTGTAGTTATTTTACGCCCGTAAGTTGCGTGCGCAAATTGCTCACCGAAAAACACTTTCCGCGAGCCGACTTTATAGTCTTGCCGGCGTGCGTTAAAAACAAACAGCAATTTCTTCGGCTACCGTGTGTGAGAAGGGGGGTCATTTCTTCCATCGGCCGTTTTTTTTTACCTTTGTTGTGTGTGCGTGTTGTTATCATTCTTTAATTTAACGCACCTCGCACCATTCCTCGTGTCGGATCCGATCCCACGATGGACGCCTGGTTGGATTATTACGGAGTTTAACACATCCTTCATCGGCGAAGGATCAGCACAGGAATGTCTTAATTGTGCAATTTATCTTGGCAGTGCGTCCTCTTCACCTCCCCGCCCTGTAAAGGGTGAATTTCGGGAGACGATGATGAAACCACCTCCCCTGTTCCAGTACACAGTCGAGGGGGTCTTTTTCCAAGGAGAAAAATAAAAGAAAACCCTTTTGCTGCTACCTGGACCAAAGGGACGTCCCCCGGGAAGGGGAGGGCAAAATGGTGATGTCGATCGGCTCGGGATGCAATCATCAATGTGTGCCTTTGTCACTACCGCCACCTACCACCTCAGGGGGGCTATCACCCATCGCAACCCGGTCAGCAAATCGAGGGGAGGAGTTCCGATCGAACCGATCGATAATATCATCTCGCGCGCGACCGGCGGTAGACAGGAAAACAGGAAGAAAAGGTGGGTCATTAGTCTGCAATGAGTTGGAGAGGGGGAGGAGAGGATGTTGGTCCGAGTCCTTTTTTTCTCCTTCTCCTTTAGGTCGGACAGCATCCGGAGCACTTCCTCGAAAGCGGTGGCCATCGAGTGGGACATAGTCGAGTGCGATTACATTTTGATAGCGCGCGACCGCATGGCCCAACCCCCCGTTCCCCCGTTCCTGCTCCCCCCTTGGAGTAAAGCCCATTTCCTTACATTTTGGCCACAGGCCGCGGGCCGCGGGCGATTCCTCCTCACGCTCCAGGGAGGGTTTAAGGCTATTATTATGTAAAATGTAATATAACAAACACATTCTTCGCGGTACCGTGACCATGTTCCCTGCCCGCTTCGGCATTCTTCCATCGAAATCCATTGCGGCAACCCTCTCTCTCCCGTGGCTGTTGTGGGATTTTTCTTTTTTCGTTGTCGTTGGTTCCTGATTGCACACAGTTTTGCACCGTTTGTCCTCTCTCAGCCCTTTTTCATCGCACCGGCCCGATTGTTGGATGGAGTGTTCAGTTTCATTCTTGGCCACTTCTTCAGCGCGCGGCTTCAAATGTCCCACACCACCATCAGCATCAGCATCATTGTCGTCGTTGGTGTCGCGGACGTATCTCCTGTCGATGATGTTTTACTGTCTCGTCAGCATCTCCGCATCATCATCCGCATCTTTTAACCCCCCGCCGGACGCTATCGAGATCGATCGCGTCAACCCCGGACGCGAACCGCCGGAGTTGGTGGTGGAACCGTTTCGACACGATTACAGTCGATGTATTAATTAAAAGAAAAGGGAAAGGAAAGGCAGCTAAAAAAAAAAGGTAATAAGCGCGCGCCCGCATACTGCAACCGACGTCGTCTGTCGCTTTGCAGTGTTTTAGCAAGCGCAAACCGAACCGGGACACCGAGGGATTGCCGGGGGAATGGAAGGTAAAATGGGTTTGGAAATGGTGGCAGGCAGCGGACGGAATGATCTTGATACGGCTGCGAACGTTTAATGTATTATTATTGATAATTAATATTTTTTCTTCCCGTTTTCCCACCCCGCTGAATGTGGTTACGTTTGTGTGCGCGCCCATAATTGAAAGTAGACCACCGGCGACGTTTCGCCAAATCGATCATTCGTCACGAGCGAGCGGAAAGCGGAGTGGGGGATGGCGTAGTGCGGTGTAGTGGACGGATCCTTTTTGTTCCGGAAATTGAATCCACCTGTTTACATACCACAATCTCACAATCTTCCACTATCTGCCGGGGAGGCGGCGGCGGCACGAAATAGGAAGAGGGGGTGTTACGTGGTGGTGGGTCCTTTACAGCACCACCTTACCGCGTCTGGCAAGGGAGGGGGTAGAAGAAATTGATCGCCCATCCCGCGGGGTGGTTGATGGGCGGGTGAAGAAGACGGTGGGAAGTTTACATTGATGATTAGTTCGATTAGATCGGAATGGGATGCCGTTGGGAGGATGATTGCACTGGATCCTATCGGACATGATCTCGGGCGTGCTGAGCTCTGGTATTTAACGTTGTCTTAATTGCTTGCGAGGGATAGGACAAGGGACGAACTGTACGTACAATTTCTAATTTTCGTAAAGCGTTATGCCTTTCCGATGGGAATCACTTTGACATGCTACCAAAGCTAACTGCTACAATTATTGCTTCCAACTGCTTTTATTCTATTCATTGTTCACTTTTCCATCAAATAATAAAATATATGCATGCAAATCAACCCATTTTTAAGCATTTAAATTAAGGACATGATAATTTTTTAACAGGGGTCTCCAAACTTCCTAGATGGCGGGCCACATTGATGTCTCAGCCATGAAATATTTTCGTTTGAAATCAAAATTGAAACCAAAAGCTTTGCGGGCCGCAGTTTGGAGAACCCTGATTTAAAATAACTTTTCAGTAGCAGCTGTTTATCCCAATCATAACTTTTTGTTTTATATAGTCTTAGATCTAGTTACAAAAACAGAGTATTGATTATGTTTGATATTGTTGGTAAAACTGATATCGTCTTCCAAAGATAACAATAATTATAAGCACCAAAATTTTGCGTCTGTATTAAACCGCTTGGGGCAAAATTAAAAGCAGTGCACTTCCGATTCGCTAATAAGACGGATAATCCGCACAATTTTAAAAGATCAAAAACACAGAACAAATCGACATTGAAAAGCAGAGTACTATATTCTCCATATTCGCATATGAGTCCCATTTGCAAAGCTCACCATATTGAGAAGACAGCGGTTGAATATTTTTACTTAAGATAATGTTTTGCTGTTATTAGTAATACAAAATCTGTGATTGATTGATCACAACTTTGTAACATAAACATTTCGTGGAGGATGAAAATGTTTTAATACTAAAATGATGATAAAACAACGTATGGGACACGTTATGCGGGTACTTTTGAAGGCGAACGCGAAATACTTTCTTTAGCTTGCTTGACGTTCGGGATTTTATTCGATACGGATGTTTGCGCTTCAATAGTGACTAATTCGATAAAAAAAAACACTTGAATTAGAACAGTTTGTAGTTTATTTTGATTACTTTACATAACAGAATAGTTTAAATATCAATAACAAAGACTTAACTTTGATTTTTCAATAGGATCATATATGTGACTGTTATGCGGGTACTTTCAAAATGGGAAGCAGGCAATTTGAAATTTTTTCACATTTGTATGTACTAAATGGGCTTTTTATATATTTTTATGAAAAAATAATATATTAAATTGCAACAGGTTACAGTCCCTGTTTGACAAACTTTGTTGACTAACGTGATCGTGAGTCGGTTTGTTGACAAACGCGACAGTTGACAAGTAGTTTCGAGTAGTACAAGAATCCTTAAGGATAGTTCCAACAGAAGCAGTCCGTAGAAAAACGAAGCCAAAAACCATAAATAAGGGGCAGAAAGCCAGCCAAACAATTAATTTTGGAACACTGCGTCGCAAAGAAATTGCATTCTTTAACGAAATTTTTCCAACAGGGATGATACGATTTTGTTTCACAAAGCACAAGTTAGCGTGCGATTGTAAACAAGCTGGAACAACGGACCTTTTCATGTTTTTCTTGTCAAGTGAGAGACCAATATTTTTGTACAAATTAATTTATAGTAGCAAAAATAGTTCAGTGTTCAAAGCTATTATTCACATCCGTAGATATTATTTAACCTTACTTACAAAACAAATGAGCGCTATAGTATACACCACTCACCAAATGGAATGGTGCTTTATTGAGGTATTACATTAAAACCGAGATTTGATTAAAATAATTGTTGATGACTTCGTTTGAACATCTTTTTTCTTAATTAATTTATATTTTTTCCAATGATATCAAACATTCTGCTCTGACCAAATCAGACCCCTTTCGAGAGGTTACTGATCAATGTTGTTATAACAATAGAATTCGATATTTGCACGCATTACTTCTAAAGTACTTCGTAACTAACGATCGCCTTCGGATCAATGTTTTCGGTTTACTGCTCAGACGTATAAGATCCCCAACAACGAGCGGTTCACGCCGACGGACGCAATAGAGCAACTAAAGCTGGGCTTAGTAATTGACCTCACGAACACCAAACGCTACTACAACCCGCAAGAGTTCATCTCAAGAGGCGTCAAGTATGAGAAGTTCGCCGTACAGGGGCACTGCGGGGCGCCCAAACTCCAGGCAGTACGACGGTAAGAAGTGAGAATGCAGCGGGATAAAGAAAAAAAAGACAGTTATCTTTTTGAAAAATTACTTCAAATGTACGTCTTTTCTCCTTCTATCGATGCGGATTAGTTTCATTCAAATCGTGAACCAGTTCATGGAGGACGGCGATAGTAGCCGTGGTAAGTGTGGGTTGGCCCAGTTGATATAAGCCTTAAAGCCTTCTGCTAACGAAGCGAGATTTTTCCGTCCCAACCCCCCTGTAGACAAACTGATCGGTGTGCACTGCACGCACGGGCTGAACCGCACCGGATACATGGTCTGTGCGTACATGATCCTGCAGATGGGCTTCCGTGCGAAGGACGCCATCGAGCTGTTCAACGAGAAGCGCGGTCACACGATGGAGCGCGACAACTATCTGGAAAGTTTACACTCGCTGGACAAGGTGGCGGACATGGGATGCGGGCAGAAGGAGTGGGAGCAGAAGAACTCGCGAGCAGAGCAACACACTGAAGAAAGCACGCACGGGTGGGAAAGATTTTCGAACAATCGATCCCGGTTCGACAATCGCCATCATTCACGGAATCACGTGGAATCTTGGAGAAAGGGCGAAAGCGGCACCAACGGGCATGAAAGATTTTCGAGAGATCGATCCCAGGCCGACAGTCGCCATCATCAGAATCAGGAGGACTCTTGGAGAAAGGGCGAACGAGGCAATAGGTTCCAGCAGGAGCGGAAGAGCTGGAGGCAGCCAAGTGCCCCAGATCAGTTCTCCGGAGAGGGCAACTACCAGAGGCAGGAGCGATTTCCGAGGGATCAATCCCGGGACGATACTCGCCAGCATGGTTATCGCGGGGAAACATGGTACAAGGATAATCGTCCCACTCAGTACCAACGCGACCGGGACACTCGGTATCAGGCCGGTGGGAACACTCAGCAACAGGGCGATTGGCGCGACAGGAACAGCTGGCGCCGGAAGGACGATGTACCTGGTGGCCAACATTCCAGCGGCATCGACGATTGGGATTCCGCTACGAAAAGGATAAACCGTTTCCCCCCAGGACGCTACGGGGGTGTTCCGAAGCGGACGGTGTTCGAATAACTAATATAAAGTAGCGGTTCGACCCGGACTCGTTGCACCTACGGGTCGACCCGGACCAACGGCTCGAACTCGCATATGGACGGCTGCACCTACGGAACCTATGGATCGACCCGGAATTGTTGGTACGGAAATCGGTTCCGGGTCGATCCGTAAAAAGGGTCGTAAGACTCATCACTAATGTAAAGTCAAATAAGAAGATTGTAAAGAATTATACACCACAAAGTGTTTCAGTAAAAAATGTGTCTGATTCTTAAAGGATATGGGGTTGTCTTTCATTTCCGAATCTGGATCAAATGTCACAACTTACTTCTTAAATTAAATTACCTTCCTCTCGTGGCGTTCCATCCTACGTAACAGCAGCGTCCACATGAGTATGTGGGTGAGTGTTTCCACACTCCATAAGTGGTCTCTTACCGCGAGGTATGCTTTAAAATGTAATGACGATTGGCCCGCGCGATTTACGACGCGACCGTGCCGTCGCATAAATGCTATCAGTTTGCATCGTTGTACCCTCCGGGGTTTCCACTCGTTTGTTTGTCTTTGTGCGTTTCGGCCCGCCGGAGCACATGGTTTCTATGTGGGATGAATATTGTCCCGCGAGTGGTGGAAAGATTGCAACGGAATCCAACGGAACGGGACGGAAGGAGCGCCACCGTTGGCATCTACTGAAGCGAATGACCGTCATCTTCTGACCGTGCGTTTCTGGTTTTGGAAAGGTTTGCTTCTAAAGTAAGAATTTTGTATCTTAATCCATTTCTATAATATTTTGGTGCAAATCGGAAAGAAGTCGATTCACGTGGTTAGATGTTCCTCAAAATTAATTAACAAGAATATATTTCTTTGGAATCTTGCCCGAATGCTTTTAAGCAGCCTTTTTGACCGCTCTTTGTAACACTTCGTCATTTTTGAAAATTTTACAAATCCACAAACGGCTTCTTTTAAGTGTACTTGTTGACTACCTTTTGACGTTTTTTAAATTTTTGAATGCATCTCTTCATCACTCCTTTAGTTCGGTGTAAAACAAAAAAGATCGAATAGAACTGAATTTGAATCCTTTTCAAGTTTTCGATTCTCAAAATGTTAAATTGAAAATGTAAAAAATAGCTTTCTAGTGCACATCTCTTTTCCACCTCAGTTAAAAAAAACTCAATTTCGATCTTTTTTAAAATATTTAAGAGGTGCATAAAAAACCAAAAATGACCCAAGATAGCCAGAAAAATATATTTAAAAAGGAGCCGTTTACAGATGATGAATCTTAAAAAAGACGAATCTTAAAAAAATCGGTCAAAATGACCGCAAAAAACACTAAACTAGTGTTGTGCCTAATGAATCTTTAGGCGAGACTCATTCATATGAATCTTTAGGGATTCGAATCTTAAAACATCAATGAATCTTTTCAATTCGTTATGAATCTTCATGAATCTTTCAAGAATCCTCACGATTCTTTCCTTGCCATGCATCATGCGACCAAGAAAAAGGGGTCTTACTGCATTTTTCTTCTACTTTTCTGGTATAACTTTGCTGCTCCTTTATCATTTAAGAATCTTTGGGATTCATCAATCTCTCATTTAAAGATTCATGAATCCCTTGAAACTCTTGTTTGGAATTTAACTGTCTTTGGGTTTTAAGAAAAAAACTTGACTAATTTACAGAAGTAAAACTGGGTTGGTAAACATCAACACAGAGTGTTTAAATCTTTCGCGTGATTAATTTAATAAAAGATTGCCAATTTAAAATTGACATATTCAAAAACTATTGTTTTAACATGTGTTCTTTTTCAAAATTTTCTTAGTTGTCAGAAAACGTGTGTTAGCACGTGACTTTTAAACTAGCCTTTTTTTTAATTCACTATCTTACATGACGACAACTTCATTCGATTTTGTGCATACTTTCAGTACAAAAACTGTTTACTCAGTTGAAGAACTGCGAGGGTTAGCTTTAATTTACCATAACATATTGAACAGGGTTGGATCCCTAAGCATATCCGTTAGGTATGTGTTTAAATTTGCATTATATGGTTTTGATACCGGGGGACTTTTTCGAGTTAAAGTGTTGAAAGGGGGTTTGTTTGTTTATTTTTCCGATCAGTTCAATATGCAAACGCACTTTTGATATCGTTATCATTGAGGGCCCTTTGGATGCTCCCATCCAATTCAATGGCGCGATAAAATTGAACACCCACCGTGCGCTTAGCAGAAAGAGTTGTCACCGTCGATGGGGGGAAAAAAACTGACGAAATGTGAAAAGCACTAAGCAAGGATGGAGCGAACCGATTGGCCCCGAAGAAGGAAAGTGAGTCTGCAGCGAGCGATTGTGATTGCGATAAGACGGGAAAGGGTCTTTCGGGGTCTCCCCGAGGGCACGCACTGGCGGTGGCGGCAAGGGATGCTGCACGTTTGCCCCCCCCCCCCATACCAAAGGCCGAGTGAACGAAAGAGTCGGGAAAAAAGGCGGCCAAAGTGTACGGGGACGTTAGGAGCAAGCGCATATTACAATAAAGGGCCACCCCGATTAAAAATAGTTTGCATTATTCATGAAACATACATCCAAACGGCACAACAAAGACGATGTGTGCGGGCGGGTGGGAAACCATCGGGGTCGGGGAAAGTGGCAACCAAGAGGAGGATGAGGCACAGCTGAAGAGTATGCTGCAAGATGGGCTTGTCAAAGGCGGAAAAGAACCGAGCGGGGAACGCACCCAAGCCAAAGGGGTTAAAGTAAAAAGTGAAAAAGTAAAATCTACATATTTCCGCGCGCACACACACGCACACGCACACACCCCTCTAACGTCTTACGGCGCGCAAAGACAAACGGAAAACGTTGACAAAAGTTGATGAAATTGACGAAAGCAATGAGAAAATGTATATGAGAAATGCATGTTGTAACGGCCCCGGGGCAAACATCACTCAATCAGATAACGAGATAAATGGATAATGAGTGCGATCGAGACGGCGATATCGTGCATCGTGCGTGCCCGATGCTTTGGAGTGTGTCTCTCGCCACCGAAGGGCCCCGGGCGAAAGGACGTGCGTCCATTTGCTGCTTTCCACGCCAAAAACCGGGCAACTCCGCGCGGAAGAAAATGGGAGGGAAAAGCAAAAGCTCGTGTTTGCTGTGGGGGCGGCCGATGACGGGTAGGATCGACCGAGTGACGATCCGACGCCCTTGGCAGTTTGACATTTCGCCCGGCATCGCCCTCCACCACATTTTCCCACCCCCCGTGTGCCTTTTTTTCCCGTTGCTTTTTGGTTGAGCAATAACGTTCATCATAAAATTACGGAATTGATGGAGCTGGGACTCTTCTTCGGGGGACACTCTTTTTTTGGCACACAGTGGCTGATTACACTCGAGATCTCTTTATTATCTCCACTTTATGGTACATGCAATTTGGCATTGCAAAACTTTCTAACTTTTCGATTTTTTAAAATGTTTTGTGACTTTCTAAGCGACTTTTACACATCCTCCTTTCGCCAATGAAACGGTATAACATATTTCCTCCCCAAAATGTTTCGAATTTGCTAAGCTGTTATCATTATGTTATTGCTAGGGGTTTTTAGTGAAACATTAGTAGCCTTCGGCAACATTTACCCGTGAATGCAAAAGGCTTGGTGGAAAGTTGAAAAAGAGAGAGGTCCCGGCGTGCCGCGTCCACTGGATCGCAATCACAACTAACAATGATGCCTGAAAGGCTACACCGTAATGACGTTTCCTAATCACACAAACGCGGCTGAGAAGGGATCCTCCCGTGTGTTTCATGTCAAGTTATAAAATTTATTATCTGTGCTGCTCAAGCGCGCACTTCTAATGGTTGAGGGTGTAAAGTTCAAGTGCGGGTAGATATCTTTATAGTAAGTCCCATCAGTACTTAGTATCATAGAGGAGTTATTTTTAGACCGTTTAGACCGAGTACACACCCAGGCAATGCGGAAGGAATGGTAACTCAGCTTAGGACTCTGTGTTCATTGGAACAAATTGGTTTAAAGTGATTAGTCACGATTTCCTTGAGTTATCTTCCAAAGTCAGCAATAAGTAACGATAAAAAAAGTTTTTCTTAGCTAATTAGGTTAAATTTGTATCTACTGCTTTTTTCTGGTTACTGCTTTTCTAAAATTAAATTTATAATAGAAACTTCCACGACCAAACAGATTTGAAAATAAACAATCGCACGCTCAATTAGAGCGCATAATCTCAACATCCTCGATAGTATAGTGGTCAGTATCCCCGCCTGTCACGCGGGAGACCGGGGTTCGATTCCCCGTCGGGGAGAAATGATTCTATTTTTGTTTAAACATGTATAAAAAAGAGAGAAAAGTAAAAACCAAAAGTTTATAATGCAATGTTTTGATGATGATAAGCACACAAATAGAAACAACAAGATAGAGAGCACAGTTCAACAAAGCGTTAATTTTGTTTATAGTTGTTAGATGTAGTACATTCTTCTTAGCGGTTTATGTTTCTGCATCGTTCTGCCAGCAAATAAAAAGTTCATTCATCATTCGCATTCATTCATACTGCGCTCATTCATCATTTGGTTGTGGAAAACTGTCTCATGTATGCAAAGTGACTCTGATTATCTCGCCCGCCGAGGGGCAGAGTACAGTATCAAATTGTTGAACAGTCACATACGGTAGAGTAAATATAGAAGGTTGTTTCCATGCGCGGTGAGATTATTTTTTTCCGAATAGGTTTTTATTTCCTCTCGCTTGTTGTTTAGGATGGATTTAGGAATGAGAATATGATGTACTCAACCAAAGTAGATTATAACGGTTGGTAGTAGCGGAGTTTGGGGCAAGTGACCCAACTGGTATTTTTTCAGTCAAAATTTTATTAAATGACCAAATGAGTATACTAATAAGTTTACCCGTCTTACTAGATATACTGTACCGAATTTCAGGCAGAATAGTTCACTTTTCATATTTTTGCCACATATTTTATGCTGCGCAAAAGTTAACTTTTGGGGCAAGAGTGCCACCCCTGTATACGCTCTTATTATGAGTGTGAAGCTGCCAAAAACTTAAAAATGGTTGTTGAATTCACAGTGAAGCAGGATGGTGCGTAAATACAAGCGAATTTCGACCTACATGAGTTTTCCAGCGACCGAAAAGGAAAACCGTGAAAACGCTCGCCAAATAACTGAAATTCAAGAAGACAACTCCCGTCGCCAGTTTGGAGTTCAGTTTGGGTTGTTATGAGACTAAAAACATATGTCAAAATGCTCTATTCAACATGTACAAGCCCCATATATATGCTAAGATTTAAAAATTTTCCATTAAATCCTTAAATTAAACTAGACCCCCGACTAGGCCGTCCTGCCCCATACGGGTGGCACTTTTGCCTCGAAGCACAAAAAAGTGCGTGATTTTAAACCATTTCTAAAACAATTATAGAATACTTGTTTAAGCGTTTACATTTGTGAAACTCTGTGACAAGTGAAAAAATAAGTGTGAAAATGTATTAAAAAATCGGCCTTTATCAAACAGATTTTAGTAACCGTTACAGAACGAATCGCTTTAGGTGGCACACTTGCCCCAAATTCCGCTACAAGGCTTAAATAGATTTTTAGATGGAGTCGGCCAAGGTCTACACTATTGCTTACGAAGACTTTCACGCTATGAAAGATTGCTGGCTATGGAAAACAGTAGTGTAGATAAAATGTTGCATTATATTAAGGATGAACGTAACAAGTGTTCCGTTTTGAGGAAAGGTGCTACCGCGACCTGTTTGAATCCGTACACCAATGCAAGAGTATAAAACAATTGGAGTTCAAAATCAAGTGCACCCCCTTTCTCAGTGTTTGCGTGACCACTTGTCGCAACCGAAGTCATCGGAGTTTCGTTTTTCCCACAGTCGTTGCACTGGGAGGCGCGGGAGGCTTTATTGCACCACGGCGTGGGGTGGTGGTGGTGGTGGTTCCCTGCACGCCAGTATGTTTTTTGGCCTTTTTGGGGTGGGATGAGCGAGACAGAGATAGAGAGAGAGAGTAGGATAGCGAAGGGCGGAACTTGGGCCCTGCAAAGGGCTCCGTTTTGATTTAAAGAGACAAAACGGAGTAAATAAAACAAAAGTCGGCATAGTACCGCACCCATGCGGGCGGGATGGGGTTGAACTGAGGGATGGGGGAAAGGGGAGTAGGACTCCGTTTATCGAACCAATAGAACCTGGGAATGCTCGGTTTGCGGCGGTGTTGATGAAAGCAGCAGCGGCGACGGCCAACCTACAGAGTGGAGGTTTTTTTTTCGTGGGGGGAAGAAAAGGGGAGGAGAGGTGGCTATCTTTGGGGGTGCGCGTTATTGTTTAATCATAAAGGGACAGCAAAGGGTTGCCGGGTCGTGGCCCGTGGAAAACAACGGAATAGGACAAGTGCAGCGAAGAAACGCACCCTGGACACAAAAATCATGTACAGACACTGGGGGATGTTGGATGCATGTGCGTGTGTGTGTGTGTTGTGGAGTATGTCATGCTCGTGGCCACCCCGCGAAAGACCTGGAGGATTTTTCGTTGATTTTCTCGCTCCGTTCGATGGCCGGTGGACATGCCACACGGGGTCATACGGCGAGTCTGCCTCCGCAACCCATTCCGGTTTGGCCGCGCTGTTTCTCGATGTTATTTTTTTTTTCTTCTTCCTCCCGCTGTCAGGTAAAACTAATATTTATCAAACGAAGCACCGCTACGAAACCGCGCACGTGAAGAATGCGAACCGTCTCGCTTACTCGCGGACGTCGCCGACGGCTTTGAACGGTGTTCCACTGGCGGCGACGATCCTCCATGATGTCCTCCAGGTTTCGCGGTGCAACAATGACCCCCAGGGAAGGGGAGAGAGAAAATAAAAGAAAGTTATTCAACCCACCACAACACTTGCAGCCCCCGCCGGAGTACACTAGAGTGGCGTGTGCGTAATAGTTTGTACTCGTTCGTAAATGATGAGCGAACAAAAAGCCACCGAATCTTTGGTTTGATGATGGTTTTTTAACAATTTGAAAAAAAGTCAGAGGATTTTAACAAACGGCAGCAATGAGTCCTCGTTATTTGGATTTAATAACCCATTCTAGTTTTACAATTTAATACTAATAGAGCACGGTTAACCACAATCTTGTGTCGTTGTGGATGTTATTGTATTTTTACAAACATATTATAGGATATTCTTTTTTCGCAAACATTTCTAGATTTTTTAAAATATGTTATCAAATCTCGCTCGGTGGAAACATTAAGAAAAAAGGAACACACTTAAAATTTATTAAAGAAAAGGTATGATGTATTCCGTCTAATTGTTGACTGCTGCTGAAATTTCTTCTAATTTGACAAATAATTAATTTTTGCTTGTTTGTTGTATTTATTAAAATATTCAAGTTATCCGTCAGCAGACCCAACAACTTTCTTAAACTAAAACTTCGCATAGGAAGGGATCAGAATAGGAGTAAATGATAGGTTATGATTGGAGAAATTCATGGAGGGAGGCTCTGAAGAAGGATAGAGGGATATGAAGGTCGCAAAGTGCGCAGGAAAGGATCGTTACATCCGGCTGATGTCCGGTGTTAAGGATCGCAAAGGGTTGTCGAGGACGTAGGCCACGGGGAGGGGCAGCGAGACCCACAGATGAAAGGAAAGCTGGGACATCATAATTGGTTAGGGCTGAGGCAACGAACATTTCAAACATTACATATTTATTTTTTAAATCTATGTTTTTTACTGTTTCATAAATGTTTCATTTACACAATTTTGTCAGACATGCTAGTCATGTTCCAAAAATTTGCAAATAATCTACTATAAGAAGAATATGTTCCCTTTTTAATCTTTTCCATACGGGGGATTCCTAAGCAAATTTGATACATTGTTATAACGATTGTTTCTTTTGATGAGTTATTTGCTTTGAACACGTTAAATTGATTATTTCTGATAGCATTCCTAGTTTCTTTTATCGTTTTAGTTCAAATTCAAGTCTAGTTTAGTAATTTATATGCAGACGTACATACGTTTCACAGTAATCGTTAAATTAAACACGAACACTATTTAAAACTCGGTTTGCAGAATCAGTTGATAGTTTACTAATTTTCTTTCTAGCAAGTATGATTATTTAAAATTCTTGTTTAAAACATAATTCTTCACACCAATTGCCGCTATGGAATGTAGATAATTGATATTCATAAGAGTATTGATTTGTTAAGCCAGTAAAAGTAACATTTCTGCTGTCGTTATAACAAAAAAGACTTGTCACGACCTTCACCGTGATTGACATTTTTAAGCGAGTCCTGACGCCAATGAAAACCTCATAAACTAATAAGAAATGCAATTAAAACTTTACCGCTGGCCGCCGATCGCAGGATGAGACGGCAAAAATGGGCTTCCCAGAACTGAATGTCACCCGATGGCCACAACTGGCCGGTTGTGGTATTTCAAATGGACGTGTAGGTTAAACAAAACTTACGTGTTTAATTGACTGATTGACGCTTCGGCCCGAGGTCCGGCCAGGCTAGGCCAGGCGGGAAGATTGTTTCGAACGATCGTCTCTTGATAGTAACAATTACCATTTTTCGCGACGGCGCGACGTGTGATAAAAAAAGTAAAAGACGTCGACAGTGGGAAAGGGTTTGGATGGAAAGTATGCGGATCTAATTATACGCTCAGCACGACGGGGTAGGGTGTAATGTTTGGTGAAACCTAGAATGGATGCGATCGAAGCGCATCGGAGGAGAGATTTTATCAATGCACCCGTTCATGGTGTTTTCAATGAAATGGAAAACAGGAAGTGGTTGTTTGGTAACAGATAACAACTCCCGGATGGGAACCGGCTTGCTGCGATTAAAAATAGACCTTCAACTTATACGCGAATATGAAGCGTTTTTCAAAACATGAAATATGAAGAGCTTTTCGAAACATAAAGTACTGTTTATGAAATGCTTGCACTTCCAACGGAGGACTGTAACGATCTCATCTAGAAAATCATCCAAACAATTTACAGTATTGGAGAAAACATGTGCAGCCAGTCAATCACATTCATGAAACTCTGCATTGAAGGTTTATAAAAAATATAATTGGGGCGAAAAATGATTTTAAGTTTGTAGAAACAGCACTTTTCATGTTAACTATAACGACAAAAATGGTTATTCTTACATAAGTATTCCTGAAAAAAATAAATAACGAAAAATCAATGTTTTTCCACTGGACAAAACAAGTGAAACTTCTCGTGTTATGTACCAAATTCAATTTGGCTTTGAATATTTCGTAGAGAACCCTTTATTACGGCCTTTAGTCGATCAGGTTATTAATTAAGTTTTGTAGAATTGCTGCCCAAGCCTTTTGGGTATGTGCAAACAACTGATCCTTATTTCGAACATCTTCACGATCAATTCGCTGACACACGATCTCCCACAGTCCATCACCATTATTTTGTTATCCTTAAACCACTGTTTGAACACTTTATCGGTGTGTTTGGGGTCGTTATCTTGTTTGAATATCCATTTTAATGGCAAATTCAATTAAGAATAAGGCAGCATAATATTTTTTAGGACGTTATTGTGTATGGAACGGTCCATGATTTCATTGATTTGCTGAATTGGACCAAGGTCGGTCGCAGGAAAACATCCACAGACGATCACATTGCCTCCGCCGTGCTTCACCGTCTTCTGGCAGTACCTTGCATTTAAACATTTGCCAGTAGGCCGAAGTGCATGGCAAATCCCGACGCTTCTGAAGATGTTGAACTTCGACTCATCATTGAATAGAATCGTCAACCATTTCGGCATATCCCAGAGATTGAGCAAATAGGAGTCTTTTCTTCTGGTTTCTAAGCGAAATCGGAGGTTTCTTCGCAGGGAATATTCCGGCATCAACAGGATGATACAGATAACTGTAAATCGGTTTGCACCTTGAAGGAAGATTGAAAAGGTCCTTCTTAATGGATCTGACAGTCATGGAGTCCTCTTAGAACGTGGTGGACCGTGGCCTTCCACATTTATTGTCCACAGAAATCTTCCCGGTTGAACAAAATTTTGAGCACAGTCTTGAAGCGGTCATTTTTTCACCATTGGTTTCTTTCGTAGCCCTAATCCAAGGCTGTCAGGAGCCATTTTGGTGTCTAACAGCATGAATATAAGGAAAACATGAGTACTGACCTTTCTCAATAAATACTATGCAATATGAGTAAACAGCTAGACTACTGACCCGTTAACTTCTGTGACTTGGTCAATTTCGATTCCGAAACATGGAAGTTTAGTGATGCTTTTTATGATTGCTCGATTTGACTTGCACTTGTTTTGTCCAATACTGTATGACGTGTCATGACGTCTAACACATAGGAGGAAGCTCCAAACTCCCACCTGATTAAGTGATATGCGAGAGATATTTATTTGCTCACGCGAAAACATGCACCTCGAACGTGTGAATATTATCATATTAATGATACTGAAAGTCAGATGTGGAAGGCCGGGGAATGACATTCATTCTGCCAGTTTATCTCCTTTAGAGGCGTGGGTTGATAAGTTGCCTCTTTCAACTTTTCACCTGGCTGTCATATAATCGCTTAAATGTTCGCCGAGTGGAAAATCCCTTATCCCATGGAAAGGCGTTAGATTTGACGCCGAAGATGACTCGTGAAAAGGAATGGAAACTTAAAAACAAACAAAAACCCCCCAACGATGCTGATATGGCTATGTTACCACATGAAATCTTTCTCTTTCTCTCTAAGTCCCTGTTCTTGTAACGTTATTTTGTTTGGAAGGTTCCCTCACCGATTGCCATCAAACAACCGATAAAACGGTGCAATAAAACCTCGAATCGATTGTGTTAGTCATTGGAAGGGCAGCACAAAAAAAATATCAACAGTGCATAAAATACGCAACATCCCCAGGAAAAGAACATGTCACTTTCGGTTCCATGAATGAACCTAATCGTTTATTTTTTCTTCACACGATTGACGGCGGCTTTACGCGGGCCACGCAATTTAAAAATATATACGGACTTCGGCAACTTAGCGGTCATAAAAATCTTATCGCAGATTGCCAATCGTTCCGATCGCGTTCGATGGCATGTTGTGCTTTTTTGTTTGACAGCGCATCGGTCCCCTATTTTGGCCTTGGCTCGCACCCACAACCACACGAGCTCGATGGGTCTGCCTTGTTGTGGGTACTTATCAAGCCGGTTATTGTACCAGCGGTACCTGGGATTTGTTTGCTTCCGCTTCGGCCTCCTTTCGGACATTCCATTCCGTGTGCAGGCTCGCAAAAATAAAAACAGGACGCATGGTTAAACTATTTGCTGCCGGATTTTGGGATGAACATTCCGATTGCACCACCATCCATCTGTTGCGCCTATTCTTCTCTATCTTCAACATCGATATGGTGGTGGCCGCGTGCTATAAGCACATGTCTGTGATTTACGATCGACCCGGCACTTGACAGCTCGGTGCGCTTGTCAGTTGCGATACGGGATATCAGCCGGTCTCAAAGGGTTTCGACTCTAACGCGGACCGGAAGGGAGGCGAACAAATCGGAATGTGTCCCAAAAATAAATGATTGATTAGCAATCGCCACGATCGCATCCGTGCAGCTAGAAGGGTTTGGAAAAAAGGAAAATTTGAGAAAGTCACGCACACGCACGCTAAACAACCAATACTGCAGCCCTATTGTTTCGCTCATCTCGCCCGCGATCAAATGCAAAGGAATGCGCGGTGTCGAATGATAAGAAGGAATGCGGGAGCAAACATACACACACACACACACACACACACGAAAGAGGATGCCCAACTGTTCCCCATTCATTCATTACCCGGGTGGATTATCGGGACGATTATCAATGGGCGGATGGGGTCACCGTTCGGGGTTGGTCGCTGTTGGAATGCCGATCGTGATAGACATGATTTGTGATGGCCAATAAAAAACGGCCGGATAACCCGCCCCGCTAGTGGGAATCATCACAAACCGGATTTTGTGTCGATTTATTGTTTCGGTGTCGTTCGATGCAAAATGAAATGGCAAATCAGCGAAAATAAATTTGGAAAGTCAAAGGTAAAGGCAAATGCTTGCCGTCTACAATCGTAAAAATGAGTTAATGAGTCTGCGAAAAGGAAGCACAGTAAAATTCGTTTTCTTATGGTTAGGCTACAACACGTCATGGTTTGACAGCTGTGCTGCACATCTAAATAGTAGCAGGATAAAATTTTCTAATAAATTTAATTTAACTCTTTCGCCCGTTTAAATCACCGCTAGGCCATCAATTGTACTCATAGAGGAAAGTGGGGCAATAAGTCTAGCCGGTTACCTGTTGAATTTAGCAATTTACAGTAGTTGGCATTCAGTTCGGATTGTTGAAAATCAGGCAATTTTTTTACTTTAACTTAATATGTAAAAAGACTCATGGGAACCAAGTAGAAATAATCTACATTTTTTGAGGGACATTCAAAATTTGACACATTACAACATCCTCAACAATGGTTGTCTTTTGATAGGACATTTTCAAATAATTGGCTTACTTCACTGTATAAGCAAGCCATTTTCCCAGATCTTAAACCAATAGAAAATGTGTGGGGAATGCTAATTCGAGAGATTTATGAAGCTAGGAGACGGTATAAGACCATACAGGAGCCTCAAATTGTGATTCGAAATGCTTGGCGTTCCTTATCAGTAAATACGTTAGAAAAATTAACTACGAGTATGTCTTAAGAATTTTCCAAGATGTAAATCCTTATAGAGGACCCACTAATAGCTAAGTCACCTCAATTTCATCCATTTATGCCATTTTAAGTGAGTTGTAAGTGAAGCTGGGACATCACTGTTGTCAGTTTTTTTGCGATAAAGGGATTGTTTTTTCGTTTTTCCCAAAAATACTGCTAGAAAGTATTCATTGTATACTCACAAATAACTGTGTATTTTTTTTAAAAAAGATCCTTTAGTCCATATAAGCCATGGACTGAAAAAACTAGGTGAGGCTATCATTTTGGAACGCAGTGTATAATCTCACATTATGTGTATTAGTGTGTGTGAAATTCATTTTCTGCCTGAATATAATTATCCATTATTCCATTATATAGCCTGAATATAATTATCTGAATATCCATTCTTCCATTGCGTAGTTTTTACAATACATTTCCAGATTTTACTAAGTGGCTGAACAAATTTTCATTAAAAGTTTGTAACAAAACAGACAATTTTATTGTAATTCTACTGTGTTGAAGAATTATTTCGAATAGAACAAAGGTAACATAACTAACTTAAGGATTGGCCAATATCGAAGCACTCAAAATTTTTGATTCTTTTTACTGTAAAAATATATGAGTTAAAGAAATTGGTTAGCTGACATTTGCGATAGTTGCGTTGTAAAATTTTCTGCTGACTTGGGCTTTGAGAATTTGGTTTTTCGTAAGGGAATTTGGTTAACCACAACCTCACCTATTTGGAATCGAAGACAAGAAACACAAAAAACGTCCCCTTGATGAAATCATGCAGGGAAAAAACTACAAAATTATCTCGATTGAGAATTCGATTTAGTCGGGACGCTTTTCTGCTTCGAAAACATACAAAAAGGCACCCGTATCTGCCGGCCTCGGTCTTCGCAACATTTGTTTTTGCGCCAAACCATAATCATGTTTGCCACCGGAGGCTACTGTCGTAGCAGGAGGGATGAAAAACAAAACAGGAAAAAAAAATTGGTAGCAAGAACGATGAAAATCTCCCAAAAACACACTTCTGGGCTAAACCCAAAAGCGATCCGAGCTTCCGCCGATGTGAACCATGAAATTGAAATTTAATGGGCCACGCCTGCGTGTTGCGATTATCTTGACATTGTAATTTTTTTTGCGATTTTTTTTCTGCTTTGTGTGGATGCTGCCGATGGCCTGCAGTAAGAATGTGCATACGGAACCAAACTCTGCCGTTCGAAGTGTGAGAGAAACATGGAAATCAACCGTGCGGTTATAATGCGGGGTCCGCTCGGTCATCGATTGCCTTTCGAGAGGGAGAGAGACTTAAGCGCATAACCTCGACGTAACAAGGTACATAACACGTGAGACAAGCTTAATTCAATTATGCGCCCATATGATCATGGGGTCGGGGAGGAGACGGTTGCCCTAGTCCTGCCGCATTGTAAGCTGCGGTGGCACAGCGATGTCTGCACCGGGAAGGAGCTTTTAAGCCTGCGGTGATTTTTGCAAAAATGCTGACTTTATTATGAATAATATTGGCCGTCTAATGAAGGTACACGCGAGTAACAAGATACAACCTCTTGGCACCTGCTTAAGGGAAGAATAAATATGCCCAAGCGTATGCAGAACCGTGTGATTTTGCGCTCTGCCGTTCTTCCTTTCCTTCATTCTGTGTTTTGTTTTTTCGCTTCAGGTTTGCGACGAGTTGAATTTTTGGAATTTTTTCGTCATTCAGTTCGTCGCACAAAGTCTACCATGTAGGCAAAATTTTACATTTTTTATCAGTTTTTCAGTTAGCACGAGATAACGATCTTTTATTGATCGGTCTTTATTGATCTGGACGTGGAAGTCTGTTGCTGTGGTTCATAAATTTAATTGTTTTATTTCTACTCTATCGTCCATGGGAATATTTTTCTATCAATTTAGTTATTTATTTGGTGTTAAAAAGTATATGGCCAAAATTATTCGTGGAATGGAATTTTAATGAGCAAATTATGACGGTCCTGAATGGGATTTCTTTGTCCCGAATTTACTATTGTTTGCCAAAACGACTCGCACCGAATTCATTAGGATCTGGATTTTTTTTTATCGCAGGAAACTGTCGAGAGATGCAAACCAATTTCTTGCGAACAACATTTTTCTTTACATCGTTTTCGTAAATTAACTTCGTAATTTCTTGTGGTTCAAATATCTTTTTTTTGTGATTTTTACTTCCGCTAGCGTAATTAAAGTGTAATCGTTAATTAAGGGTTTTATTACTTTTGTTGAATTTGAAGATGACATGCAAATGAACTGGCTACAAATATGCTTCTAATTAGATTATCTACCAAAGAATGGCGGTGCGGAATGTTTTTGTTTTTATGTCGAAATACATCGCCATTATTGATAAGAAATATCAGTTCTACCACGTTTTTGCAAACCTTTGACAGATATAAGATTAATATTATTTTTACTTTTGAACCTTGCAATATTTGCGTCACTCTTGTATCAATTTGAATAAGTTTATAAGATGAACTTATCGATTTGTGTTGAGGTGCATTTAATTGATGTTTTAACCAAACGTTATCTTAACGACAAACGAAATTGATTTTGTATTCAAATGAAACGTTTGAATATAAAATGGTGAACTGCAAGCCTGGGGTGCAAATTTGTTGGACCATTGTGGTGCGACATCCACCATATTGGCATTTAGGTATTTTTATTTTATCTGATTGAACCGTTTTACCAATTCTGCTCTAACGAAGACGTTGAGTGCCTCCTCCGTTTGCTTTATCTCGGCCGACATGAATAATCTCCCGATAAGAAACGAACATGTTTAACGGAAGCTGCAAAAAGCATAATTTCAGGCTACTCAATGAAGCATTAACAAAAACGTCAGCGGGACGCACTAGAAAGTTTACAGATGAAACCGCAAGCAGAGCAATCAAAAAATAAGCAAAAGATACAACGTGAGATTGTCGAATGCTAATTTGGAAGTTCTCCCGCACCTAGCCTTTGAAAATAGGCGGATCATAGGGTTAGCAAACTAAGCAGCTGCTTTGGGCCCCGAGCAGTGTCGAGGGCCTCGTAGTTTTGCCCATATTTTTCAAATTTTCATGTGGGAATTATGTTTCTAAAAATTTGCTTATCTTATAATGACGAGTAATGACGAGTGTAAAATGAAAGTAAATAGAGAATATGACAATGTGAAAATCAGATGGATGCAACTAAACATGAAATGTTTGAGGGTGCGGGACAAATATAAATAGCGTCTTGCATAATTAAAAAAAAATGAGTAATGTTTAAAATTGTGTTAAATTTTTCTTTTTCAACCGTTTTACAAAAAAGAACCATTTTAGTTTTAAATCGACTGAAAATAACTTCCCTGAAAATGATATTATGAAGTCTCTTGGAAACTTACTAATGATTTTGCATAGAAATAAGCAAAATAAATAACATTTTAATTAAATAACAGTAAGAAAAATTGAAGTTAAATCTAAATTTGGTTGCTTTTGACGGTTTAATCTTATTTGAAATTTAGTAAATTTTGATATGAAAAAAATGTATGGTGGATATATTTATAGCTGCTTGGGGCCCCTAGAACGCTCAATCCGTCTCTGCTTTCAGGTGTTGACCGTTTCAAGATGAGCCTTTTTTAATATTCAATCTAGAAATTGTGGCTATAGCTTAACATTTTGATTTGATTTAAGCTCCTTTTTAATTATATTATTAACATTCCTCTCACTTCTTCAGTGGCAACAACTTTGGGCTTTCGGTAAACAGGTTCTTAAGCAACCGGCCAACCAACACAGATTGATGTGCAAAACATCACACGATCTATGGGAAATAAATTACGATTAAATCGATAAGATAATCCATTTATCTCCCTCGTATATCGTGGCAAACCGTCACATAAATACACACAGATTTCCCCACTCATAGTAGATATTTAATCCAACAAACAGGAGTAATGAGACGATTTCAAATAAATCTGTGCAGCTTCCTCCATTGATGGATCTAATCAACCATCCAAATCCGGCAAGATTGTCCAGCGTGCATCGCATGATGAGAATGGCTTAATGTTTCACCGTAAAGCACTCCCGAAGTAGGAGTCATTAGATAAATTGTCAAATGAATTTCAATCGATTTCGAATCGACCGATTTTGGAATTAATTCTGGCGCACCATTCTTATCAATCTTCAAGATACGGATGGTATATCGCATTAGCATACATACATTCCTAATAGCGTCCCTACGTTCTCCTGTACAAAACGGGTTTAGCAGCAAAGTCGCTTCAGTTAAAACGCTCTCAATCCGTCAAGATTGTGTTGCGATGGCTGAAAGCCAGACAATCGGTTTTCAAAGGTCCACTCTGAAGGCCGGCCGAGACGATGACAGCATTATGACCCCCCCACTGA
Source organism: Anopheles sinensis (assembly GCA_000441895.2). Lineage (NCBI taxonomy): Eukaryota > Metazoa > Arthropoda > Insecta > Diptera > Culicidae > Anopheles > Anopheles sinensis. Next base: position 119,787 of record KE524847.1, on the reverse strand, counting down.
ATCGTGCGGTCCGCTCACGCCCGAGGTTATATAGCGAGGTTCTGGGTGCGCAAATGTTTGCACTCGAGATTCCTTCGCGTGCGAAGCGAGTCGATCGGTTACAAATGTGTGCGCACTACAAGCGTTGCTTGTTGGGTAAAAATCGTCCTATTTGCTATTGAAATTACATCACACCAGGTCACCGCTTTATGCTAGAGTTCTCTCTTTGTATATGCAAACTATATTCGCCTGGAATTAAATGTTTCTGCCCATTAACATACGGCGCATTTATCGGTTAGTGGATGTAAAAGACTCAACCTAAATTTACATCATTTGCTTTTAGGGAGGAAGCTTTGTTCCTTGCATTGTATATTCAGTTTGCATAAACATGTTAAAAAAATCCTAATCAATTAAAATAATCTTCAAGAATTTGACACTCCCCCATATTGAATTTTAAACACCGAATGACAACAGAGTAAAGTTCTTTCGGGTAAAAAACTGTGTACAAAACATGGTAATAACATGAGACTCGAACTGGTAGGGTAAAGCAAGGTGAAACATGTTCTCCTGTTCATTTGAATTTCCTTTGGGTCTTATCATTATAAACAAAACGCCAGCATATAATCAAATATTTAGCAACAAACCAAAACTATGAGTAAAACATTTTGGGAAATCTTCTAAACTACAAGATAATTTAAAAGTGATTTGAAACGTTGTTCAAACTAAACTTGTCACTAAATACGTTCGAAGTGGATTAAACTGATACAAACCTGATGCATTAACCTTGAAGCTCTTCAGAGCGATGACGCGAAAAACTTGATTTTCATTACACAATTGGTGAAATTCCTATAGAAGAATGATAATTCCATTGGTTGAATAATCAATTCCACAACCGGCTATCGGCGATTCCCCACGGTGTAGGGTGATTTTTCAATATTTGAATATTATTTATAGCTTTTATATCTTTATGGCAAATTTAGGCCAGTTATGAACGATCGCCGCTGCAACCGGCGAACTGCAGAGAAACCTCGGTGCGAAGTGTCTGCCTCCAAAATGCGAGCTTTTAGACGATCGTTTCTTCCTGCAAACTGTTTGTTTTTCTGATGCCTGCAAAATGTCAACAGTGTCAACTCCACCGGCCCGTGCGGACAGGTGGATCTGGTGGAAGTGCGGGTGAACAATGCTGAATCGCGAACCACACGGATCACCGTGTCGTGTCCACCACTCTTGTTTGGCGCTTTCTGATTCTGTGTTTTGTTTTGTAGTTTTGCTTTGCCAACCGAAGCCACCTTTCGCACCTCCACACCCGGCATACACATTCCTGACGTGGAGCGTGTCCGTGCGGTAGGGAAACAGTCAATAACACATCCCACCTCTTCCAGCCAACGCCGGAAGAGTCGGCTGGCGCCATGCTGTGCCTGCGATATTGGTTTGCCCGTCTGGGAGTAACTTGTTGGGCAAGGATTTTCTTGCTGGTTTTCTTGCCAGCTGGCTGGTTTTCTTGCGGAAAGTCGTCTGCAATTGTGAGCGGTGGGGCAACAGGATGGAACTGGGTGCAGAAAAGTAAATGTGTGTTGTAAAAATTTTAGTGTTTTCGTCGCCACTAATTCGAGAGAATTGTCAAATTTAGAATTTGTTGTCGGGAGAGATTTTTTGCCAGAACAATTTTATTGATTCATAAGATTTGAATTTAATATTTTATCCTCCTCTTCAATGTATTATCCGTAGATAAATATTTAATCTCCTTCGGAAAAGATAGCGAGATGCTGGAAAAGGAGATATAAGGAAGGAGATGCATGATTATCACGTTGACTGCCAAGGCTTTTTAGCACACTTTTTTAGAACAATCTTTTTTGATAAAATTTGTTCATACAATTTATTAAACCGACGGGTTTCGAAGACCCATCAAAGACTAAGCCAATTAAAGAATTATTTGTTAATACTATTATATATTTTATGTTGCATTTTCATTTATTTATGAGGCAAAAACTTTTTAGACCTAATGACAGCTGGCTATCAAAAATATGATAGCCATGGCAGTCAACATGTTAAATATCGTTTATATTTAAACACACGTTTAAATCTAAATTGCTTGGGTTAAACTTCATAGTTGCAGTACACATTTGTTACACTTGTAGTGCTTTTATCAAATAATAAGTACCAGGATATACTTTTCAAAACAGATTAAAAAATGTCAAATATTTATACTAATGTAGGTGCAAAAGTTTTTTTTCGAAAAGGTGTTTTACACTTATTAGTCTTGTGATGATGATGATGATATCTCAAGATTACATAACGGGTCCGTATGCCCCCAAGGACGAGCTATTTTTAAAAGCGATAAAACGACGTTGTTATCACGTTATCAGCACGCAAATTGTGCATTGCGTTTCCACCAGCACAGCGCCATGTTTTCGAGCTAATTGTTTCCGGTGCCACGTGGTGATTCAGCACCTCCGTCGTCGAAGCACTCGTTTTGTTGACAGTTGACAGGCGGGGGCGCTCTCAGGACACGTAGCGGGTTGGAACACGTGGAGCGATCGGTCGTCGGATGGCCAGCATCACCGACCTGTGCCGTTTGTTTATGCTTCCTTTATCGCAACTTATGTCGGAGCGGAGGGGGGGGGGGGGCGATGAGACGCAAAAGAAGGCACTTCGGAGAAGCTAATATGTGGGAATCCAAAACATTGCGCGAAAGGTCTGCAATGGTTCCCTCCCACCTCGGCGAGCCCTCAGCGGATTAAACGATGGAGGGGCCAATTCCTAAGCACGATAGGAGCAAGAACAGGCCGCTAGAAGTGCATCGGAAGTGCAAGGGTGAGTAATGACTGTGCGGTGCAAGTGAAAGTGTCGCTCGGCTGGAGGCGTTTGCAGAAAGTATGTGAACCGCTACTGTTCCACCAAGTGATTCCTTGTTTTTGCTTTTTGTTTCCTGTTTCCTGGACGAAATGTCATAAAACCGAAGCCAAAATATGAGGTTAGTAAATGAAATATTTTTCTTTGTTTTATTTAATTTTTTATTCTTCGAGAAAATATTGAATTTTAAATGAGTCTTGTAAAGTATTGTTACAAAAGTTAAATATTTTGATGCTGTTGTGGAAAATCGAACGGCCTCGTCAGCAACATCTGTTCGTACATGTGTGAGTAAAAGTGTCATAAATTAGCAAGTTGGCTGCTTCACTGTTTTAGTACATTTTAGTACAATTGTTTATGTCAAAATTAGGTAGTAAAATTTATTAAATCAACATTTTAAAGAAATCAAGCAAAGACTAAGCTCTCCAAAGGATATATGTTTGTAATTATTAGCTAAATTATATTAGGGCTTATGTTGATTGCCGCTGTCACCCGTGAAATGGGTGACGAGGCAGACAACGTGTTAAGAAAAGGTAGCGTCACAATCTTCATTCGAACTAATATCTGTTTATGATTTGCAACAAAACCAGCCAGTTTTCCCCTACACAAAGTTTTGATTGTAAAGGGAATTTTGTAGCGGTTTATTTCACTTTATTTTTCGAACCAACTTTTGATCAAAGTGTGTGGCCTAATCGAATGCGTGGGATCGAATCCCGAGTCTGGCACCCCCCGGTATTACGAACGGCTGACCACCGATCTAATAATATACCGTTTATCGGTCACAGTAACTCTCTTCGGAGAGAGGCCTTGTCCCACTTGGGGATGTTGAGCCACATAAGAAGAAGTGTGGCCTAATCTGACTGACATGATTTTTCGTGTAAAGTAAGTCTCTTAAGAATATATGCTTATTGTGCGGTCCAGCTTAGATTCGAACCAACAAACTCGACGTCCATGGATCATGTTCTATGGTGCGAACGCGTGAGACTATCCAGGCCTCTTATGTTCATACCAACAAATCCGGGTAAAAAGACCACTTCCATAAGCTGTTCTATACGATATCAACGACACATTTAAACACAAACGGAAACATGATGGTAATGGGCATAATTGATGTTATTGAAATAATTATCGTACATTTTCGCTACAGGAAGAAGATAAATCACTCGCGGACTACATTCGGGCCACCTGAACGTTGTGCACTACTAATCTCGCAAACAAAGCGTTTACAGACCGATCTGTACATTAATCGTTTTTAATTTGCCATATAATCGATCGGGATCGATGGGGAAAACCGTGATGAGGAGGCGACGGTTTTGTCATTTCACGCCACAAAAAACCATGCGCCCCCACACTTCAATGTAGAAGTGTCTATGTGTGTGACGCATGAAGGATCGGTCGGAATGGTGACGCCGAGTAATTGTAAATGTGCGGAATGTGGCGCCGTGTGGCGTTCGCGGAAGGGCAGAAACATCAAGAATCGATCGGCGTTGGGGAAAAAGAAGTCCCCAACCCGGTGGTGGGCGCCTCGTATCACATCAATTTCTTGTCAACCGAGATGGCGGTTTGGTTTACGCTTGGGTTAAAGGTATAATAAGCCTCCAACTTGCTTGCGCCTATGGATTTACGCGAGCGCACAAGTGTCTGTCTTTTGCGTGGAATAACTTCGCCGATGTATCCCGATACCAATTATGATACCCGCAAAGTCGCTGCTCAGACACACGCCAGGGGTAAGGGTACGAGGTGGGATGGAGGTTTGGGGTGTGTAATCAATAAACATTAGTTTCAAAATTTGACACCCACCACCTCCATCGTGTACGATTAATATTTCATTTTCTACTCCCTACCCGTACCCGCGGGTTGTTTCTTCTTTTTTCTCCTTCTTCTTCCTTTCCCCTCCTTCACGTGGCGGACTATCGATACTTCCTCAGGCCCTTCTCCCACTCTTACCACTGACATGTCACCCGGCACGTAGATGGAGGTGCGTCTCTAAAAAGGTTCCTTTTTAAAGCACAAGCAAAACACAACCGAAAGTCTCGAAAATCTTACGTTTGGATGGATAACCCCCCCCCCCCCACTGTCAACTCCAGCCTTTAGTCTGTTAGCCCGCGAAGACACTTCCTTCACCTCCGTTTCGGAAAGGGGAAACAAAAAAACAACACCTTAAAAGAAGAACGCGTGCTTAAAGATAACATAACGCACCCAACGGGCATTTTGGGGCGGGAAAAAGTCGTCAACCAACTCACGGCAGCAGGCGTCAGGCGCTTTCGGTTTCGGTATCCACCCGCGCACATGGGCTCTCGTGCTTTCGGGCCATGTGCCATTTTTTAAACCGATCGATGGAAAGAGATATCTAGAAGAAGCGGGGTTAGAAATGACCTAGAGAGGGCAAAGAAGGAAACAGAAAGGGAAACTTACGTTACACACCCACACACATGCACGTCAATCTTTCTTCTAAAACGCAACTTATCTTTTCCACCCACCAAGCGCCACCAATTGTGCGGTTCCTCCACAAAGCATACAAACATACATGCGCTTCAGGCCGGGCCATCGATGGCGCTGATATAATTTAATCTTATCGTCAACCCGGTGTCCGGGTACGATAGGGAGTGCGGTATGGGGTGTTGAGGTGTTGAGGTATGATAAGGGGGAAAAAACGTAACATATACAGCGCCAAACAAAACAATCCACCGCGAACAACAAAACCCATTAATGGAGCGCCTCATTGCGGGAAGAAACTGAAGAATTGAAAGCAAGAAATTCTCAGAAACTCCTTTGCTATTGTAGAGGTTTCGAGTAACAATGGACACAATACAAATGATATTAAAGCTAAAGAAGTAAAATAGTAATATAATCTTTCTATTGTATGTTACTAAAAAAAAGTGTTACGCGTTGCTGGTTTGAAAAAGATGATAAATTGATTTTTCATCTCAAATCTCATGAAATCTTTCAACATTTGATTAGGATAATTATTTAAAAATTGAATATTGAATTGATCATTAGCATTTTGGGTGCCAATGACCCTTATGACTTATACATTATTACATTATTTAACGCGTTGACTGCCAAGCGTTTTAGTACAGATTTTTAGAACAATCATTTTTTGTTGAAATTTGGCTGTTAATTTTATTGAACCAACGTTTTTCGAAAACTAAGTAAAAACTAGGCTTCCGAAAACAATTTTTATAATCTACTATTGCATAAGTCCACTACTATATCACGTTGACTGCCACGCTGGTTTAGTACAGATTTTTAATACAATCATTTTTGTTAAAATTAGGTTATCAAATGTATCGATGAACCGGTTTTCGTAAACTAAGCAAAAACTAAAGACTGGTAGGCTACGGTAAATGTAAAAAATTATCCTAAGGGAAACTTAGTTCATTTGTTATTCGTTTGTAAACAATTGGTGGTATTTGTTTTATGAACAAATTTTATCAAAAAATATTCTACTAAAACCAGTGTTCTTAAAACGCTTGGCATACATGGTTTTACATGTTGAGTGCCGTGTCACCCAGAAAACGGGTGCCAGCAGAAATACACATCACCTCTGTACACTTATACTGTAGTGGTTTTAAGTAAAATAAACAGATTTTTGGCAATTGCACAGTCCATCAAATTCTATTCTTTTCCAAACTGGGAAGCTCCTTTGTTTTTTCCTTTCTTTTGTAAGTTTCACTAAGCTGTGCTATAAATCACATTTAGTTATTTTCTAAGTGCATTAGTGCAGTTTTATGGGATCAACCATCTGTACTAAAAACAACTTTTCGATTGATGCTGGCGGATCGAAAAATGACAATCATTTCCCAACGGGCCGCTATGTACAGAGTTTCAATTAATTTCCGCATTCTTTCCCTATCTTGCCCTGGATCGGTATTGCCGCCAACCCTTTTACTTTCTTGCGCCTACCTCTTTCTTCTCTTTCCCTCTATCTCACGTGGGCTTGATCAGGCCCGACACTTGATGCGCCGGTCTTTCTCTTTTTGTTTTCTTTCTCTTTATTGCTCCGATAAAGATTGCACTGCAGTTTGATCTGATTCATGCCGTCGGTATGCGCACGCGGACCGTCGGTCGGTCGGTTCGTTGCTGCGAGCCCACATTTGCACTGCGACATCTTCCGATTGGCGATTGGCAGTGACCTACGGGTGACCACAGGTGGTATCACGGGCGGCATCCGTCGCGATGTCGAGGTTATGCTGCACTGATCGACCGTGTCGATGATGCCCTCCTGACATCGGGACCGGGGGCGCAGAGGTCAATCCATTTAGTCCGACACCACCATTATGGCACGCGCGCGCATTCACGCCATCGTGAACTTTTTAGCGTGCGATCGTTTTTACGACGGCCGAAGGACGTGAAGCCGCAGCTAGCTGATTATCGGTGGCAATTCAAATTCCAATTTCGCGCGAGACAACACCCATTGGAACCGGGACTCGACCACAAACAGGAAGGGGCCATAAAATTGCAGCTGTCCGGTGGAAGAGACGGCGCTGCGAGGGTTTTTGCTTTTAATTTGTTGGCACTAGATAATGATAGACCATTTCATTAAGTTCCTTTTTGAATTAAGACACAACACCGTGCAATTTCATCATACCTCTTCGTCGTCAAAAAAAAGTATCATTGCGCAATAACTTATTCCTGTCTTCCAAGGAGTCTCAAATTTAAAAAAAAATCCTGTCTTCCCTTTGATAACAAATGACGCTCGGAGTTAAATGTCAACAAGAATTGTATTGGTAGAAAGTGAATCCATTTGGTCTTCCACCGAGTGTTAGAATTAGGCACCACAGGGGAGGTATCGAATCAAATTACAATTATCCGAAAGCCACCGCTGATAAGAACTTTTAGTACAGCTTTATGGCACTTTTTATGGCACTCAACCAAGCCCGATTCCCGGAAGATGGGAAGATTCCCTGAACAAGGTGTTGGCGGCCTTAACTGGCAATTAAAACTAGGCTAAGTAACTAGCAGCAACCTTTGTCTGGATGTGCGTGTGTGTGGCGTGTTTTGTTGTTGTTTTGCTTTTTCTAATGCGTTTCCCTTGTTCTACCAGCGCGTTACACGGTAGCGTCTGCGGATCTTGATAAAGCGCACGGTTGCTCCCGAAAAAAACCCCCCACACGGGCCCGAGGGGGGATTTTTTCGGCCGGCGGGATAGCGTGTTGTTTCGCCACTGTCAAACGCAATTGACAAGCGACAAGCACGTTTCCGGACTGGCGCGTCGTGTCACTCGCGTAAAACCTCGTTGCGCTGAATTTCACCTTCAGCGGAAAGTCTCACCGGGTGGAGATAGGCCGTACCAAAGCGCGGACGGCGCCTCCATCGGCGCGCCGGGACCTTTCGAGTTGATCGACAGGATAGAGAAGGTGACTCAGTACCTGGGGCGTTGGGTGCTAGGACGCGCTGTGCAATTGCAGACGGGCGGAGGAGTTTTATCCACCCTCAATTGGCACTTCCCATTAAGTCAAAACAAACATTATTTATGTTTGCCATCCGACTCGCAAAAGGTCGGACGCGCATTCGGTGAAGGCGGTCTTAACGCTTGCTCTTCAATGACAATCTCATTGTTGGCCGCTGTTGCTGACCCCGAGAAGCGAGCGGTATTGGTTCCTGCCGTAGCGCATCGACGTTGGATTGTTTTATTGTCTTTGCGGGGTGGCGTATGGCACCAAAGGAATGCAATTGTATATATGATGCCATAAATTACATTGTAGTACACTCCTGAGTGCTGCGCTCGGGAAAACCAGCACTATTGGATTCTGCAAGGTTTTTGGCGTGACGTAGGCTGATTTATTGAATTGTGTGCTTTATTGAACGCTATTCGTTTCAAGTTAGGATTCCTTATAATAACAGGTTGCATATGAGGAGTCTGTTTTTGGCTAGATAACCAAAGTTGAAAACGTTATCATTCTTTTCTATGAAGATTAATCTAACTCTAAATAAGGGTTAGGTCACGCTTAAGATTTTTATTTGACCAACACGTGATACATCTTTACCGCGTTTGCACGACGCCGAATGGAACCGGTTTTGCTTCCAAACGGTTGATTTATGTGCATCGGTATGATGAAATTTGTACGTGCTCCTTTTTTCATCCACCATTAACACACACATTTTTAACACAAGGAAGTGGGTGTTAATTTAGGCCTGAAGGTAGCGCAGATAAATCATGGAGTTTGGTTAATTCGTTAAACATAAGAATGTCGAAATCGATTCGTTGACGCGTGAAGTGGAAATTACTAATCTCTAGAAAATTGAAAATGTTTTATTGGGTTTATTTTCAAGCTCGACTTATTAGAGAATCTGCTTAAGTGACAAGAAATACCATCGTTCAATAGTGCAATGCACGCGGTTCTTGCGTTTGCGTGCAGCTTCCTGCCCGAAGAGAGGATGACAAAACAAAACACTCGAGTGCACTTGAGCTATCACCATCACCACCACCACCACCCAAGAAGGGGTGCATCGTTTATCCTTGTTTGTTATTTCTTTTGGTTTCGCGAACTTTCTCTCTCTCTCTCTCTGCGTGCTGAGTTTACCCCATTTTCGCACCGGCGATCGCAACGAAGACAAACAGAACCACCAGAAGAAACGGCGACCGCCACGAAAAAGGGCTGACACGTCGCCGTCGGCCCCTCCAAGGGAGGGAAACCGGGAAAATCCCAGTTGTTTGTTGCCAGCTTTCGCCTTCCAGCGCTTCCCGGGCAGGCGCTGACCCAGGAAGAAAAGTGCATCACATGTTTTCGCATCCATCCTGGGTGCGGAGGAGGAACACACAGGGTGGTTTGTTTTTATCCACCCGGTTTTATTTTTTGCCTTCTGCCCGTTGCTACGCCTTCACACGACCGCGATTCCTTTTGGCGAAGCCCGTTTGAAGGAGTGCGTTTCATATTTATAACATCCGCTTGGTGCGCTTTTGCTCATTGGTTCTCGTTCCTCCCGCAATCCGGTAGGAAACGGGAAGAAAACACACACCAACTGCAGAAATGCTGCCGCAGAATCTTTCACCAGATTTATTGTTATTTTGCTTTCAAACGCTGAAACGCTGGAATGTTTTGCAGCGTTCGTGGGTGCTATAAGATACTTTTGGGGACGTTTAAGAGTCTTTGGGCAGATAAAAGTAAAGATGAAAATAAAAATATTTATACGAACAGTTGGAAGCATTCGTTACTCTGTTGGAAGCTGTTCGTCACGTTGACTGCTATTGAGCCATATAGTGGCTGCCAGGCGGTTTGGAACTTGCCACGAAATTCTTATATCATTACACTAATATAGGGGTAGTTTATGGTAAATGTAAAAATTTAGACTTGGGAAAGCGGGGTCTATTTAATATTTGTTAAAAAAACATGAACAAATGAACAAATTTGTTTTATGAACAAATTTGATCAAAAATGACTGCAATAAAAATATGTTCTAAACCATTTCTAAATTTGTTAAATTTAGTACATAACTTTAGTACAGTCACTTTTGACGAAATTAGGTCAAAAAAATTCAATGAACCAACTATTTTCGAAAACTAAGCAAAAAACTGGGATTCCCAAAGGGTACTTATCAGCTATTTTTATAGTGTACTACTACATAAATCCACGATAGTTTTTGTGCAAAGGGCTCATGAGCATTGTTGCCGTCACCCACTTTTTGGGTGACGTGGCAGTCAACGTGTAAACAACGCGTTTTTAGAACACTTTTTAGTTCAGTCATTTTTCATAAAATTTGGCTATTAAACAAATGCCAAGATTTGTTTTTAAACCATTAAAAAATAGATTAAGCTTCCTTATTGCTTATTTTTGACAAATATTACAACCTACCTCTATATTAGTGCAATACGAGTGAGTTTCGTGACTTGTTCTAAAATGCCGCAATCAAATTGTAAATGTGTTTTGTTTTCGCTTCAAGATTTGCTTTTAAAGAGCTGCATATAACAGAATTAAGTCATAAATGTGGGCAGCTGTGGAGATTGCTACAGAATTGGAGTCGAAATATTAATCCTGGGAAGTACGATATAATCAATTCGCATTACCAACAAAGTGGTACTGACATAAATTGTTAACGGATACGGTGCTGCTTAGCACTTTTTCGATCCTTAAGTCCCAAAGCAACATTCAAGTTCAACATATTTCTTCGTCTGCCAAATGATGTCGCAATCAAAAATCGGCGTTCTGCTATATAACAACTCCATTGACAGCTGATCTTCATTTTTCTTATTTTCGCTAAGCATCGTTTTTAAATGAAGAAAAACGCCGTAGATGAAATTAGTCACAGTTTGTCGACCCCTGGCCTGCAGGCAAACCCAGAGGAAGTGGTAGAAATTCCTACCCAGGTCAGTAAAGTAAAGTCCAACTCGCAAGACTCGGTGGCTCAGCCCCTTTCAGCCTGTCTGCCGATGTTACGACTTTTCTCGCGCCGCGCGCGGTTCAATGTTTGTTTAGTTTATCTTTTTATTTTTATTTCGCTTTCCAAGTGTTGGTTGACGTTTTTTTTCTCAATAAAAAATGTGCAGCGAGGGAAAGAAATAAAAATAACAATAATAAACGGGAAGTGCAGTGATGCAGGGCACCCGAAGCACGAGCGATTCCGAGTGTCGCCAAGAACCGACGAGGAGAGCTCAAATTCGGTGGCTGGCCGCGGTTTCAGTGTTGTGGTTGTGCGAATCGCGTGCTTGTGCTGATCGTAGCCGGGAAAGGATGGAAGGGAGGGTGGTGTCTCGACCCAAAGTCGGGGGAGGTTTGAGGTCGTTTATGCAGTATGCTAAGCTTTGCCTTTGCATAATTTGATGCCGCATCATATTTCCACCCGACACTGGCGTTCACTTCAATAACTCTCTTTCTCTATAGCTCCTGCTCCTTTCGACTCTTTACTGCTCCGTCGGTCATCTCTTCCACTTCCAACCCGCTCGAATCCGACCGACTCTGAGGACGATGCCCAAAACCCAAACCGTCTCGGAGGGGGAAAATATAAAACCAAATGAAAACCGCCACCAGCCCTTCGGTACCAAAAGCAAGTGGCAAGTCGCCGGCATCCGGCATCAGCAACAAAGTTCTCGTCTCGCATAGATTTTGGCACGGGACAAGAGGAATAATCGCGCTTTCGGGTGGCGGAATGGAAAAGGACGCGTCAACAAATATACTACAGTGTAGAAATATATAAAAATGTGGGCTGTGTGTACATAAAGTGAAGTGAAATAACAACTACAGAAACATAAACACCGCGGCACACGTACAATGGGACACAAACACAGCGACACAGCATATAGTGCGCTGCTTATGATGTATGAGCATTCCCTAATGCAATTCAATTCAATGAATTTTGCACAAGAATGCCATTGCTCTTGGTTGAGTGTTTTTTATTTTTATTTTATTTTTCGTGGTGGGGTTAGGTGGGAGTTTGCCAAAGAAAAAGGATAAGTGCGTGGTGTAAGCCCGAGCGCGGTGTGTGTATGCTTTTCCCATCGTCCAGACTTTCTGGCGGACAGCGCTGACGTGCGATGGCTGCGAAGTTCATACGTGCCCTGGAAGCCTTTGACTTTTGCCGGAATGGATCCTACGCCACCCGGCGAGAAAGCAAGGCAAAAGATAAAAAAAAACAGGACGAAAAGGACACTTTCTCTAACCCACCCACCCGACACTTTGTGTGGTATTTGATGTTCGAATGTATTGCGTATTGCGTATGTTGAATATTGCAATTTGAAAATAGCGAGTTATAAACATTTGTGTGGTTTTGTTAATTTTTTTACAGAACTGATGTAAATATTTAATTATATTATGTACTAATTATTGGTGTAAAACCCAAATGATATTATTTACAATAGCTCTAAGTGTAACCTTTACACATTTTTCTTACTTTTAAAATTTTACATTAACTAAATGATGTGTCAGGCCAAGATCGCTCAGCGGTTGAAGCGCCAACTTAGTAAGTAAGTATACGATGTGTTACAAATGTACAATTTGAAAAACTTTGTTTTTGTAACAGTTGCGGAATAAAATATTTTTGATAAACAAATTTTATGGACAATATGTTAAACACGTTGACTGCCATGGCTATCATTTTTGATAGCCAGCTGTCATTAGTTCTAAAAAGTTTTTTGCCTCATAAATATATGAAAATGCATCATGAAAATTATAGTAATATAAAAAAGCTAGTTCTTTGTAATGCTAAGTATTTGCTTGGTTGTCAAAAACCGAATGTTTAGTAAATATTATTAACAAATATAATAGAAAAAGATTGTACTAAAAAAGTGTGCTAAAAACGCTTGGCAGTCAAAGTGTTAACACGTTGACTGTCACGTCACTCATTTCGCGGGTGACAGCAGCAATCCAAATCAACCCTGTACACTAATCTAGTAGTGCACTTTTCTAGTATAAAGCTATAGAAATAACAAAAAATTATCCTCTGGGAAGCCTATCCTTTGCTTGGTGTTGGTTTCATAAATTTTCTAATCAAATTTTATCGAAAATGATTGCACTAAAAATGTTTAGGGCACAGTGTAAAGGGCTGCTGAGCATTGATACTGTCAGCCGCAAAATGGGTGACATGGCAGTTAACGTGTTAAATATCGTACTATGAAGTTTTGCGCTGTTTTCATTTAGTGTATTGCGAGAATTAAAATGTTTGCCATAACGTTGTATTTCGTCTCATCTTCCCCATCCATGTTCGCCATAATGTCTGGCAGCCAGCGAATCGCGAAGCCAGTGCAAGTGCTCGCGAAATTTGAGTGGCGGCAAGAGAAAAATGTCGCCGAAGCGCAATATCGGCCGCCCGTGAATCCTTCGCCCCGCCGAAGGCCAGCGTCGTTGGTGGCTGATGGCAAATAGATTTATATATTAATAATAATGAGCAGCACCCGGTGGGCCCGCCGTTCCACCGTGCCGAACGGGCGAAGAAACGAGGACCGCGGTGTCGTCATCTCAACAATTATGAATGGCACGAGCCTTTCCCGAAGCCGTGTGGTCCGGGCCCCAGCATCACACACGAGCGCATGATTGCAATTGATTTGTTCGAATCTCAATTTTGCGCACATATTTCACAACCTTCCCAACGGCGGCGTGATTCTGCCCATTCACGAATGTCGAATGCGAATGTCAGTCAAATGAGATCATTCCCTGGTGGCCCTGGTGTATGTACCATTAAATCGCACCGAAAGACAAAGCATGAGAAGAAAAGTAAGAGCAAAAACTTGCGGGACAAAAAAAATGGCGCATAAATCAAACGAATGAAAATTGCTGTTTGCTGGGAATCACTGTTTGCACATTTAATTTTTCGGCGATTCACTAGCCTTTCGGGCGCTAGCTTTTTTACGGAATGGATGCCGGCTTTGAAGTGCCGTGTTTGAGCTGCTCGTTGAGAATCAATTGCGACTCCCGGATTTTAAGGTGCATCATTATCAGACAGTACCAAACATCATAAAAAGAATGAAAATCAGCGGTTTTGCATGTTATTTTTTCTACCCACACATTAAGTCGTGAAATTAAATTTGCGGATGCCTTCCGTTCGGCATTTTCTTTTTGTTGCAGAACTGAGTCGTTTTCTGATCAATACTGTTTGATTTCAATATTTTTGCGGTCTACTGCAAATCGGTTTACTTATTCATTGACACAGGCTAAATAAATAGATTGCTTGTGACTTTTGTATTCATTCAATTTTTCCGAGATTGATGAATGTCACGTAAGAAGGAAAAATTAACTAATTCTGAAAGCGACAAGTGTAAGTAGCCGAATTAATGAACGGTTTTTTTTAAATAAACAAACGTATAATTGCGCCGACCAAATGCCACATTCCGAGCGTTCGCCGAAAAGGCAGAAGACTGATTGGTTGATGTAATAGGACTGTACTACAATCTAAACTAAACACGCTATACCTACATGATTTACGTAGGTATAATTAAAAAGATAGGGTTTTAAAATTCAGAATAATTTATATTAATCGGCTATTCTTATTCATACATTTTTTTCAATTTTTATCATCAATTGAATAAAATGTAACACCTTTTGAATGCAGTCATGAACTTGAATCGCACACCGGATGATGCAAAATGTTTACTTGTTATAATAATTAATGACTTCATCCGGTTATAATAATTAATTTCTGAAAAGCAAAAATTCAACCAACAGTCAACCAAAATGATTTTGAAAACACGTGTCCGCCCCCATTGTCCTACATTTATTGCTCGAAGTGTGATGCTGATGCGAGAACCAACCTGGTTAAAAATCGAACCGGTTCAGGACAATTTGTAGTGGTATAGGTGAGTCTCCATGTAAATCTGTGTTCCGGGAATGAATACATATTCAACTTTTTACGCACACTGGTGCATCACTGATAGTGTATACGATTTACCATCGTACCATCTGATTGGTGACGTCACGTGAACCGGTTGAAACGGTTATTGTACATCTAATCGTTAGAAACGTTAATTTTACGGGTTGTTGCAATTATTCGCATGCAGTTGCAGTATTTTGCATAAGTTTACATTTGCTCTTTTCAGCATTACGCATTGAACAGTAATATTGTTTGGTAACGGATACTGAAAGGATTTCATCAATTGACGAATGTATTCATGTTTGATTAAGAACCATATTTATTTTGAATATTTTTTATAAACAAGGAAAATGAGAAAAGTGATGCGTTAAACTTGTATTTAAATTTCCGTTCGCTCCAACAATTTTCTTTATTCTTGTCAAAGTTTTACACAATCTATTGATTGTTCATGTTTCCTAGAATTCAACTGTACTAGGAACAATTTTTGAAGTATTTTACAAAGCAAATGTTTCCTTCGATTCATCTAAAGAGTCGAATTGGACGGTTTAAACATTTTTTAATTAAATATGAACACAGAGAAGATCCTTTTTTAACTATTCGTAGAATTCTAAATTGTCATCTTTTTTTTGAATATCAACTTCAACCGCTGCCAGTTCATGGGAACTCACACACATACATGTACGCAATTTCTGCCTGTGTGTAGGTTCGTCGAACGCGCGTTTATCAAAGTGCGGATTCCGCGTGTGGATGCTTCATTCATTCATCCGAACCGCGTGAGTGGCCGAATGAATAAAAACAGAGTCCTGAGAATGGCGATTTTTTTCCCGCAGCGTCAGTAGCGTGTTAGACGTCTAGCGGTGTTGACATCTTTTCGCTGGCGCTCCCGGGGCAACCGTTGTCGGCAAGTCGCAGCTCTGTGTCAGCATCCTCCGAGTCGTCCGTTTCTTTCCGTTCGTGCAAGTGCGCGTACCGCTGTTTCCGTGTGGTTTGTATTTTCCTTCGAGGCTAAGTGGTACAATCTTGTACAATTTTTGGGAAGAATTCACGTGCTTGTGCGTTGTGATGCAATCTCAAGCTGCCAACGAAAGTTTCTCGTGTGTTTAGAAAAAAAAAGAAGTAAAACCAATCACCTCGTGGCGATGTGCTTCAGAATAAAAACCCCGTGGAAATTGGAACCGAAAAGAAAAGTGAGAGGAGCTTGACGAAGCAGCATAGTTCAAGTCAGTGAGGGGGAGATCAAACTGTCGGTGCGAAGGAGCAGTCAAATCGTAGGAAAATTGCTCCACAGGATGCGCGTGTACGCAACGACGAACTCTCCTCGCGGAGTCCGGTGCGTTTTTGACGTTTGACCAAAACGGCGACAAGTTTTTGGTGGAAAAAGATAAGCAAAAAAAAAAAAGGAATTAAAGAGAGCAAAACGAGAGCAGCGAAATTGGGTGAAAAAGAGCACGAGAAAGGTGGTGCGAGAGAGTGCAAAAGAGAAAAAAAACGAAAAAGAAAAAAGAGTTGTGCGCGAGTTTTGTTCGACGTTTTTTACCTGGAATTTCGCGACGGCGTTGTGTGGTAATTTTTGGTTTTTTGAAGTAGTGTGTGGCTAGCGGGTTTTGTATTTTATTTTTGACTTTAAGGTTGAAGTTTTAATTTCCACCGGTTTCGGAGCTGCAGTGTGTGTCAGTTTTTATTTCTCCCCCCCTGTGCGCTTTTTGTTTTGGGTATAGGCTTCAATATGCCGGCGGAAGGATTTGTTTTGCCTCGTTAAAAAAGCTCCAAACGAGCTGGCCGATCAGCCGTTTGTGTGCGCGGTCCTGTGGTGTTTTATGATGATTAGCCGAAGATCCGCCAAATTTACGCCGAAAACGGGGGGAACGTCTACCACGTTTTCCCCGACGGCCATCGAACTCAGAGTCGAAAACATGTTATGCAGTTCGGATGGTTCGATATTCCCGTTTTGGGGATGACCTGCGTGGAGATTCTTTCCCCCGGGAGACAAGTTGTGTTGCATTCCGGATTTCGATTTGGAAAACAACCTGTCTCCTGGGGGGGGAGCAACAAATGGAGAAAAACACATGACACAAGCTGGCGAGAACCTGATCCGCGAACGAAGAACCGAACGATAGCAAAAGCAATCAGGACCTGTGTTTGATGTGTCAAAATCAGCGTCCGTTGCACCTCGCATTTGTACCTGCGCGCGTGTGTGTGCCTATTGTTTTTCATGGTGCTGTCAAATGTATTCCATCAAAACTGTGCATTAATTGAAATGTGGTCCTGAACAAAACAATTGTGGATGACAAGTGACCGAACTCCATTTGACTTTCAAAGGCTGCTTTGTTTTAGTTTATTCATGATGGAGGATATATTATGCTTGCATCTGCCGTTTCGTGGTGATTTTAATTGAAATCGTATTACAAGAATGAATTTACAGAATGTAATTACAAAAAAAATCACATACACGCACATACACACAACCGGGATGTTTTTGTTCGCAAGCAACGGAAAAAGAACGCTGTCACGAACGGAGCAACGTCCTGCTTATTTTTCATCGAACCACTTTCATCCTGTTTGTGACCCCGTTTGTCGTTTGTCATCCCATACATACACACACACATGGACAGGAAGCTGGGAACGACGAACAATCGGTGTGTTTGCGCACACGGGAGCCAGAACAGAATAAAAATTGCCGTGTGTCTCCCCACGTCCGGGACTTTCGTCCTGGCGAGGGAGATTTCTTCCTTTCGATTCGATCTAACCTCAAAAACCATCGTACAACAATCCCCCGGGAGTTCAGTAAACCTCGCCCGGCGAGTCGGGAACCCTTTCCGGTGCGGAAAACGCCATACACTCTCATACACACACGCACGAATACAACGACCGGTGTTTCGGATCGGATGATGCACCTCGTGGCAAGGACCCTCTTGCTTATTTATTTCATAATGCTGCCCATATGATTACGCTCTTCTATTCCCCGGCGCGCTCTGTCTTGCTCTCGCAAACACACATACACACACACAATTGACGTCTATTTCGAAGGACGAAGGTGAATCCTTTTCCGGGATCCGTTGCGAGACAAAACGCGAAGGATTGAAGTTGATATTTCACGGAATGGATTCGTTCGGTCGATTTACCCTCCGGTGGAAGCGAGAGGGAAGATGGAAAACGGTGTGTGCGACGGAGCGGAAGAGTAAGGAAAAAGGACCGAGATTCAATTATCGAACAACAGCGTTTAGTTTCCGCGTCGGCTAGAAGTAGAACGGAGCACCGGAAATTAGTCGCTGCCTGTGTCTGTCTGTCTGTGTGTCCCCCGGTCGTGGCCTGTGTAAACGGTGGCCACGTGTACGCGGCGGTGTTTCCTTCCCTTCGGTGTATATCCAGCTCAATCAATTTTTAATCGTCGGACAAAAGAAAAGCAGGAAAAGCGGAACAGGATTTCTTCAACAGGCAGGTTTTCTTAACCGTTTTCGAAGGGGAGTTGGGGGCTTTCTCCTTGGCGTTTTCGGTGCGCCTTTTTTCCGGTTCGGGTGTGTGTTTTCGGTGCGGTCTTGATTCGGTTCGGGTGGTTTTTCTTTCGGTGTTTTTCCTGCCGGAACGGCATTACACAACGATGCAATTGATTTATCGATCCCCATGCGGTCGCCCGTTGGTAATTTCTTTTTGGTCTATTTTTAAATCCTTGCCATTCAACAGCTTTCGTCTCGTCGTTCAGAACAAAGTTTTGTGAAGCGAAGAAAATATTGATTGAATACGATACACTTTTAGCCGAAAAGCAAAGTTTTGAAAAGTTTTCCAGAGTTTTGAAAAGTAAAGTGAAAGAAACCCGTCTTCTGTGGAACAAAGAGTGTGAAGTAAAGGAAAAATTTCGTTAAAAGTGTTCAAAAAATGAGGAAAAAGTATTCCTCTCGAAAGTGAATTAAAAAAAAAAGAAGTCTAGTCTGAGAACACGCTCAGCCTTCCCTCTGCGAAAGTGGATCCGGATTATTCAACCAATTGCAGTGCGGTGAGGTGACCAACCTTGGTTGAAAAGGAAAGGAAAATCGTTTAAATCAAAAAATAAAATGGAAGAGCCGAATGAAGTTTGGTTAAATACGCAAAGTGCAATGAAAAGTGGCAACGGTTGCTAAAGTTTTGAAGTGTTTGCGAATAATTTTTGCAACGTGTGAAGAAAGTCCATATAAGAATCTAAAAAGAAAGGAAATTTACCGAAACAAAGTGTTTGGTGGAGGAAAAGAAATAATTACACGTGTGCCATTTTTCAAAACCGTTCGTTTTTTAGGTGCATTGTGGGCAAAACGGTGTGTTTGTGCGTGCATTTTTTGTCCGCTGAGGGGATGATTTTCCGCTGTCGACGGGGTCCGTGAATCGAGGTGCGTCCGTGTGCGTGTTCGGTTGTGCGTATGTGCCGGCCGTGGTGAGATGTGCGCGCCTTCGCCGTGCCACCGCCGGTGCATCGCGATCCTGCCGACGTGCGCCAAGTCCGAGGGCCGAAACCAGCGCCGGTCCGTGCCGTCTTCCTCGCCCGCCGACCGCAGCATCAACGGCCTGACGAATGCAACCTGTGCGCCCCGCCACCCACTATTGCCATATTGAAAAAACAAGCACAAAACCCACAAGAAAAAAAGTACAATGAGGCCAAATAAATACGATGTAAGTATGATTCGCTTTCCGCCGCTGACTCCCGTGTTGGGTTCGGTTTGGTGATTGAGTGGAAAAAGAGGGGAGAAGGGGAAAAACACACACCTGTTTATGGGGGTGACCTTGTGGAAAGTGCACTTTGGTTAATGCAACTGATTAACCGATAGCTGAAATGCATTTAAAAATTTGTCGTACAAACAAACGGCGCCGTGTTGACGAATGGAACAAGTTGCTTATGAATTAGCCCAACACTCCTGTTCACCACTTAGTTAGTGTTCGATTTGATATAAAAAAAGGTTGAAAATACTGGTTATAGTATGGTTTTATCAAACACGCTTGTGTGTTAGAATAATTTATTTAAAATCGTATAGTACGCTCTTTTTAATATTTCAGCAATTTGATCATATTTGATATCCAAAAAGGTTAATTTGCCCTTTCAAATCAAACAAAACATCTTAATTTTATTTTCAAACTTTAACTTCGAGAACATTGTTTAACAACAAAATTTTTCGTATTTAATTGATTTTTTATATTAAATCCAAAGTGTTAACCATGAAGTGTCAGTACCTACTGATAAAATTTTTACAAATACCTGGAAATAACTTTACCTGGATAAACAGCCTAAAACTTCGTTTTATAAATTTACCTCATGGTCAATAACTTGCAAATTTAATAACACTTTGGCAACAGCGTAAACTAAAGATCCTTAAAATGTCTAAATTATGTTTGATATCATTCAAAAATATTTATTTGTCTTTTCAGACTTTAAATTTGAATTTAAATCAAACATCTTAATTTTTTATTTGAAACTTTAACTTCATGTAGTTTTTTTTAACTTTAACGTCATGAACTTTGTTTAACACCAAAGTGCTTCGTGTTTAATTAATTTTCGATATAAAATGAAAAGTGTTAGCTATAAAGTGTCAGTCTACCTACTGATAACATTTTTACAAATACCTGGAAATAACCTTCCTTTTTGTCGATGAGGATAAACAAACTGAAACTTCGTTTTATGAATTTACCTCGTGATCAATAACTTGCAAACTTAATTAGACTTTTGAAACAGCGTAAACTAAAGGTCATTCAAATGTCTAAATTATGTTTGGAACATTGCGTCATTGTTGGGTAAAAAGCATGTTCCACGTCGATCTGGCAATTGGCAACAAAAATGCCGAATATGCCGTTTATTGAATCATAGAAATTATTCTTACCCATTCCTCAGAAGATGTGTTTTATTGTGTGTGCTTGTTTTTTTCTTTGTGTCGGAAATAAATCGCTATTTTCGGGACTCGGTTTATTTATAGCGCTAGTGACACATTCGAATCGTACGCGAACACGGACATTTGCGGCGCGATAATATCCAATAATTTTCCCTCGGGGTAAATAAAACCCTCCTTCCCAGATTCCGGATCGAAATGGCAAACGGGTGGAAAAACATGAGCCGCCAACGAACTCTTGGTTGGTGCGGTTTTTCTTTGAGGGAAAATGAGGGCTGGGAAAATGTCACCCAATTATGGCACCATTTGTGGCCGTGCGTCGGAGGATTGCATGCTGTGCTGTTTCAATGTAAAAAATGGAGGAAAACACCAACAAAACAAATATGGTGGCGGTGGTGACGTTGGGTGGTCTATTTGTCTAAAGTATGGCCATTTGCCACCCAAACGGCAAGCGGGGGAGCGGGTGTTCCGCGCACTCCAAACCGACAGGACCGACCACCCTGTGGGGTGGTTTGGCATTTTCAACCCTCGCCCTCCCGAGCCGCCTCTTTCATTTGCTTCATCGTCGTCGTCGTCGTCGTAGGTTGCCCTTCATATTTATTGCATTAGGATTTTATTGGACAGATGCTTTTATTATTATTTGACGATGATGCTGACGATGATGGTGACGCCGGAGTCGCGGTTCGCCGAGATTTGTGTGTTTTGTTTTCCGTCCCCTCCCCCCGTCGTCCCGTTCCATGGATGAAACCGTCGGCAAATTTATGTTTCTCGCCCAGTGCGGTACAATATCTGGCCTGAACTATCCTGCTCCCTATTGTTTGCAGAGGCCACTAGAGAGGCCACTGTGAGGACCGGGGGGTAGGGTGATGATTGGGTCGGGACGGGGGCGGCCCTAGAGTGCTTCGGATTGATTGATTTGATTTATTCGAGACATTATAACCTCGAGCATGGCGATTTGTTCGACCGCAGGGCAAACAAATTGCTTGAAATAAAGACAAGAAAGGAGAAAAAAATCACACACACACACATACAGACACGCGTGCTCAAGACACTCCAAGTGGGCAGCGAGATATACCACCGGTGGGGTAACCTTCTTTTCGCGATGTGCTCAAATGTTTCGACATTCATACATTGGACGTGCGCAAAATACCGCCGAAGTAAAGTACGAGCGCCTCGGAAAAGGAGCGCCAATTCAATTCGCGAGCATGGCAAATGGGTGTTAATTTTGTCCTTCTTTGAGTGCATGTGCATCATGTGCAGCGAAACCCTGAGCGAAGAAGGACCCGCTGCGAGATTGCAGATTGTTGGTGCGTGTGGCGCGACGAAATAAATGCACAATGGGGATTTTGCGCCCGGTTTTCGGGGCGATCTAGATATAGGAGGTTTTGCTAACGATACCTCATCCATAAACCATACCGTACCCGGTTGCCTTGCCGGGGGGGGTTTTTGTGCTCCTTCCGGGACAATGCGAACGGCGGTAGTAAATAAAACTGCTTTGCTGACAAGTTCATTTTTCATCTCCACTTTCGCCGGTTTGCCTACAAATTTCTTGTGTGAAGTGAGAAACACTTATGGAAAACACCCAACCCGGAAAACTTGGCCGGAACCCTAGCATTTTTTCAAAAAATAAAAAGAAATTTAATATAAATGGCGGCAAATATCAGTACATAAAATATTAGGAGGAATTTGGTGCACTTGACCTTTTTCAAAATTCAACACCAGCCATTAGTTCCCAAACACTGTATAGCGTACACCATTGTCGTAGCATACATTTCCGGATTAATTTCTATTAAAAGTTTGGCAAATAATAATTTTCCATCATAGCAAACATTGCTCATAATTTGAAAAGAAGCAAAATGGGAAAATTGGCTCAGTTACTCTTAAACATTACAACAGAAAGGTTGTGTAACTAGAAATATATTGAAGAGCAAATCTCAACAACTGGTGAGTAGCGTAGCTAATACAGAAGAAGCCTCAATTATAATTGTTGTCACATTTGGTTACTCTAACTATTACTAAAACAAAGCAAAATATTAGTGTTTAATTTAAAATAAACTACACCACAAAAGTCAGTGCACACTGACTAAAACAGAAGCAAAGGCCATTTGGTTTGTGAGTTTGGGTTCCTGAGATATATTCTCAAAAATATGCCGACGAGCACTAAATACACCAAAAAAAAGTGAACACATTATGTTTTGTATAGCATTTTGCTTTTGCTTTGTATTTTGGTAGTTTTTTGGGGTTTTGTGACATCAATTGTTGAACGTTTTAATCAGTTCAAATGTGGTAGACAACAAATTTACTTCCTTTTTGTCCCAAAATAGTCAGATAATGAACTCCTTGAAGAGTAGAAGAGGTCGAATATCATCCGATAAGATGAAAATGAACGAAAAAGTTGGTTGAAGCTGCTGTTTTATTGAACGTGAACAAAAATGCAGTAGCTGGAATGGTTTGCAGAGGGAAAAACGAGAGCTGTGTTGGAAATGTATCAAGAACTGGTCGAGTAACCGTCGTATGTCGGACCGGGTGAGGAGCAGGATTTTGGATGCTGAACACAAAATAAGTATGACTACCTAATACCATAATATCAATCTATTTCAATCGATTTGTCAAAAACTTCCTACATGAGTTTTTGGTCTTCAGAATCAGTAAAGGACTTAGTTTTCACATCTTTTTTTTGAGTGGATCAGTTGCCACAGGTCTCCTTAAGTTGTTCAAATATTGCTACATGGATAGTTAATAGTTTGAGTAGCGTGCGACAAAGCATACAATTTGATCGAGCTCGGTTCGATGATGGATAACACTCCGTTTGACAACTCCTGGTGGCAGCCAACCATTTGCCGAGTTATATTTCTCCACCACCGACTCGCTTGCAGATAACGTTCACCTTTGGGGCGTGATTGCAAACACCACGCTGGTGTAGTGTGGGGGCGTCGTCGATTTTCCGTTTCGTTCGGTGGTTTCCAATGCGTAAATGATTGGCACTAATAGATAATTGAGCGTGGTTCCCGGGTCCCTGTTTGCCCAACCCCAAGTGGACCAGGGTGGAGTGCGGAAGGGAGGATTGGGGTTTGTGAGTGTCATCGGTCGGTGGAGGTGGTGCAGGTGGTGGTTTCCCCTGCGCCCGAGGAGATAACGAAATCGAAACGAGTGCGTGCCCCGTACATATCGGTTGCGTTGTGCGAGGTGGCGTTTGGGGCGCACACCTCTCGAAGGGACTAGAGATTTTTGTTTTGCCGCAGCACTTGCCTCGCTCGAGTGGTTGGAGGCTAGTGGATAAGAAGTTAGATAAGAACCCGCCCGACCTGAAAGGGAGTGAGATAATAATGTAATGGCAAGAGCCAAACTAACCGAGAGGGTTTTAAATAGTATTACCTGGAAACCGATTTGTTCGATCGATCGACGTCTGGAGTGAATTGATTTATTTTGGCGTTCGCGGAATCGGTACTTTGGTACATGTTAGAACTTCCTTGAACTCCCGGCTATACATGCTTAAAAGCCTCCTTGGAGCGCCTTGGATGCGCCTTGGATTATGGACCTTGGAGCACTCAATTATTTCATCCGTGACGGTAAATGCTGCAATTCGCATAGTCCATCGTCATCCTACGGCGGTTCTCTAACCACGTTCCCCCTTCTCATATCGGACTCAATTCCAACGACTCTCTCAGCAAACCCCCAACGGTGTCCGTTCGCCCTTTGCCCTCGCTGCACTCTGAACTCTGCTGCACTGTGGGGTGCAAGTTCTGCCGCCTCACATTCGTTTTTTTCGTCTACACGTAAATTAACTTCCGCTTCCGCCGAATAATCACGACTAGTCATTATGGCACCGTGTTGCACTCGGCAACAAGCACGCTCGAGGGAGATTATAGGTCCCCGAATCGACAAAAGGGAGCGCGGGGAGAAGAGGAGGGTTGAAATCCATGTTGAGTATGATGCTTCGTGATGGCGATGATGATGATGATGATGATGCTGTTGATGACGATGGTGTACTAGACTCGGCGCAATGTCAGCTGCTGTGTTAAGTGGCCGAGGTTGATGTTGTACATCGTTTCCCGACCGTATGCCGTTCACCGGAACACGTCCCCAAAACCCACCCCAGCCTTAGACAAGGAGTGGGGGTTAAGTGAGTTGTTCGTTCAGGATCACGCTTCAGCTTTTTCAGTCTCATTCCGTACGTCGGGCACCATTACAATGGATTTCGTTTGTTCGAAGGATGTTTTCCGCCGACCGGAAAGAAGGAGCGTCTTCTGAGCAACAGTCTGAGCTGATGTCACTGCGGTTCTGCAAAGGTCTGAAGTAGTGCGGCTAACCTGTGGCTAACCATCGAGACATCGATCAATTCGCACTTTGCCTGTTGCCACTCGAAAGCCGCAGCCATCGGAAAAGACCACAACACTGCAACTCTTGACTCATCGCTGCTGGGTTACTCTAGGTTATTATGCTGTTTAGAGATGTATGTCGGGGTGTGAGGACGTACAGTGTGGTTGTTGCATTGGGTTTGTTTTTAGGTCACGACGATGACGACGACAACGACGACTCTAGTGAGAAGTTGGGGACGTTATGTCGAACGCTCTCATCGTCGTAGAGTGTTGCGACAGAGATTTTGGATCATTTTTCCGTACCGGAACCGAACCTCCAGAAGCCCTTCGGACGAGGTTGGTATTGGATTGGATAGGTCGTGGGAGACATGGCTCCAAAAAGCCATATAGCACGATCCAAGTCCTCCTCTGACAGTACCGCAAAGTGGTTTCTTGGATTGGTTGCGTTCACGTTGTTGTTGTTGAAAGTAAATGCCGATCATTCCGCCAACCGCAGATTTGTTCATTAGCTTTTCCTTTTGCTTTTGCCGCAATACTTTCATCACATAAAAACCGCACGACTGGATGGATCATGCTCCAGGAAGACTCGCCTCGGTTCGACAAAATGAAGCAAGCTGTTGCTACTGGAGATTCTCCCGGGTTTCTACTGTTCGTCAGTTTTGTGCGGTTTTTGTGGTTAGGTTCCTTATGCCTTCCACCGATCGGGAAGGTATCGATTTCTACGCCCAGGGCTCGCACTCGTAATGAACGGAGGTGGTTGGTGGATCAGTTGGCTGTTATTTTTATTTAAACTCGCACTGCTCCATTACTTCCAACTTAATTTCCTTACGTCTTCTGGTTGTGCTGGAGTTTGTTGCA
Organism: Anopheles sinensis; assembly: GCA_000441895.2. Lineage (NCBI taxonomy): Eukaryota > Metazoa > Arthropoda > Insecta > Diptera > Culicidae > Anopheles > Anopheles sinensis. Next base: position 93,698 of record KE524847.1, on the reverse strand, counting down.
ACCCGGCGTTATGTTCATCAACCCCGTTTCCTTTCTCCATTCGGCGTGTGGTGGTGACATGACGTGAGACGTGAGCAGAACGTAAACAACAACCACCTAACTGCAACTGTGCCCTTACCCGGTCGCGTTGACGAAGAAGTCGGAATGAGCGGCAGTTGCATCGCTTAATCCACCGGGTCTGGGCTTCTGGTGCGGACCGTATGTGCACCCTGTTCCCCAGCATATGTCGGAGACATTCTCGAATGCGGCAGGCAGACACGGACGAGAGGCGCTTTCAACTCTCAGAAGCTCAGGCCGCCTTTCGAACCAGTTGGAATGCCTTTGTCGGCGACTCAGAAGAGCACATTATTCGGCGATGGGTTTTTGGAGTGGATAACATCATGGCGTAAGACCTCCAACCTTCCTGGGTTCTCGAACCTATAGCTCCACACGGTGTGCGCGCAAAGATATGGCAGTAGGAATGATGAAGAGAGCTACTGTGGATTGAAAGAAGGATGAGATTTACTCCTCCAAAGGCTGTGGGAAAGGTCAAACTCAAGATCAGGACCTGATTAGTCGTCCCATCAAAGCGTGGAAAGGCCCGTTCCCAGTGCTCTGTAGAACTTTATCAGGTATGGATGCAACGACTTCAAACTGGCGTCCTATTTTTTCCGTTCGTTACTTTTCCATTCGAAAGAAGGCTTTATCAGGGTGTAACTATTCTTGCGACAGCGACTTTTTTCTTCCATGCTGGAGTACCGTAGAGTTCCACCCCTTCCTAACCCTGTTTCTCACTCTCCTACGTTACGTTGCCCAACGTCTCCCAAACCCCGTTGCTTGCTCCGGTCCAAGCCTTATCGACGATTTGTCACATTCGTCGAGAAACGGCCACACACCTTGGGGTATCCCATGCAGTGTGCCCTGTGTATGTGTGCAACGGCCAGTATACGTGTGTTGCTGCTGCAATGGGATTTAATGGTTGTATTGATTGTTTTTGCCGCCCGCGAGAGGCTCCAGGTTCCGCGCGTTTCGAGATAAGAAACCACGAACCGATTCATTTCGTGGCTTGTTCAATACTAAGGGAAAAGGGGAGGGGATAAGAGGAACAGCACTTGCCCGGGGATGGATGTAACAAACGCAGACCCGTACACCCGGCTCTAGAAATGTGAAGGTGTAACACTGCCTCTCGAGCGGGAGCAATAGTTGAAGGCGCCTGTCGCCTGCGAGTTTTGGAGGTATATCGAACACAGTCGTTGCTTGTCGGTGTATGGAGTTGATACACTAAAAGTAAAAGCAACAACAAAAAAAATCAGAAAACAACCCGCGAACTATCGGATACATTCCATACAAACGTTGTTGTACCCAGATGGGTTGATAAGCTCCTGGAATCAGGTCCGCGTGGATGGGTTCGCGGTGGAGGTCGCGACCGGGGTTTGTCAACGCCACGATAAGGAAACACTGTAGGACTTGATCTTTTTATGATGATATTGCCCCCCTTTCGCTTGACGGGGGGTCCCGTGTGTTGACAGTTTGGAATTGGTGCTTCTGGTGGGTTCGGCCCCGGGATGCGGTCTCTTTACATATCCATACTTCACATGCCTTGACTTCCTTGCGGTAATGAACTGTTGAGGATTAGATTCCAAAGGAGGAAGTCAAACACAAAGAAAACACTCGACACGGTTGAGCACTGGCATAGGGTTTGAATGAATATAAAATTATAAGCTTCTTTCTCCTCAAACGCAAATAGTAATCATGAAGATTTGAAATAATGTAACTCGATCTGATACAGATAGCCAATGACGTGCTGGAAGGTTAGTCAATGAATCTTCAACTTCAACTAATGTTCTAATATTTACTTCAACGAGAACTTGAATTCAAAAAGGCGAAAGAGGCTGTATGGCTCAAAGCCTCTATAATCCTTTCTCACCACCACCTCAACTTAAATTCACGAGAACTCCCTCCAAACTCCAATTCAAAGCAAGCCAAATTTAAAACCGTGGATTTTTAATGCGCTTTTATGTCGCAAAGCTCAACAAAAGACACAATTTTAAAAGATCACTAATTCAACCATACACAATCTGATACAAACATTCTATAAAGTGCATACTGGCTACACTATAAATCTTCAAAACAGATTGAAATTCGATTTCAATGTCCTGATCTCTATACCAACAAGAACTTTGCTTTGGGCGTATTAGAATTCCGGAACTTGAGGACGCAAGCCCATGCACGGACTAAATTCAAGGCAAACAATTTTGTAAGCAGTCCAAAAATGTAGTCTTTCGGTCTTTTTGTTTATATGAGTCTTTTTTGGTATTAAGAGGTAGAAAGAACTAACCAAACTTGAGTATCTTACTAATTATAGGAAAAGTTCCGGAAAGTTTAACCTCGAGTTATTTAAACTTGTAACGATTAGGACTATGTTCTATTAGTTAGATGTCGAGGTTACCGTGAGAGTTTTCAGGTGGAGAAGGAACCCACTATCAACATGCTTGCATCGTAGATTTATTTCCTCTGATCCCGCGGTGGAATCTCAGGCGTATCTATTTGATAATTTAATTTCCACTAGATTAGATGATAAAATACTCTCCTTCTCCTCTCTCTTTCGTACACTGTGTCAACACTCCGCCATATCTTGCCGTCAATCATCCTTCGCCAACATATCAATCGCTCACTCGATTTTCGAACACCGGAGACAGACGAAAGGAATGTGGCAATAAGCTTTTTTATTACACTGGTTTGTTTTGTTTAGGTTAATGTGGTGCTGTGTGTGTGTTTTTCCCCCATCTGGTTAGGTCACTCATCGTTTCTACACTGCTTGTCCAGCGAGCCTTCGCCACTGACTTTAAAACAAAAATGTAAAATAAAACAAGTAGCTAAAGGGTGTGTAATAAAAACGTCCCACTCCATTCGGAGCTGGCGTGCGGTTTTGCAGTGGCACGAATCCAATGAACCGTGCTCCAAACGAACCGGAACCGGAGCCAATAGCCTATACAACCCTTGGGTGGTGGCCCGGAGCCCTACTAAAATGCACTCAACCCGCACCACCTCCCCGAACTCCCGCCGGGCGCCATTATCACACGCCCGCCCAGGCTCTCGAGGCGCCTTGGTGTTAATTTATTGATATGTGAATAATTTACAGATACATTCCGGTGTCCCATCCACCTGCCATCGCCGCACGCGGACGCAAGGGCAAGGCATGACTATGTGTATGTTGCCGTCGGATGACGAACTGTAAGCGGTTCGGAGCGCTAATCCGTCTGAGATATGACTGATCAGGGAGCTAGGCGCAGTCGCCAGGAGTCCGTCTCAAAGGGGGGTGGTAAATCAAGGAATCCGTGTAGTCAAAGATGTTCTGCTGCTGTGCTGTGACTCACATGACTCGCTGGAATTTACTGCCGTTGGTTCGCATGGAATGCTGTGAAACGATTATGACGCCTCTGGTGGGCGATTTAATTCTGAAACGGTTGAGGAGCGCAGAGCTGTGCTGCCTGGCCTGCGACTTCTAATAAGACCCCCTTGTCTCTGAGGCTTCCGAGAAATCATTAATGTGTCCTAATTTGCCGTTAAATAGTTCGCACACACACAACCACTTGACCTTCTGGAGTTTGCTGCTAGATTGATGGGGCATTTAAAATGTGATAATTTATTGAACCTTCTCCTAAGTCGATGACGATGCTGACGAAACCGTCTATCCTTAGAGAACCGATGGAGAACTCACGAGAGGCAATAAAGGACTGCTTGCTTTGGCATGTGATTGCTTACTTTGCGCTGGAGTTTTTTTTTACATATATTTTTTTTGTTTTTTATTTCCCACGCACCATAAAACGGCTTACACACGCCTGCGTGTGAGTAATTAAAGAGATACAATAAACTCTATCTCACGAGCGCGAAATTTGCATCTCTAAAGACTTTGGGTTTTTGGGAAGGGTCCTGGTTGGAAGCCTCTCGTTGAAGCCATGAATATTCATGGGCGGTTTAGGGCACCCAGTGTCGCGGAACCTTAAACGGTTTTCCATCTTATATGCATTAATTTTCACTATCGCAGAAGCAGCCTAATAGATACCTCCGACGTTAATATTTCGTCACCGAGCTAACAGGGGGGCTTTATTTATGGTCATTTGGGAGATTTGGTTTTTAGACAAATTTGTGCCGAAGGACTTACTCTCGAGCGGCTTGGGACCGCTTGTGCTAAGGATAGTATTAATTTGTCCAATTTATGGCCACCTAAAACGAACCTGATGGACTTTTGATTGCCGTGACAGAAAGCCGACATCATAGTGTTTCCGGATCGGATCAGAGATCGAAACGTTTCCTTTGGGCCGAGATTAAACATGTTAGATTTTGCTTATACGGTCTTTGTGGTTTCACGCTTCCATCAGACAGGCCGGTTGTTGTACATAAAAGGTAAAACTGAAGAAAAAGGAGTAAACACACTGTCCACTACACGCTCGTGTCAAACATTTCGGTGCTTTGGGTATAAGTAAAAGCAATAAACGAACCGAACGAACAAATCTTTTATGAGCACAAGGATTACTTGCTCCGGTCGTAACTTTCGATATCTTTCAAGGTGCAGTTAGTTAGTTTTTTGCTTTTGCCATCTTTGGGAGTTGTTTAAGTGCGATCACGCGGGCTCCTGCCGACCCCCCCGCGGGGGCAAAAGTTTGCCATTTTTAGCACGTTCAAAAATTCAAAACACAAAAAAATGAAGCAAGCAAAAAACGGCATAACTCTAGAGGATGCAGATAAGATGATTTGCATAAGGTATTAGGCTACGGATTTTTAAAGCAGGTTGAACACGTTCTTGGTGTGGGTGAGAGATGCTGCCCTACGCAAGATATGATTTCGCAAGTCGCGATTTCCCATTGCCAAGGTGTCATCATCTCGTACAGTATTTGTGATCGGATGGACGACGGGACATTTTTCCATTTTTTAATTTTATATCCATATTAAAGCATACTCATTTCTTGTTCTGCTCGTTGTAAGACGTTCTGCGATTTACACATGACTTATGTTCGTAAACAAATTAGCAACAAAAAAAAAAAGAAACGTGAAGTTGAACGACAGTCAGTACGATAAGGAGGCGCGTGATTTACGATACCGTACCGGTCATATGGCGTCAAGCTGAAACTTAAAGGCTATGCGTCTTCGTCTGAAATGTGAGTCTTTTTTTTCTTTCTTGCTTTAGGATATCACACCGACCTCATCAAATCGTTAGGCAGACAGATGTGGGTACCTACGTGTATATATGTGTGTTTCTGTCTGGTTAGAAGTGGTCGGAAGTGCGGGATTAAAACAAGCAAATTAGTATAATGAACCCCAATTAACCCTTCAGTGAACAGGTGTGTTTTAGGCATGGTTTGTCCTTGTGGTTCTTACACCGTTTTTTTACAACAAACATTTTAAATTGATAACATTCTTACATGTCTTTACTTCTTTTCTTTTTTTTACACAAATTTTGTGTTTCAGTACAACTTTGTTGGGTCTTTTTCTAGTTTTTTACACGTTGCCGTTTTTAGAACACTTTTTAGTACAGTCATTTTTCATGAAATTTGGTTATTGAACAAATGCCAAGATTTATTTTTAAACCATTAAAAAATAGATTAAGCTTCCTTATGTCTTATTTTTAACAAATATTACAACCTATCTCTATATTAGTGTAATACGAGTGAGTTTCGTGACTTGTTCTAAAATGCCGTCAGCCACTATGTGGAGGAATTTTAATGTTTTTGTTGCTCCCACCAAACTGGTTTCATTATTTCATTTACCGCAGTAAAAATGTAAATCTTAATTCTATTAAACGAACGTGATGCGTATGACACACATTCGATTATGATTAAAATACCTGCACGTCGCCAGCAAAACATGCTCATAAAATGCTTTATGCGGAAATTGAACTGCCCGTCCAAAACTAAATTCAACACCCAGTTGTTAGCTATTGGAGTGGCACAACCGTTCTTGCATGCAAATGAGGTAGCGTCCTTAGTAACAAGCCGAAACCAAAACAACATAAAACAACCTTCACCGAGAAGGGTTAATGACAAATGTGCTCTCCCGCCCATGGGCTCGCATGTCTTCCCGATCAAAAAAAAAAAAAAACAAAAAAACGCCTAGCGTATCGCAGTGTCGAAAAGAAAACACAAAACTGCTGTTAACATAATGGATGGCGTGGGGTTTTCCTCACCTGGAGCATTCCGCGGTTCGGCGCGAGATACAATGTGTCGAGCGTATCGCTTTCATGTGGCAGAAGTGAAGGAAATCGCGAAACCACAGGCAGCCAACACGGTGACGCGTTTGGGACGTGCGGGTTTTGAGGATGAGGAAAAAATAAGTTACGGCGATCAAAATCAAACGCTTTCAATTGAGCTCCCATCCATTTGGGGGGACGCTTTTCGTGTGGTTAGCCTATTTGCATACCACCCGCGTTCAGGAACTCGAGAAATAGACAAAACTGCTGGATGTTCAATATTGCCGCCGGTCGCACTCTTGCGAATAGTGTAAAACGGATCTGGACACCCGAGGGTTTGATCTGGCGCAAAAAGAGCATTTTTCGGTAGCCGCGCGCGACTCGGACCACCTGCCGTCGCGTTGACTGGTGTGAACGGTTAGCTTTTCTCATCCTCCACCTAACGCAACCTTGCATAATAGACTGATAGCCGTGTGATGGCCGTCCTCGCTCTCACCGCTAATGGCTTCGCTTCGATCGCCCGGTCGCATCGTTAGTGCGGAGGAATATTTGTTTTGACAGGCTTATGATTTGGCGAATATTTGCACGGACGACGACGGGTTCGAATCTGTCGACGGGGGGGGGTTTTCTAAATGATGATTGCTAGAGGCGATCGGTGCAACTCAGCAGGGGGTGAGCAAAAATGATGCTGGAACATCGAGTAGCTTAATCCGTGCGCGATCGCGGAGTATCGAGTTGCTGCAGCGTGAAAGCCTCCTGAAGAGCTAGTGACTATCGATTTGTACGACGTCATTTCTTCATTGAAGTCGCTACCAGTTACCAGAGGGAACCGTGGAAATTGAAATACACTGCTTTTATGTGCTCTAAAGCTACAGTGAGTTTCAATTTTAAACGCGCTCGATGACAAGATTTATTAAGACTCTTAATGGTTTAAATATTGTAAATGGCCACTAAGAGGGAGGTACATGATAGTCCAGCAGCTATTCCTATTAGTAAATCCGTATACAAGCCCTAGGGAATCGACTCGACGGCGTCAAACCGAAGATCTACTAAGAGAATCTACTGCTTATGTAAAAGAGCTTTAAATCTACTTTAGGGTAGGCATAGTTGAAGTCGATCGTAACCGTAGAGAAGAAACACCTTTGTCTATATCTTAAAATACACTGTTGTTGTTAGACAAGATTGTTTACTTTTATCAAAGAAATAGCGTAATTATTAAAGAATAGGTATGAGCTAAATCTGAACCAACCTGTAATTGTCCGCGTGTACTTGGTTATAGGGGGGGCCTAGTAAACTCCTCCTTGTTGTGATTGCCAACTCCGGAGACGTGGAATGTTCCGTTGCGTGCAGAATCCATTTCGGTGGAATCGCACCGGCTTGGGTAAGACTTTGAACAGCGGTTCCGTTCCGTAGGTTTACTCGAGGAAGAAAAATGAACAGAGGCCATGGGGTGGAGTATTGGAGGGCACTCCTGCTCGAGCATATAAGACTACCCAGAGGGGGGAGATGGCTAAAGCAATTGCCTTTTCACGTTAAACACCATCAGATATTAATAATTGGAAGCACCTTCTGGCCGTACCGTCCTCTGGGACGGTATCTTCTGGACCTATCTGGCTGGTTCGCGTGGTTGTTCCACGTGTCCTGTTTTGTTGCAGGTGTTGTCCTCCGTATGCGAGCAGAGCTAAGGGCCCGCAGGAACATCGAGCGCCACCAATTGAGCCACCGGTAGCCCCATCAGGCCAGATGATGATGATGGTGATGATGATGACAACGACAAGCACGATGAGACCCCGCTGGGGATGCGCTGCTGGGATGAAGTAGTTTCGCTCTATGGAAACTCTGGCATTGGAGCGGGACGGAGCCTCGGATGGCCCGAGATCAACGGGTGGTCCGATGGCGGAAATTAACATGGGCTTAAGCGGTAGTAGGCAAGCAGTTCGAAACAAAAAAAAGGTTTAATAAAATAAGCATCCACACACACACACACACAAACACGGGGAGGAACGCGTGCAGATTGCCATTCACTCGCGCTCTCACATATGGCTCTGGGAAGTAGCACCTTGGACCTGCGGGAGACTTATTCGCCTCTCGACGGGGGTTTAATTAACGGCGGCAGTGCAAACGATAAGTGCACACACTAGGCCCTGGTGCCCCCTTTTTTGCATCTAGCACCCCGCTCCCCACCCCCCCGAGTACACCTGCTCTATTCGGTCCAGAGTTTCTTCCTTCCAGCGGCCAGCAGAAGCAGGCAAGAAGTTCCCGCCCGGAACATAACAGTGTGGCGTCTCCTTTTGCCCTCACCTCACCGCATGATCGTAACGACATTGTAAACTGACTTTTATCAGCAGTAAATTATTAATTTTCTAGCAAACCATTGGGCGCTACTAGCACCACACCACTATAATGCCACTATTGACCGGAGCCACTTGGAAGCGCTACGCAAAACATCCCACCGATACAGTGTGTCGCGATTTTTGGTCACGAAAAGTTTTATTTCGCATTAACATATTTTAACAGCTGACTGTTAATGACTTTGAGTTAACCATGTATGTTGATTGTTTTGCCGATTAACTGGAATTCACCTTTATCCTGCTTAGTCTCCCTTTAACGATGCTGATCATAAATTGATGATAAAGAAAATAGCATTCCGATGAAGCACTGATCCATCAAAAGAGCTATAAACATTTCATAGTCGGAGAACCTCGACCTTTGTTGAGTCACATTAAACAGTGGGGGATTTTGCCATAATTAACTTGTTTCACTTTTAAAAGTGCTATTGCTTTATATGTAGAGACAAGCAAGTGATTAAAGTCGTTTATGGAAGCAAACGAAACGAAATCATACCATGGACATGCATTGAATCATATTTGAGCTGCACCGAACATTTTATAATGAATTTCCACGATTTTTTGAAAGCACGGCTTGAAAATCAACATGATAAAACATATTTACATACTTCGGAAAGTTTTAGAAAAGGGTTAGAGTTTTAGAAAAGGGTTAAATTAGAGAAAACACCTTTTGTTCGCGCCGTATTGTAGAAAAAACAGAACGCAAATACTAGAATTTGAATTGATTAAATTGAAGGCTAGTTTTTGCTTAGTGTTCAATAAAATTAATAACCAAATATCAACAAAAATGATTGTACTAAAAATATGTACAGTCAACGTGTTAAATTTGTTTATAAAATTATTAACATGTTGCACGCCATTATACCCGTTTAGCGGGTGACGGCAACAATGTTCATCAGCCCTTCACACTAATATATTAGTGGACTTATGTAGAAGTAGGCTATAAAATTAGCTAAAATCTACCCTTTGATAACCAAATTTTAACACAAACGATTGTACTAAAAATCTGTACTTAAGACGTTGACTGCCAGGTCACCAAAAAGTGGGTGACAGCAACAATGCTCATCAGCCCTTTACTCTCATATAGTAGTAGGTTTATAAAGTAGTAGGCTATAAAAATTGCTAAAAAGTACAATTTGGGAAGACTAGTTTTGGCTTAGTTTTCGAAAACAGTTGAATCAATAAATTTAATATCCTTATTTTAACAAAAATAATTGTAATACTCAAAATATGTACTAAAACTTGCGTTGCGTTCAACGTTTTAAAGATTCGGTTATCACCCATCAAGACAAAGTCTAGGCTTCCCGAAGAATTCGTTTCAATAGTAAAATAATTTTCATTTTGAATTTTCAAATATTGATTGAGCAATAACTTTTTAGAACTAATGACAGCTTGCTATCAAAAAGGATAGCTTTGGCAGACAACGTGTTCAAGGATATGAGAAACATTCAATTGGGTATAGGAAGAATTCTGTCACGCACTGTATCAGTAGCAGCACTTGAAACTGCTCGGATCAAATCGGTTCGGTTCGGTTTGGTTTGGCTACGGTGCATGCACCCGCCCACTTCACAACGCTTCCCGCGCCTCTCTGTCACTCCAACCAATCACACACAGTTCCCTGCTTCGGTGCTTGTTGGCGGGTTGATGGCTCCGGGATGAGAACCTACACTGGATTGATTGGCCGCGGAATGGCGACAATCGCCACCCCCCGGGAAATCATGGGCAATCGAGTATCGACATCGATTAAGTCGCCTCGAGTTGCGATCGATTGCCGCCACTTGGGTGCGTTCCGGAGAAGCGGCAGGTGTACAACGAACGGGGAGGTGCAGGAGAGGCGCCATGTTAAGTGCGACACCCGCATTCTTCGATGAGTCCGAAACCGGGAATCAAGTTTCTCGGTATGGCACCGGGTGTCGGGTTGTTTTTTCCCCCTTACTCCTGTCTCCTGTTTTATGACTAACGGATCGCTGGAACATTTGTCCCGGGGTTGAGTAAGTACGCAGCTTTGCTTATCACCTCGGTGTGCCTTACGGGGTTTGGTGGCTCGATGTCCTCGATTATATCATCTTCACGGGCAAACATAAAGGAATCCGGCTGAGGTGGTTCACTACAACTGATGCTTCTTCTACTCGAGAATACCCTTGTCGTGCGGTTTCGTTGCTCATTTGTAGCTTTCCATGACTTTTCTCCTTCTGGTTCTGGTCTGTTTTCCACTTCCATCGGCGTATAGCAACCTTGAATGTGCAAACCCCTTCGGATAACTTTCGGACCCGGGGGTAATTTAATTAATCCTTGCACCGGTAGCGTGCGCCTTCCCCGAGCCGGCTCTGTCAGGTTCAATTGGTCACCCGCTGGGCTTTTCGCCAACTGCCCGTGCCCCACACGCCCCCCCTTTCACGTCCACTGGCGATGTCCTGCTGTGGAGTCGGTGCGCTTGACCACGTTCACGCCGTTCACGGTGCCCTTTTTCGGCAAATGCCAGCCGCAACCTCAATGGGGCTGCAATTGCACAAACTGCAGCAACAACTGGTAGCAGCAGGACGTGATCACAATCTATGATGGGGCCGGGTGTTTCTTCTAGCATTTTTTTTTTACAATTTTTATTTTTTATTCAACGACTCAATTATAGCAAGCGGCACACTTCTCCGGCTGGACGACAGCTGGCCGGAAAGTGAACCGATTTGCTTTGCCCGTGGACTCTTTTCGGTATCTGTGATGCTGGGGGCAGTTGTCGCCGGTTGATGCTTTACAGCAGGGGTCGGCAAAGTCCGATTTTGGAATTAGGAAAATTTTAGAACAGCATACAAACAAACACTATCTGATTTCTTATTGAATTTGTTCAATAAGTAACACTTATTTCGAGAACATTTCACTACCAGTTGTTCTACAATTACCCAGTCTCTCGAATTTTGTCTAGAATCCAGCGGTATAGGTACATGTTTACTTTACCTCCACAATAGCTACTTCATGGAGAACAGTTTACGATATCTTTACGAAACAAGCACACTAATTAAAATTTCTTGAGTTATTTTAATAACTCAATAAAGCCAGAAAACCCTACTTAAATCAATTAAGTGACAAATTTGAAATATAATAATAGAAATTAATTGCAAGTACAACAAAAGAATAATATGTTGACGAAGTATATTCAAAGAACGATAAAACAATTAATGTCTACGATGAGAAGTACAATTTTTAAATATTCTAGAAAAAGATGAAAGGATGATACAAGAGAAGAAAATTGACAATCTATTAAAAAACGGTTTAATGTCACATTCAAAATAATAAAACATCGCTAGCTAGCTGGCCCGCCGCGGTTTGAGGTAGTTTCTCATCTTCTGGTCCTGGACACGTGTGCCGACCCCTGCTTTACAGGATGGAGCATATTTAGTATTTTCAGAAATGTTTAATATGGAATTATATTATTTATTGCGAACTACTCAATATTTTGTACCTTTTCTGATTGTATCGCAATTAAACGTTCAATTTAACACGTTGACTGCCAAGCCGTTTTAGCACAGTTTTTTAGTACAATCTTTTTCGATTATATTTGTTTACAAAATGTGTTAAACATTCGAATTTAGACGACCAAGTAAAAATTTAGCATAACAAAGAATCAGTTTTTATTATTACTATCATTTTCATGATGCATTTTCCCATATTTATGGGGCAAAAACTTTTTAGAACTAAAGACAGCTGGCTATCAAAAATGATAGCCATGGCAGTCAACGTTTAAATGATGAAGACTTGTTAAATGATGTAGACTTCCCAATTAGTTCATCACAAAGTTAGCTAAGTACAAAAAAGCAAAATTAACTGTAACAAATAAAAATGAACAACTCTAATTGATCGGTTTATTCGCTCTTGATCGGTTATTTTCATGTTCCAATAATATATTTAACTAGCTTGTTATATTTTACTACCATGTTACTGTTGTACTAAAATATTTTCACAAGTCATTCGTTTTATTTTCCCTCCCATCATTTCCACCCACTTATCATTCCAACTATGGCGTGTGGGGACAATATTGCTACGTTTTTATGATGCACGTCCGGGGTATGCACCTTTTTAATTTGAATTTTATTTCTGCAGATCATGAAACTGTGCACTCCTAGTGCGCAATCGGAGGCTGTCCAGTTCGGGCCGAGCAATTAATTGGCTCTTAACGAAGTCGCGCGCGATGTGGCACACCGTTTGCTGTAGATTTGCGGTTTCGCGGGTTTTATTAAAATTTGCAGTCCGCGAAATATGTTGCAACAGCATCGGATTTAATCGGGGCACGCGAACCAGGTCGTACCATTATCGTTAAAAATAATGTCCAATCAGGACGCACGTGGTCGCCGAAGAGGGATTGAGGTGTTTTCGTTCGATAAATTCAAGTTCTCATTAGTATCGAAAGGTTAAGCGGATTAAAACGATCCCGCTTTTATTTGCAGACTTTGTATCGGAGTGGATGATGAACTATTTATTTTTTCGACAAATTTATTTTAATCCTGAAATCACTTTGTTCTTTATGAGATACTTTCTAAAAAAGCGTACTTAAGCTAACTTAACCTTACCTTATCTCTTTTGCGCAGCAATATCCTTCAAAGCTGTCACAGGACATCAGGAAGTCATTTGGTGCTTCGCTCCTCGAGCGAGAAAAGTGTGTGTCATTATATACTAATTTGAACTTCTTTTTTCTTTCTCTCTTCCTCTCCCACCCGGCCTTACACCTCTCCGCAGGATATCACAGCTAACCGTCTATGCCAAGATTTTGTGCCTCCTGATGGTGAGTATTTTTTTTTCGCACTGGATGATAGATGTTGTCGACGAGGACAAAAAAGAAAACAAACAGTACAGTATTTAAGCCCACTTCAACGTTCCTGCAAACTTTTCCATCGCCCCGACTGGCTGCTTCTATTTTTCCTCCCCGCCTTTCGTAATCGCCATTTATGATTGTGACATACATTAAGCACCGAACGGGTACCGCTTCAAACAAAAGCCTCCAGAAAGCCACCAGGAAAGCCTACGGTCGACCTTTCCAACCTTGACGGGATTTAGAAGGCCCTTCGAGAGGGTTGTACGAGGGCGAGTGTTGGTGTATTTCCGTGTCCTCATCTGGAATGTGGCGGAATCGGAAGCAATCTGTCTTCCACCACCCTTCGCCATCGCTTGAGGGATCTTCGCTCGATACGGAGTGGTTGCTGCTTCGGGCGCAGACTAACTCAAGCCTTGTTGCACTCTTAACTGTCATAATAAATCGTGCGTCGTCACGCTCGTTCCTTTTTGCTCCCGTTCCCTTTCGAGCGAGATACTTCAACATCACGTTACAGGGTTGACATTCCATCCGTCGAGGTACAAAGATTACCCATTCCCCACCCCCCACCCTCGCCCTGTCACAATATTTGACAGTTTGTCTGTCTGCTTTGGCAGACGGGGCGTAATTTGTGTGCTTGTTACACTTGCACAACAGAGTTTGAAAAAAAGGGCACGACGCTGAAAGCAAATAAACAAATAGCGCGACAGACTGCAACAGATTGTAACTTGCCAGAAATAAAACATAAAAAAAAACGGATTGAAGAATCGCGGGGAATGGGCAAAGCAAAGCACACCAATACCACGCCAGCAGCTGGCCATTCGGCGCGGGGGTTGGAGCGCGGTACACAAACAACACACTCCTCCTACGCGTGGCCGATCGTGAAACGTCGGTTGAGGCTTTCAATCACCACTTATATACCCGTTGCTGATAACAACAATCAAAGCTTCTAACGGCGCGTGCTGTGGAGATGACACTGGCGGGGTAATGGTGGTAGAAGAGGGGAAGAGAGGGCGGCAAACGAGTGTGATACCAATTCCGACCAACCCCTTACCTGCACCCCACACATCACAGCTTTCCTCCCATTGCCTAATGGTGGTGTGCTGATGGAGGGAGGGAGCGATCTAGGGCTATTTTGTTCATCACTATCTTCCGCTCTAGTACCGATCCAGATACAAACCGTAAACACATACCCTCGCACGCGGCCCTTCCGGTCGCATCCTTCCGGGCATCCCCGCAGCGGCCCGCCGCCTTAACCTCACAACCGGTTGGGGATGGATGTTTGTGTGTTGCCCAATGTTTTCCGAACCTGCCCTTCCGATCCATCGGAGACCGGAACCAGTCGGAACCGACCGATAGAATGGCGGCTTGCGGTAGCGCTCCAGTACCGTGCAACGTGTGTGACAAGTGGCCAAACACCACGTCCGAACGGAATAGAGTAACGTGGGGCAATATTGTGTATCAGGGCTAAGGGCTGTTTTTATTTCAAAGCTGGGCTAAACTGCCCATTTTAACACGCTGACTGCCAAGCGGTTTTAGCACACTTTTTTAGTACAATGTTTTATGACTGCCAAGCGGTTTTAGCACACTTTTTTAGTACAATGTTTTATGATAAAATTTGATTATAACATAAATTTAAAAGACCTTTTTCTAAGACCAAGTAAGGACTTAGCTTGTCAAAGAATGAGTTTTAACACTATCGTAGTTTTTACATCACAATGTATGATATTTATGGGACAAAAACTTTTTAGAACTTATGACAGCTGGAAACATGGCAGTCAGCGTGTTTCCTGGCTGGCAATATTGAATACTTCTTGAAATTGAGATATTTTAACTACCGTCAGTACGACAATAAAAGTAAGAAATCGTTAAATAATTTGAGTAGATGATCAATTTTCAAAATATATACTGTATTTTGTCTATTGAAAAAGACCTAAATTCATCAAAAATAAGTAAAATTTCAAATACATCACTTTATTATGATATGTCTTACATATATCACTTTAGTATGTAATTTTCCTATTTAGAAAGTCGATTTTCTTTTTAACAGGTTGACTGCCATGGCCATCATTTTTTATAGCCAGCTGTCATTAGTTCTAAAAAGTGTTTGTCTCATACATATATGAAAATGCAACATGAAAATTATCATAATATTAAAAACTAATTCTCTGGGAAGGTTAGTCTTTGCCTGGTTGTCGGAAACCGACTGTGTAATAAATTGTATGAACAAATTAAAACGACAAAGATTGTTCTAAAAAAGTGTGCGAAAACTGCTTGGCAGTTAACTTGTTAAAAGCGTTTATTATAACCTAGAAATCATTAAATAATTTTTTAAGGTATCTGGCCTGCGTTTTCGGGTATTTTTTCATCCTCTGGCCCTTTTACGAAATGTATGCCGACTCTGCCGATTGACCAAGCTTCCCCAAGGATATTTTTTTTTACAAATACTACAGCCTACTACTATATTTATGCTCACTGTTTTCAACTTTGTAACTCACTTTTGCTGTAGATTCTTCTGTACGAAAACTACTAAGATTAAGAAGTTGTACAAATCGCCATGAAATTAGCTTTTACAGATTATATATATACAGATAAAGGCGAATTCTTGCCCAACCATACTCTATAGGCCCGAGTGTTGTGTGGATATGTTTGTCCCTTGGATTGTCGTTCTAATAAATAGCTCCTCCGTCCTAATTCTCATTCAATCCGTGAACCTATCGCCCGCTCGATATGTGTGAAGGTTCTGTTGTGCTTGGTGGACGTTGGTCTTTTTCATCACCAATTCACCCTCAGTGTCAGTTGCACCAGTTGCGCCACTTGACCCGGGCAACCATGTTCTGGATTCCCCTGCCAGTGACCCTCTCAGGTGCGACGACACTCAATTAACATACGCGGCGTAAGTAATTGATAGCACTACGAAATTTGTAGCCCTTCGCTGTCGTGCTAGTTGACCCTTTGACGTGTGGGTTAGTTGTTCCTTTTTGCCACTAGTTCCGTTGCCTTCGGAAGGGGGAATCACTATATCGACGAGTCGGTATCAATTGATCGAACATCGATACAAATTAGACCTTCCACTAACGGACGTTTGACAGCTGAGCACTTCTGCACACCGCACGGAAGGCGAACTGATTGAGGACGTCGTTTTCGTGGTTTGTATCTTTTTTCCATGGGTAAACAAATAAAGGTCAATGTTTACGTGGGTGATTTACGTGATGTGTTGCGATATTGTTTCGACTTCCGGTTTTCTTACGGAGGACTTCAAAAATTTGACTGCTACTTGTAGAACTTATATTGAGGGTTAACTGTGATGTATTGATTCTGGATGTAAATCCTGCATTTGAATTGTAAATTTGGGAAAAGATTTAGGATCCCTTGGTGAGTTGTCTCTTCACTCAAAAATCTTAGGCTTGTATAAGTCCATCCATCCAGTCAGTCAGTCACGAAGCAAACGTTCTGCAAACGCTTGAAGTGAAGGTTGCTTGAAGTTATCAAATGTGCTTCTAACCCTCTCTTTTTCTCTCCCAACCAGACATTATTCAGTGCAGGAGCATCAGCGCGGAACGACATCTATCTGCAATCAGCGTGCAATTTAAAGTATCTACGTGCCGAAAACGGCGCCGTGTTTGCCGACGACAACTGGCAGAATGGTCCACCACGTAAGTAGTATCTTTCTCCTTATGACTGTCAAATGACTAGCATAACATCATAATCTCTGCGCTGAGGGGAACTAACCGATGAGTCAAGCGAATGTTATTATGAATTCGATGTGATTCATCGGATACTAAGCATAAAGGAAGCAAGCAGTTGTATAATTGCGATTAACGAGTGGCATAATTCATTTCATACCGATTAGAGACTTCACTTACCGACGTTGTACAAATTTCTAAGCCACTATCGATAGATTTGCATTATGGGAGAAAAACAATTTCCAATTTCCTCTAAATCAATTAAGCAGTAAAAACCATCAAATTCCGGAAACCAGCCTTATTACCTTGTTTGCCTTATGACAGATAATTAATGTTAATATGTGCGAATGCCGTGTTCTTTCGCCTGCAAAACATTTTAATTAGTCCTGATCTGTGGCACAATCATTAACTACCGCATATTAAGGCGATCGGATTAAAATAAACTTCATGGCCGCTCTCAACAGGACATCGCCGGTCACTCACATGCTCCACTCACCTACGGCCTGGGCAAGCCGGTAATTTGAAGACCTTTTTTCCGAACCTTTTTAAACCAGGCTATGTACCGCGTTGTTTATGTGTGATATAAAATCATTCGTATCCATTGACGAAAGCGCTGACAGATGATCCCTGCGCCGCTTGATCGATCGTAAAACGATCGTAAAGAAGAACACCCCGGCGGGGATGCTGAGCCGCACAAACCGAAGCATGGGAATTTTTTAAGATCTTTTCCATTTTTTTTTGTTGAGTCCTTTTTTGGAGTGAAAACTATTGGAAACGGTTTTGGACCCCCGGTTTTGATTAACGCTTCTAATTATCTCCATCGGCCCGCTCGCCTTAACATTGCAATTTCCAAACCCCCGGTGGGTTGTGGCTTCCAAAGATCTTATCCGGCGAAGGATCTGCACGATCTGCAGATAAAATGTTAATCGCAAGCGCGCACCAATCAACGAAACTCCACTCGCTGCACTATGAGATATGATTTGCCAGCCTCGAAGTCCGGAGGCTGGATGATATGAAAAATGGGCAATATCTGGGCAGGATGCAGGAAATCGTGATGCCGGGTGTTTTCTTTCAACCACGCTGCTCTTTATTGCCCGCGTCTCCGTTTACAATGTGCTGTCAGGCGCAATGTGAGAATGCCTGCCTACCGAACGCAGCGGGCGGTTTGCAGTTGAATTGATAATGAGAAACCACTGGTGTTTTTATTAAATATTTATTATTATTTGACTCGGAGCAAAGAAAAGATTGCTGTTTAACATAACGAATTATTATTTCGCGCGCGAAACCACTTCGGGTCGGGTTGAAATCTTTGCAACTCTCCATTGGCTAGCTCTTAATTTTCCATATGACTCATTTTTCTGTAACGGTTTCTGTAAACCTTTTTTTCTAAATGTCTGCCGCCACTACGTTCATTTTATCGCCGGAAATTGATTTCTGCCCGGTTAACGCTCCGTTAATGGTGTCTGGGAATCGGATGATTGACGCGCCGGTCCAACTGAGCATGTTCTGCTTAGTTGCGGACCACGCGACAGAAAGCTGCTTCGGTACAACGGCCGTCGGGCCATCGTTCGTTCCTGCAGATGCACGAAGATGAATCACAGTTCCGATGTGCGTGTGCGGCTGTTAA
This sequence comes from Anopheles sinensis, assembly GCA_000441895.2. Classification (NCBI taxonomy): domain Eukaryota; kingdom Metazoa; phylum Arthropoda; class Insecta; order Diptera; family Culicidae; genus Anopheles; species Anopheles sinensis. The sequence goes on along the minus strand of KE524847.1, from coordinate 75,073 downwards.
ATCCTTTCCCTGGCTCGGAATCAATCGATTCGATCCCGGTAGCTTTTGTCAACGTTCACGCTGTGGTTTGTTGTTTCCTGGGTGGGAGGGCACCAGTAAAGCGATTATCGCACCACAAATCCGTCCCAAAATGCGTCTTTGACCTCATCGGGCTCACTAAATCCTCCGATGGCTCCTCCTCGAAGGCCCTTCCCCCATGGCGCACAATAGGACTTAGTGGGCTTTGAATGAGCTCTTCTTTCCGATCCCAGGTGGATTTTCCCGACTCCGTTGTCGTACACTTTGTCGCGTTACGCCTTCGCTTGTTCCCTTCACCCCAAAAGGAGGCCGCTGGGATCTGAAAGGACAGGAACAGTTGTTCCGGTTTCCTCACTATGAGACACCTCTACCCTTCAACCAACCCCCGCTGGGTTGGATTATTGGAAACCGCCTTTTTCCACGACGGAGTATTGGCGATTAGCGCGAGCGGTTTATTTTTACTTCACGTCTGGACGTTATGAGTGTCGATGGCCTGCAAGGCAGGGGAAGCGTTTAATGGGCAATTTAGCGGGTTGGCAGGAAAATAGAGGAACGCCGAGCCACAACGAGATGCTTTGTTCGGAAAAACACAACAGAACGATTGATCTTTGGCTCGTCAGTCTCGCGTTTAAGCTGAGGTTGGTAACCCCCTGGTGCTGATGGAGGATGGTTTTATGGTCGAAACTAACGTGTTTGTACATGTTTTTTCGAGTTGAAAAACGCCAAGTTGTTGGTGGAATAACAGAATAGAATGCTATACATACAATTAAATTGAATGCATGGATTTACATGCATCTTTAGAACGTTGACTGCGAAACGTTTTTGGCACACTTTTTAGTACAATATTTTTTGACGAAATTTGTTAGTTAAATTTATTAAAACGCCGGTTTTCGATGACCAAGCAAGGACTAAGCACTCCAAAATATTAGTTTTCATAATTAATATAGCTTTTATGTTGCATGTTTAAGTATTTGTAGGGCCAAACATTTTTAGAACTAATGACAGTTGGCTTTCTAAAATGATGTGTGGCTCGTTGACTGCAAAGCGTTTTTTTTTAGTATAATCTTTTTTGATTAAAATTGTTTATAAAATTTATTGAAAATTCGGTTTTAGACGACCAATTACAGACTAACCTTTCCAAAGAAATAGATTTTTATATTACTATATTATTTATGAGGCAATATTTTTTTAGAACTAATTACTTATTATCAAAAATGATAACCTTGGCAGTCAACGTGTTAATATAGCTTTTATGTTGCATTTTTATGTATTTGAGCAGTGCAAAACATTTTTAGAACTAGTGACAGCTGGCTTTCGAAAATAATAGCCATGACAGTCAAGTTGTTAAACAGTCGTATTTCTAACTGGAATCTAGGAGTAAATATTTTAAGAATAGTTAAACATTTTCAACTCAAAAATAATTGAAAGAGTAAAAAAAGAAACACAAAACAAAATTGATGAAATGCCATGTAACAACCAAAATATGAGTTAAAACACCGACAGTTAATAGGGCACGTTAAAGTGTCAAAAATGTGAAAACTATACCAAAACTAAAGAAAAAAAGGAACCTAACAAAGGGTCTGCAAAACATCAGTGGAAAAGGTTAGAAGAAAGAAAGAACAGCGCGAAAAGCGCACTAACGAATGACGGAAAAAAGGTAATCTTACAGAAAAAGAACTAATAAAAGAGAGGGAACAAGTTGACGAGAAGCATCCGGAAAAGTGGGCAGAAAAACGACGTCGAGAAGGGCCACAACACACCATACCGAGAGCAATTGATGCTGCAGCGCCTACTACTATGTGTGTGCGCGCGGTGTTAAAAAGAATTAAGTTATTTTGGTCCGCTTTTAAAAAGCGAGGAAAATAACACCCATAAACGTTTAGGGAGGTTTTTATTTTCTTTCTTCTGATCATTATTATTTTCGTTCTGCCCAACCCCTCTAGTGGTGGCGGGCACGTTCGGCCGATTCTACCCTCTTGCGTGCTGGGAGTGTGCGCTTTTCCACTCTGCACCGTAAAGCTTTTCCCATCCCAAGGTTGGGCTTCTCTTTTGCGTCCACTCGCAAAGCCTTTGGACACGTTCGGTTCCTTCTTCAGTTCTTTCGTCAAGAGAAATGCAACAATCTCGACGGAGGATCCCGTCGGAGTTGCATCGTTCCGCGGGTTGAAGAGAATGATTCGCCGGATGATGATTGAGGTGTGCATTGTTGCGACTGTGTTGTGTCGAGCGCGATACATCGGTGGTGGCATCCGGATTCGGCAGTGGTTGTTTGGTGAAGTGTTTCTCTTTTGTTTGGCTCGAGGAGTTCGCTCGAGGAGCCAACAAACAGACTCGCACAAAACAACCCCAGGAGGATGTACCAGTGCGTGCGGGATTTATTTTATTTGGTTTTCTCTCGTACCGTAATATGTGCGTGTGTTAATGTTTTTCGCCTCGGCGGTGATTCTTTGGCGCGATGTTTTTTTTTGCGTGACCAAACGCGTTAGTTTTTTCCCGGGCTTTCGTCCCCCCGAGGGCCACACACATGTACGTAGCACCGGCAGCCGGTAGACGCATTTAATTTCCATCATAAGGCCACGACATGCTCGGAATGTTCGGATGCTTTATGTTCTTTTCTTTCCACGCGGTGCATTTATTGCAAGCACGCAACAACTCAACACGCGTGCACTGTCACACACACGCACACTCTATTTTCCTGAAGGTTCTTTCGAGAGGTCCTCGGTGGTGGTCTTCTTCCCACGGTCATCCCCCACCACCCCAAATTCCACTTCATCCTGTCGCGTTGATTGGTTTTTCGGGTAATTTAGGTCGAAATAGGCACCATTCTTTGATGACTTCCTTAATTTTTGTGTTCTCTTCTGCCGGCGGAAGGGAGGGGTGGGGGGTTAGACTGACGTCTGTCCGAAAACCCTCCTCGCCCTCGTTCGGCCCGAGGATGACTTCATTTTAATTTGCGTTTATTTTGAAGTGCATGTTAAACTATTCCCTTTGTGTGCTTTTTTTTCGTCCTTTTTCTTTCGAAACCTGTCGTCGTGTGCGTCCGACGGGGTTTGGTTTTCGAGCACACTTGACACGCGGTTGCGTGTCCTGGGAATGTGTACAAAACAAAGGGGAACTGGTGAGAAACAGCAAGGTTTAACCTGGCGAGGACGAGCAGTAATAGCGATGATGATTTTCCCTTTGACGCCTTTATTTCATTTAATAATTTCACAAACATTAGACCCTTTGGAGATCCTTTCGGGAAGAAGCCACTTGGAAAGGGAATTGACTCTAAGACTCTGGGTCGGTACGTGACCGAGCCGAATCGGCAACACTTGAAAAGCTCGTCGATCGACAACCGTTTTTCAAACGATTTTTGCTACGTGCTTCTTCAATTCATGCTTAAGATTACCCAGTTTTGATTCGGTTGCACTCAAGTTGTGGCGCTCTATAATCTTGAGAAAAGCTTAAACAACGAAGCACTAAAGTGAAAAATATGATAGAGAGAGAGAGGGAAAGAAATTCAGGGATGGATCGATTTTTACGATCCCGCGGCGCCAAATGCATCGAAATACGAAACCAATCATAAGCTGAACCGATCGGAAAAATTGATAAAAGGCGTTCAATCGCATCGCCGAATGGAGAGACGACAGTGGCCTTTCGTCGTCTTCAAGATATATCCCCCTGTTCGGAACTCTGCTGCCTCTGCTGCGATGCCGTTTTCTTCGTGCTTTTTTTCTGGTTTTCCACCGGGACCGATCGCACCGATCTCCTTTCCCACTGGCGCGCTTTTGAATGATACTCTATCGCTGATCCATTTATCATACGTCGACCTTTTACGCGTCCTGATATAAGGTTGTGTTTTTTTGAGCCACAATATTTATTCCTATTTTATGGCCGTTCTGTTTCACAAGAAGCTTTTTCGGCCTGGGGGTCGTTAAACCGTTCTGGCTGGCCAGGGTCCCTGCGAGTCGAAATTCATTATACTTAGCTGATGATATCCTGAGCGATCTACTGCCCCGATCTCTACTGCCTAGTGTCACACGAATTATGCATGCATATGTGATTCATATTTTGTAGCCATCTCGGGTTTTTCATAATTTCTTTGCTGCTGCAACCTGAAGTAGCTCGACCCGGAGTTTGGGATTGAAATTTTCAAGATTGCAAAGATTAGGCTACAATACTATCCGCATAGCGCATAAACCAAACATAACGACTGGGTTGTCATGACGTTGTCCTCTGTTTTTTCCTCACCCCATCAGCGTTATCACACAGTTGAAAAGGTTAAAAAAGATGCTCGAGTCAGCGAAAACTTAGTTAACATAAAAATTAGTTAAGTGTTCCGAGTATCACATGTAGAAACGAAGCAATTTTCTCACGTCTATCGATGTCAAACGATTTGGTTTGGTTTGTTTAGCAAACCTCCATCATACGTACGTCTGCATAATTAACTAAAAGATGGCCCAACCAAATCTTTTCTCACGCTTATTAATGTCTGAAGTGAAAAAAATTTGGCAATCGGATGATGGTTGAGTGAGTTTTGATGTTGCGTTTTTTGGCGCTAAGTTTTTCTTTTCTTTATTTGTCGACGTCTAAGATCATGTTTTGCAAGCATCTCGTTTTCTTAATTAGCGCGTGGCTTTACGACCACGCTAACGGACGGCGCGCCGCAATGCTAAAAGCCTTATTGCAGCGCCTATTACCGCGCGCGGAAATCCTCTCTGTTTGCAAAGGTGCTAATGAGCTTTTTAGCAGGCGATGATGTTTGATTAGGGGAGCTTTTTAGGAGAGGTCTCCTTAGGCATGATAAATGCGACCCTCGCGTTTCAAGGTCCTCTAGCCGTGGGGGGGTATCGTGTACTCGGAAAAAGACACGCAAATCTGGATCATGTTTATGGTATCTAAGGTATGGATGAAGTTGATACTTAAGCGATGAACTCTGAATTCTTAATGTAAGATGTAGACATTGTTTTTTCCTGTGAAAGTACTTTGGTTGCGTTGTTTTTTTCATCCATAAATGCTGTGAACATGGCTGAGTAATGGATCTTATTTTGGAAGAAAGTATAAAGCTATATCTTTGTACCGTTACATAGCTGTTACTTGATTTTAATGTACTATTTAATGTAAAATCGCATTTCTGATGATCGCTAGAGTTATTCTGTAACTTATTCTATAAGTATTAGTGATCTTCAAAAGTCGTGATAGCCTACGACTCAACTGTACTCCGCCCCGCACTTTCCGAGCCACAAAGAAACCCCAGCGGCTCAGGGTCAAGAGTAATTTCTCAATTGATCGTTTTCTTAGCCACCGCCCATCGAATTGGCCCAATGGCACATTGTGCACGACCCACAAGGAAACTGGTTTGGTTTCACTTACCCGTTTTTATGTCTTCATCACATCAAGTCGCCTCAAGCCCCCGATGGGTCCTCTTTCGTCTGGCTATTCCCTTCTCCTCGGTCCAGAAGTCTCGGAAGACTTGTGCCACACCACTAATTAGG
>KE524847.1:25914-60009 GCA_000441895.2 Anopheles sinensis | reverse complement strand
GTTTTGGATAGTTTTTGGGCTAGAACATCAGAAAAAATTATTATTTTCACAAACATTTTGGGATTTTAAAGAAAATAGATGGTTAGTTTGTAAGCAACTTTGAACGTATTTTTGTTCGATACAGGATCGATTTTTGAACCGATATTACACAAAATTGGTTCTAGCTTCATTGATTTGTGTAAAATGCATGAATAAACATGTAAAAACACGTATGAGCGTGTTTTCGGTGCAGGTCCACTCGAAATCAACGCCGCGCAACGAAAATAGTAACAAAACGTGCGGCAAAAAACTGCCCGAGCCTGGCTCGGGCACGACAGTACAAATTCCACCGGCTTGCCCGAGCCAGGCTCGGGCAAGACTGTAGAGGGGTTAATTAAGCATTATTCTGCGCGTCTGCAGGACGAATAAAAACAGTTGCAAAACAGGCCGACACTGTCAAAAAGACCGTTCGCCAATAACGACGTGCCGAGCAAATTGTGCAAGGTGAAAGTAAAATAAAATGGCGCACGATATGGCACGCGTCGACGGACGGATGTTTTGCAGCCTCGTTCCGCTCGAAAAAGGACTTTTTATTGTGCAGTTCGTAAGATGGCTGCAAAACGGCTCGTGGAATTGTGTGTTTATTATTATTTTGCCGTTTGGTTTAGGAATATTAATTGGTAGTATTTTGTGTTTATCGATTCATTAATAACGTTCATTTTTATAGGTGCTCGGATTGGGAAAGTAAATATTTTTAAATCGACGGGTTTTCTTCTTTCTACCTTGTGTTAATATCCCTTTTGAAGCTCATGTTTCGTTAAATCCAATTTTTTAATGACATTGGGTGTGTGTTTATTTTTTTATTTAAAATATTGTTTTCTCTTGGTTGAAAGTTTTTAACTTTCTTTTTGTCCAATTAGTTTGTATATTATTTTTTTAATTTTATAGAGCTTATAATCTTCTGTTTGGACATTTTTAAGTATCTCTTTAATTGGTTGTCTTTAATCTACAATGCTTCAGGTTGCAAAAAAATCGATCGAATAATCCACAAAACGATCTCCCAGAAGTGTTCCGCCTATTGATCGATCGATCAGATCGCTGTTTGGAATGTTGTGTCCGCGGGAATGTGCAAACTCAATTCACACAATTTCGCCCGCGGATGGTAAAAGGTGGCTACCGTTTCAGCAGCAATTGCAGGAATGTTCAAGCTCAGCTGCCGTTGGTGGTCTTGTGTGTGCGGATTTTGGTTCGGTTTCGCTGGAGAAAAATTGACACCACTTACCGACGAAATGTGATCCCCGCACGCCACAATATTAATGGGATGATGGGAAATTTACCTCCACCGCGAAGTTGGACGGGGTTGGCTTTGGAATAGACTCAAATGGCTTTCTACTCACCGTCGCCCATTTTGAGGCGTTCATTTGTGCGTTGAACTTGTTGCACGAGAACGTTTGAAGTAAATCGAGACGGGAAAGGGTTGCGAGCTGGAAGACAGAGTGCAAATGTCAAATCGCTATTGATCTCAAGCATCCACCCATTCGTCCAAACCCATCCCAACAGGTGTGTGCGCCTTCGCCAAGCGATCGAAGCTCGCGGAATGGCTTCTCAAACGCCGGGTTGGGAGTAGAGGAAAACAAAAAAATCGCCAACGGTAATGGTAACCCTCTAGAGACAAGAGTAGCACCTTCCTCCCGGTTGTATGACACCTTCTGTATGTGGATTTTTTCCCATTTTTTCTTATTTTTGAGTGTATGATGCGATACTCAAGCCGGCACACTTGGCCAACTTATGTCACACCACGTATCCTTCACGGTCTTTTTTTTCTTTCACGCCAAGTGTTCTCGCGTTTGGCCGTCAGCTTTGGGCTTTTGTCAGCTTTTGCAGCAGTGCCGTTAAAATGACTGGTGTGACGGATTGATAAGTAGCTTTAAAAGCAAGTATTTGCTGTAGTACGAGGCTCTTCGAGTCAAAAAAGATTCAGTTGCCTTCAATGGTGAAATGCTGCTCAGAAAACTTTGTTCAGAAATTTTTACCAACTCTTTTTTATTTTCATTTGCATCATTTGATTTCCCTTGCTATTATGTGGATGATTTTCTTTCTATTTATTTTGTTTTTGATATTACAAAATTTTCACTCTCGTTAAACTTCAATTTCCCATTCGTCCATATAATTTGTCGTAGCTTTAAACGTTTTAACACGTTGACTGCCATGGCTATCATTTTGATAGCAAGCTTTCATTAGTTCTAATAGTTTTTGCCACATAAATAAAAGAAAATGCAACATGAAAATTATCAAGCTATTAAAAACTAATTCTCTGGGATTCGTTGCCTGGTTGACGAAAGCTTAGTTTATTTTTTATTGATTTAAAAACAAGTCTTAGCATTTGTTTTATATTTTATTAGTATTTGTTTATTTATTTGCGTCCATCGGTCATAAAAAGTCTACATGAAAAAAAAAAACTAAAATTAAACTAGTCTAAAATCAAACAAGATTAGACCATACGCGCACGCAAAGAGTCACGAAAAGTGGCTTGGGACATGTTAAAATTGCAAAAAGATCAGAATACTCATTAAAAATAGCTTGCATTGCATTTAATGGTTCGGATTGCCCGAAATTCGTGCAAAAATGATTCATCGTTAGAGGCTGCCGGGGCCGAAGACTTCTAAAAGGAAGCAGAAAAGTTAATCTCACACAAAAAGTTAGGGGCGTCAATGTGATTATTAATTAGTCCAGCTATGAATAATTATAATTTTAACAAAACCAATTTTTTGTTAACCAAAAAAAAATGCTCTAAAACCCGTTTTCGGGGTGACAGCAGTAATGCTCATCAGCGCTTTACACTAATATAGTATTGGTCTTTTATGGCAATTTTTGCCAAAATTGAATGTACTGAAAAACTGTACTAAAAAAGCTCCTTCCTTCATCTGATCTGCAGCGACGTTCAATTCCGTTAGCAATGCATCTAAAAGCAGCCTTACGTTTTTACAGTGCACTTGTGCGTGCGTCCATCATTGACCACGAGTCACAGCATGCATGTATGTGCGTGCTTGTGCGTACAGCACCACCATCCTACTAATGAGCGCGCGCGAGGTGCAGACCTCCTATTTAGCAATGTCTAAATTCAATCCCATCCACGTAAACGGAGATGAAAAAAAACCCCAACGAGAAACGGGGATTGGCGTAGCGAAAAATTCAATTTTGTTTTACTTTTTAACCACGGCAGTAAAGTGTGTTGAGTGATTGGTGCTCGCGCTCTTTGACTCCGCGACCTCCGAGGCGGCCGTCGCTTTGGTTCGCACTTTGCTTTCGTCTGGGAAGGGAGTGTCGATATGGTTAGGATTTTGTGTCTTATTTCTAAATTAGACACCGCCGACCGCTCCGTTCGGTTTCGCATGCGTGGACCGATCGAAATGGGTGGCAACGGTCGGACGGGTAATAGTTAATTTCATTAAATAGACATAAAGCTAACGATGACGGGTGACTTTTCAACCGCCCGATGGCGATGAAGGTTGTCTTTGGTCATTTGCATTTGATTTTTGTTTCTCCTCCGCTCAAAAAGTCCTTTGGAAAATCAACAAACTGATTGAATAATGATGGTAACGATACGTTCGAAATTGGCAGACTAAGTATGGCGTAAAGAAAAGCCTAAGTGTCCTAGATTCTCGCATGACTCAGTCGTTGCGAGAATTGACCTGATTTGTTATTGTTTTTTTGTTTTTTTTTGCAATATGGCGAATGGAGTCGTCTGCATGGTCACACCAACCCAGTTTGCAGCATGAAGACCGTCCACTTGCCATCAATGCAAGCCGCTCGTGGATCATGCACCGCAGTTGCACGATCTTCAACAAGGCGGGAACGTAAAGGGAAGGAAGGGTTCGAGGGTTCGAAAGACGGGACAACGACTTCGGCCTTCGGTGAGAAGCGACGCCTAGACGGGAAAACCGCCGGACCCACTGAGGAGAAACAATCTATGCGTTCCTGTGTGTCCACCATTGTTTGTGTGACGCTGTGTTTGTGTGTAGATGGGCTTCTTTTCTCCTACAAAGATTGACGCAGCGCCGTTTGTGAAGGTATCAGAAAGCAATGAAACAAGTGAGGAAATATTCGTAAAGGATTGAAAAGAAAGCCAGCCAGTGTTGTTTGCGTGGAGCTTTGGGGGAGGGGGGACCTGGGAGACGAATCTCGGCCCTCCCCGGCTGGCTGGGAAAGCAAGAGAGAAAAGAAAAACAAATGCGGAAAACAAAGAAGAAATAGAAACGCCTCTCGGTAAAAGCAATTGCGGTCGCAGCATCGGCCAGCATCATAATAGACGGTTGAAGCAGCATCAGCATCAGCAGCAACAGCAGCAAACTGCAGAAGGAATGTGAAATGTAAATAACACCATATCGCACACATCGGTTTCGGTGACCCGGGCGGGGAGGGGAGGGAAGGTGGTACACGGGCGCGGGGAGGAAAGGCCAACGCGTTTTAGAAGGGTTGAATGGAAGGCGCAAGCTCGGATGACGTCCGCGTTCCTCTCCGGCTCTCGTTCGACTCGTCTATTGAACACTTTGTGTTTCCTCCTCCCTGCTCCTCGGTGACTTCTCCCCGACACTCTCAAGATGTCCTGCCCGCACTGGGTCTCACCGTCTTCGCCGCCGTCTCGGTCAAGCATCATCTTGCCTCAACAGTCGGGCGAGCTTCTTCACTTGTTCGGCGGTCGTGGCGGCTTTTTCGGCTTCATGTTACTTCGGCGATTGAAAAGTTACGGGGAAAACCCATGTTGAGCCTCGGCATGTGTAATGTTTCATTTGGTGTATTGAGCACTTGTTAGGAAAACAAGATGCATTCAACATTAGACAAAAAGTGTTTCAATTAGATTTATGCCTTATGAATCTTCTGGGGTGATTCATTCATATAAATCTTTAACCAAGAATTATTCAGATTAATTCACTAATCTTCAAGAAGTCGAATGTCAAAACAACATTGGAAACATTCAAGATTCTTAATGAATCTTTAATTAATCTTTTGTGAATTTTCATGGTTTTTTTAAGGGCAAAAGGGGACTTTTAATTTTTTTAAATTCTTCGGGCTTCACGTATCTGTTGCTCCAATCTTTGGGATTCATGAATCTATTATTCAGATGTGTACGGAACTCTAAATCGAAGCAAAGATTTATTCAGATTCATAAATCTGCATCTGAACTACTCAACCTTAGTTTCAATACCAATAACGTACACATCTTCATTTGATACTGTGATATCTCATGTGAATTTGATGTTTGTAACTGTGGAGGTGTCCGTGGCGCAGCGGTAGCGCTAGAAAACACCACGCCATAGGTGTATGATCGATTCCCGAGTCTGGAAACACCCCCTCTGGTATTACGAACGGCTGACCACCTTTCTATAGTTTACTGTCTTTTGGTCACAGTAACTCTCTACGGAGGGCATGTAGAGCTAGTTAAGAAGATCTGTTATGATTAAGAAGATCTGTTATTAAATTACAATGTCTAAATTAATTGATTTGAATCGATTCAAGAGAAAAATGGTTTGAATTGTATACCAAAAACATCTGTGTACATCTTACCTCAGTGCAACTTTAAGAAACAAAAACTTATTTATCAAGACCTATATTGATGGTTTTAACCTTTCACCTGAAACCTACCAGTTCTTTGGAGTGGAAAAAAGGCTACTTATCTTGTTTGGAAAACTAGTCAGTGTTTTTTACACCCAGTGTTAACAGGTTAAGCCTGCATTAGCATGTTAAAGTCAATCGAGATAAAAAGGATAAGCCTCGTGTAAATTAGATAATCTCGTGTAAGCCATGTTCTGCTGAGGTTACTTTCGGTGTACATACTTTTAAGACAGCATGCGTTCGTTATCTTCTTGGTTGAGCTCTTCTCGGCGATGGTTCACAACCCACACACACAGGATCCCGGTGGTGAACTTTCGTTTCCCCTTTTCCCCGAAGTTGTGAGCCGTGCTTCTTTGAACCCTCCACGTTTAACCCTCCGGGAGAGTTGCGCAGGTTCAATTAGGTGCAACCGCGACCTCATCATCTTCACCTCGGCCGCCGATCGGCAGCAACAACTTCGCACCCTTCAGAGCGCTCCACTCGAGCCGAGGCGTTGATCGTGGCGATGCTGGACGGGGTCCGTCCGACTCACCTATTAGCACTTTAACCTGAACGGTGCATGGGAGTGCGCACCATCACACCGAGCTCCTGGAAGGAGGTCTCCCGTAGGAAGCTTCAACCTGACGCTGTGGGCCACCTAGTTATGTGAGCGCACTTCTTTTTTTCCGAGTCCGGCACATCGCTCTATTACTTCGCCTCGTTTGGAGTGTAGTTTGTTGTTGTTTCGAACTCCGTTTGCTTCCCTCTATCGTGCCTTCTTGTTACCTTCTTCTCTCGACCCTGCCCTCAGATGGTCCATCTTTACCGTGTTTTACCTTCTTGTTGCACATTCTTCTGCCGTCCATTATTTGTGACCATCTTGAACCCATCACGTCTTGGGCTAGGATCTTACCTTTTACCACCGCCCACCATGGCAGGGTCCTTTTCGCTGTGTTATATGCACTTGTGTGCGGCGCGCTGTATAGTGTTCCGTTTTGTTTTCCACCTTCTTGGCTTTTTGTTTCTTTTAATTTTTCACCAATGCTTAGTTTCCAACTCCCATTTACGTTTTGCATCATTTTCTCTTCAGTCGTTTTGGTTTTTCGCAGGAAAAGTGAGATAAAGTTTTACGCCCGAGACGTGTCCGAGGGTTTTTTTCCCTCTTTTCCTTCTTCTATCAGTTAGCTGCGTGAGGTAGGTTGCGTCCTCAGGTGCGAGCGCGCTTCCGAAATGTCCTTGTCGTAAAGAAGGTAAATGGTAAACAACGGCAAAAAACGTTTGTTTGCTTCCTTGCTTCGTTGCCTTGGAGTGCGCGAATAGTTCCATTTGGTTTTGCTCAGTTCAGTTTTTCTGTCCTCTTCTGTGCGATTTAGTTGCTTGATGCTGGGTAGTCATGTTATGTGCGTGTGTTTGTTTCTTTTACCAGTGGAAGGCGTACATTTTTCGTTTGTTTTTTCAAATATTTTTTAATGGTATGTTTTAGTTTTTTTTCTTTCTTCAAATTCCTGTTTCCTCTTTCTCGCTTTATGTTCATTCTCACTTCGTGTTGACTTTGCATCAATCCCTCCAAATTACTTCGCCATTTGTGAGCTCTATTTTGTGTGTACCGTATTTTTTTACGTCGAGTGTGAATTTTTCGCCTGCCATGGATACCCTCGGTGGCTATATGTGTGTGTGTGTGTGTGTGTGTGTGTGTGCGTTTGGGGGTGTGTAAATACTCACATATTTGGCACTTGTTGTCCGCCGTGCCAAGTGCTGTCGCCGCCGCGCCGGACGTAATCCATCCCTGCCCGATGATGTATGGCCGCCTTTTTCGAGGGAACTGCAATTTCGAGTTCGTCGCCTATACGCCGAAGGAACCTCGTTAGGGATCTTTGCCGAAAAGATAATATTTACCGACGGCAAATGAGCGCGAACGGAATCGAGGGTTGTAGGTGTACAGGTTTTGGGAATGTTTTTGCGTTACGTTGTTTGAATCGTTTTCCTGGACTGGAAGGAGAGACGGGGCTGGACCTGGACCACCTTATTTTTTAATTTCTTGGAAGGAGTGCAAAAATCCTTACATACCGGCGAAGAAGCGGGCACGAACACGAGGCCGACAAAAACAAACATCAAAACGAGATGCGGCCAGGCGAATGGGTCTGGTGTGGGCGTTATCGGGCGGGTTACGATAGGGATATGCAATAAAATATCCGACGATAAGGTACGCAGACAGAATTTGCTGAAGAAAATCCTTCGAACCACGAAAACATACCAATGTAAAAAAAGAGGAACCGTTCATTAAGGAACTTGGTTTGGTTTTAAGTCCAAAGCGTGGTGTTGTGCACGTTAAAATGGGCAATTTTTAGGCAACTTCAGCAACATTGTTTCACGTTTCTCCAGTGAAGTTAGTTGTTTGGATCAGAGTTTTGATCCAATAACAGACGCCCACCGAGTGCAGTCATAATAAATCGACCACTTCAAGCCAACAGCTTTAACAGTCCCTGCTTTTAAACACTAGAATACAATGATTTGAAAACTTGCCCGAATGCTTTTAAGGGATCATTTTGACCCCTGTTTTTCAACACGCTGTAACTTCGTCCGTTTTAAAGATTTTTTTAAATCCAAAAACGATTACTTTTAAGTACATTTTTTGACTATCTTTTGGCGTTTTTGGATTTTTGATGCACTTCTTCAAAAAAGTTATTAAGCAAAAAAGATCGATTTGAACGGAATTTTAATTCTTTTCCACTTTAAGTTTTTCAAATTGTGAAATAGAAATTTAAAAAAAAGAAAGCTTATACATTAAGCCACATTAAAAAAATAATTTCTTAGTTTTAAGATGACAAAAATTTTTAAAACTGACGAAATTACAGCGTGATGAAAATAGGGGTCAAAATGACCCCTAAAAAGTATTTTAGGGATAGTCAAGTTGGTTCTCGGAATTGGTCGAACAAAAACATCTTAAATTATTTCTCTTAAATGTTTCTTTTTTGAAGAAATATTCAGTCCTTTTTGAGATATTAAACGTGAAAAATCGCGTTTGGGTCAAAATGACCCCAATTTGAATGCTAGTGTCAAACTGTGTGCATGTTCATCCTCATGATATTCTCCGGGTACATATTCTCCTGCTCGCCAATCGTATGTTGCCGGGTTTATGTTGCACCGCATTGCCGATTGACACGATTTCTTAATGAATTCAAAAGCGGTTCCCACTTTATAGGTGTCACTTTCCAAAGCAACTTCTTCGCTTCCACGATTTAAGGTGATAAAGAGGTTTTGGAGGCTGCGGAAGAACCCGAAATGAAGCATGTGGAGCAAGAAATGAGAAATATGATTTTTATATCTCTATCTCGAACCATGCTGTTCGGTTTCAATTTTCAGCCAATTCTAAATGGCCAATAATTTGCCGGACTTCGTCGGTGTCGTTCGCGCTGACCAAGCATATATGTTTCACCCAAGGAGGTAAAAAAGCAACCAAACTAACGAGGACGCAATCAATAAAAACGTCAGCTTGCGGCTAAGCCGCCTTAAGTATCTCCAAATTTCCGGTCGCCTGCCCGAAATGAGTGTTTTTTGTGGCAATGCTTTGACACATAAGCGCGTGTGAAGCTGTGAAAAAGGGCACACCTGGCCACACCAAAGGCTTATATAGCGGGGGTAGGGTTCCTTTCTGTTTTGATTCAACCAAGCCCACCATCTCGCGACCAATCTGCTCCAGAATTGTACCGAAGGAAAGAAGAGTGAAATACTAAGCTGATAGGCTCCTTAACACACGCTAAACCGTCCGCCTATGGACGGACTTCACGCCGGTTCAATTTGAAGTCAAATCTTTTCATTCCTGCTTTTGCGTGATGCCTTCTTCCCAGCGCCAGGAGAGTCATCTCGGAGAAAAATGGAATTTCGTTTACGCCTCGATCGAAATATGAATTTTCTCGGTCCCATCCTCTGGTGGTTCCACCTTCCGACATACTTTCCTGGCGAATACGATCGCGGATTATTACGATTGAACGCGTACGCCCGGCCAGGGTGGGTATTAAATCTTCACACGGTATTTCCCACCGTGTCGGAGGTGAAAACGGAAATACCGCGTGAAAAGAATGGAAAACCGACGAAACAGGACCCTTTAAAGGGCTCCGATTTGTAATATTCACTGCCCTCTCTCCCTCACCTCGCGGGAGATTTCGTTGAGGTTCGCGTCAGTAGCGTGTCACGAGGTGCGAGGAAGATATTTGACTCTCGAACTCCAGACGTTCCTCCTAATATGAGGCGCATTGTGGAAGAGGTGGGGTTCGGGAGTATTATTTCGCCTTTTCTGCCTTTTTATTATTAATCTCCGTGTACACCTTGCTTTTTTTTTCTTCACCTTAACACCACGTCTTGTAACACTGTGCTGCCCCTTAACTCCGTTCCTTCCTCCCTCTTCCACGAGGCATTGTTGTGCGCCTGAGCCTGCCAACCTGCCCCTTCTGATAACGATCTCGTCGCTTGCTCGTGCCCGTACTTCCGCCCACGAGTTCCCACACTCCCACGGTGGTGCCGCACGCGAGGTTATGTGCTATGAGGTTCCCCCTAAAAGGGAGAGAGAGGGAGGTACAAGCAACACCATACCACCAGTCGCAGTTGCCACCTTTCACGGGTGCACCTTTAACAGCGACGAAGTTGCACCTCGGAGGACGCGAGTGGTGGTTCTCCTTCGGGATGGACACGACACACTCCTGCCCGGCGATGCACAGCGAGGGGGGAGCGGTGGCGGTGCAGGTGCCAATCATTGGGAATTGAAAATTAAAGAAACAATCTGTTGTAGTGGAAGCTCGAACGGGAGCGCGCGCGCGCGCACGACCTCAGGCGAGGAGGCTGAAGGTGGAGGAGGAGGAGGTGGAGTAGGAAGGTGAGATCATGTTTCTCCCGGCAGGGGCTGAAAGGTAGACAGGATCGATCACATACACTGTCGGTAGGAATAATAATAATGGAGACCTGCATGAGATGATGCAAGCAGGGCCCCGGGAGAGGACCCTTGGGTGGAAAGGGGGCGGCGGAAGACCGACCGGTACGGTTGCGTTTTGGTTCCAGGTGAAACATTCCAGCCGGCTTCTCCTCATTTGGATAAGCAGACATTATAAGTCAAAAGGGGAAGAAAAATGAACCGCGTACTCGCGAGACGTAACGCCTGCACTGGAAGCGCACAACCTGAGAAGAGAATGTTCAAAACGACCCCTTTGCGAACAGTTAGTCAAAGTGGATCTGGTACTTTGGAAAGCCCCTGGTACAGGCTTTTCGTTTAATATTTTGGTAACCTTGAGGATCAATTAAGATCAATTGCCCGATGGTGAAGACTAATTTCCCCCTTTTGGATCTTCTGCGCTTGTGAAGATGAAAGGGCAAAAGTCCGATTAAAAAACAAGGAACTGCAGGAGCAACTATCACAAATTAAGTGGTGGTGAGTAATATAATCAACTGGATTGGAAAAACTGATTTAAAAATACGCCAATTTAGCTTGCTGAAAAGACTCTCACTAACCGGTTATAAGAGACGTAACTGTTTGTTTCTGATTTCTTGTTCGCAATACGACGAGAGTATGTTTCCATTTTTGAAAGTCACTTGGTGACTAATTGTTCAGCTATCGCCTTCGAGAAAGTTCTGACAAAAAGTCTTGTGTCAAACTTCTATTTTGTAAACAGCTAATGAAGCAGATATCCATATGAAATAATTCTAAGTCTAAACATACGGTTTTGAGTCACTAGACGGCTTCATATGACTCAGAATATTGATGTTAATTAACGGATATATAAATCAGGATAGCTGTCATTGGAATTCAGGCAGTGTAGATTAGAATCCTCAACCAAGAGTGCTACTCAAAAGAGAGTGGACGATAAGATATAAAGTACACATGGTCGTAGAAGACAGCCTTGCTCAACCCCTTTTCTTAAAGCTGGGTTAATTAATTTCGTGGTAAAGAGATCGATTTATTAAATCTAACTTATACTCTATGCAGGTAGTGAATGTCTATCACCTCAGGAGCCGCCAGAGTTGAGATCTGTCTTCAAACTTTTAGGAGAGTTTACTGAACTTCCTGATATGTTCCTGAATTAGAGTTTACCGAATTTGCTGATCTGATTCCAATCAATTCATAAACTAACACTCGCTCTAAGACATGCATTTCTTGATGTTCCCTCGACGATTAGCGATATTGGGGTTTGAGCTGTAATATGCTCGATGCTCGTTGTCGAAGATCATCCCTGATAAGAGAGTCTCACATGCTCAGTCCGTATCCGAGAAACCATTAGCGGTAAATCGGTAGAGTCCAGACTTGCCCACGTTCGGGAAACATGGCTATTACAGTCTTCAACCTGTCGGCGTCGGTCTTCCAACCGAGTCCCTGGAGTCGTCCTGGTACCAGGGGCCCCAGAGGCTTCCCGTACGCCGATGGTTCACTATGGCTTCATGGGTCTTCGTATGGGTAACGTATGATTAATTTCAGCTTCCCCCCGTTCCTCTCGCCCTGACGGGCCGGTTGGACCCGAAAGGCATTCGTCGAGAGTGCAACTCCGCTGGACGTCTGTGGAACTAGCCGCCTATAGGCATAGCCTGCTCCTACGTGGAAGGTGTGGTGAAGGGAGCTGTCGCGCGGTGTGATATGCTGATGCCCCAATGGTTCAACGAAAGAACCACTTCGGCGTGTGGACTCGCTCTCGCTTGCTCCTCAGGTGTAGATGGTGACCCGAAAGTTCGAACGGTGGCGGAACGCGGCGTGGATATTGATCCAGGCGACGGTGGGCGACGGGACGGATGGCTGGTGTGTGATGCGATCGGCTTGAGACCGGGTTTTCCGATGAGCGCGGAATGCGCGTGTTATGCCTCGAGACCCGAGACACTTGTGAGGCGTTTTCGAGGCGGCGTTCTCCCCCACTCTCTACCTCTCCCGAGCCCGTTCCTGAGTCTTAACCATCGAGTCTTGGTTTTTAGACGCGTATTACCGTTCTTTGCTTCGCTTTCCCCTCCCCGTTCCTTGGGTCGTCTGTTTGTTCTTCCACATTATTATGATGCATAGAGGAGGGACTGGAGCTAGAAGTCAAAAAGTGGACATATACGGTTGACCACCTAGAAGGAGCAGAGGAGGAGTGTACCCGGGTGGATGAAGGGCTCATAGACTTGCTCTCCGTCCCGAACAGGTGATAATGAAATTACCACACAAAACCTGTGCGCCCGCGGACTAAGTCGTAGACCGGTGGTGATCATGCAGTTGGACAATGCACACACACACACACACTGGTACGTCACAATCGATCGGGGTTGGTATTTTTAACCATTCTTTTTCTCCCCACATCGGTACGGGGGTAAGATATGGCGCAATGTCGATATATTCGGGGCGTCGTTTGGTCACACACATGCCCGATAAAGCTCTGAGGGGAGGGCATACATCCATCTATTTCGGCTCGGGTTCGGTGCGGCTAGGAGTCTTGGAAATTCCTGAAATATCTATGAAAATGAAACGGTCATCTTTCATATACACGTCCCCGAACCGAACAACTTACTCACTTATTTGCTTATTAGTGGCGGCACCGAAAGAGTAAGAAAGACAGGGCAACGAGATATGGAAAAGTGCGACAGGCGAGGTAAGGAGCATACAAAAATAAAGCCCGGCAGAGGGAGCTCTGCCCAGATGCACACAACACTTGCTCCACACCACTTCGCCCGGGAACCTCTCTACGGGCAATCCGAACCAAACGGACCGGTTTTATTGCTTTTCGTTGCACCCTGCCTTCGGTGAGGCGTACTCTCACCCCTTTCACTCCTACTTCCATTTATCACACCTGTCCTTTCCCACCGGCGGCCGTCGCCAGGAGTCTCCCGCCGCAAGGGCCTACCGCCAGCTTCTGCCAGATTTCCGTCTGGCTACTGCCGCTCGCCGTTAGTACTAGGACATCTCTCTGTCTCTCTTGAACTCCTAGGGATCACTCGAAATAGGTAGAACCCTTTTCTTCCGATATCTGGAACGCCCGTGCTATAGTGGACTCCCTTCGGAGGAGTTCGAGTGGGACTTGACTTGGAAAGTGCAGCAGCTTTTCAAGACCCCGGCTAGAACTCTTGGCCAAAGTGGGGTGATAGGAGAGGAAGCTAACGGTTGGTAGATCACCGTCACCATCAATGCTTAAACGGTGATCGTGAAGTCGTTCGAGTGCGTTCTTGACCGGCCAGTTAATCGACTACCCATGCGCCGGTTCTAATGCGTGCTTTAAATGATTGAGTTCAACCTCGACAAGACGGGGGAGGATGGAAGATGAGCACTCCCTAGGTCCCTGCCTTCATGGGTTCTGTACCGCGACAGAACCAGGCCTAGCCTCATATACAACCCTTGATTATTGGGTGCAATAAAACTTTGGCAGTTTGTTAGCCCTTCGGGATCTTTTGCTTCCTTGATGAGGTTACATTTTTCACCCGTTCCTCCTACTTTTGTTGAGGTTGATTGTTTTTCCCACCAGGTAAAAGAAATTCCTATGCCGCCCAAGGGTGGAAAACGCACCTACTTCCCGCATCTCGAGCGAGCAACAAATTAACAGTGCAATTATCGATAGCTCGCTTCTCCTGGAGGAGGAAAACACGCCGGTCGAACAACGAGATGATCGAATCGACAGATTTGTCATAATCATCTAGTCGTTTGGAGAAGCTCCCCATGCTGAGGGGCAACACTAAAAGAATAAAACACGGGAATTGTGTGAAAATTCACAGGCCATAAATGATTTACGAGATTTCGTTGCCTTTTTTCCTTCGTTTAGTTTCGTCGCCGCTCGCTGGGGAATGGTTTTACTTTGTAGAGAGTTTTTGTTTTTAACCTCGAAACTGCGTTAGTTCACACAGCCACTTAACTGGTTGAGTGTGCAGTGCGAGGAACTCAAAATTATTAGTACTTATGCCAAACTTTTTTATTACAAATGATCTTCTAATGTGGATGGAAGAGATTGGCATTTCCTTTATTCAAAGAAAACTGCTACATGGTTGTTTACATCATTTTCTTATGATTATGTATATATTTTCGATTAGTTGACAAGTCTTTGTAAAGCTAAAGTTACACAATTTCATGTTATTTTCCTGAAAGTTACCTGAATAAATCAGTACACTAATCACTAACTCATTTTGGTTTCTAAAAACTGTGTTTATTCAAACCGATTACTTGTTTTTGCTATCAAAACATTAATTTTGGTCTTATTTCATATGAGTTAGAACTTATCTGAATCTTTTGAACCATTTGTTGATGGGCTTAAGACCTAAAGTGTCTTAATACTTGAAAGATGTATTATCCTTTTAGTTAAGTTTTGAGTACATGTTTCTCGAAAGAAAACATGAACTTATTTTCAAAAGGAACGATAACAAAAATGTGGAAAAATTCACGGAATTTTTACTTAGCATCCATTCACATGTATATCTGAAAAAGATTCGTAAAAAATACCCTTGCTTAGTATTTATTTTGTCATGTTATAAATTTTATCGAAAAGCCTACCACGCGTTTAGGTTTGATATTCTTTTTTAGTCTTATTGTTACACTTTTCAAATTGAAAAATAATTTATGACCAAAAAGCTGCTAATTGATGAAAAAAATTAAAAATCTATGAGAAATCTTCTCAGTAAATGCCGGGCGGAAAAATACGAAATTCCATGAAAAGAGCAATTAGTTCCTTAAAATTCCCAAACGAAGCCTCCGTTTCCACATCACGTGTGTTTGGGAGGTTTTTCGATCGTTAATTCCGGTCTACCCACTCAAACACTTCACTTGTAAACCTTTTCCAATAGCTTGTTGAATGCCGAGCCCATGTTAAAACCGTCCCATCAGGTGTGAAAGGATCAACACACTTCCACTCAATCACGTGCATCCTTCGTTCGTTAATCCCCCTTGCCGTGCTCAATGGGTCCGCCGGTGGGATTTTCGTCCTTTTTCTTCCCCGATCCGGAAACGTTAAGCCACTCGCTAAACCCCGGTGCTGCTTTGTCGTTTCGCCGCCTTTGTGGTCTTTACGGGTCGAGTATGTTTTGGTTCTTTGGTTGGATCCTTTCCTTCGGAACCGTTAAGGGCAAAACATTGTCCTCGATAGGGAAATGGGCAACCGGGACAAACTAATCGCCTTATGGGTGAAAATCCTTCCTTTCAATACAAACACAATGCATCATTCCCGAGGGGGTCGTTAAACCTCACCGGGGGTAAGTAATTGGGAAGGTATCCTTGGTTAGCCTTTGACGCTGCACCCAAAATAGCACCTCCTGCGGTAATGTCCTTCCATTCAAAGGCGGATTTCGTTTTAATTTTTCCTCAATAGAGAATCGCTTTAACTGTGTCCAAGTGGCGAGGAAGGGATCAGCGACGACGTGTGTGTGTGTGTCTGTGTGATGTGTCATTAAACGGCACAACTTAATTCCGGCCACTGCTTTCATCATCCTTTCGACGGCTTTTCACGACGACGAGGAAAAATAAACGGAACGACATCTAAATCATCGCATTAGAGACTCTGCCCGGAGGTCTTTCGGACAGAGTTTTCCTCCAGCTGCCTGTCGCTGGCGACTAGACAGGCCGCTTCCGCTGAGCATTTGCGATTTTGCACATATTTTAATGACCCCCACCCTCGACACCTCCCCCCCTTCCAATTGTTTCGATCAACATGCGTTGTTCGGCTTTCGTTGGGCGAAAACTATCTATTTTGACGGCGATTATGGGGCGTTAAAAGTACATTCCGACGGGCAATTTATGACGCTGGTCTGCCGGAGACATCGCAACCATCGGTACCCCCCATTGTTGGAAACTTCATCGTGTAAGAATACATAAACCAAAAAATAAATCATAAATTTTCCATTCTTTTCAAATTACCCCTCGAGCGCTGCCCGGTGTCTGTCTCCACTCAGCGACAGTGTCTCCGCGTTTAATTCCACCCTGATGGTTATGGCTGCACTGAACAGACAAAACCTTTCAATAACAGCTTGCCAGGCTTTTTTTTGAATTGTGAACAACGAAGTACTAAAAAAAGGCGCTCGCGTCGCGTCGCGACGGAAATGGAAATGGGGAAGCACCACTACGCTGGTGGTCATTTGGCCATCTATTTATGATTTATGTCACAGCAAAACACAACTCCAACCCGTGTCTGGTCTGGTTCTGGTATGCTGATGCCTTTTGTTCTTGCAAAGTGGAGACATAATCCGGTTAGGCCTCCTCCACTGAAAAACCGATTATTTACAAACCATTTACCAGCGCGAGTCTGCGGGCGATGATTCATTTCCGGCCCTGGTCCGCCGCCCCATTCGCCGCGGGAAACTGACCAACCGAGTCCGTCTAGTAGTGGTGTTAGTAGATTCCCGAGTCCTTGAACGATCGGTGGAACGTCCATAAATAAAAGCGACCATGGTGGACGCTAAATGTCTCCGAGTGGTATTTTTGTCCTCGCCACCGCCAGCCAGCGTCTGCCAGGGTTTTTTTTTAATTTTATGCAGGACGACCGGCGGAAGAGGTTCCGACGAAGAAATAGGTCCACTATATAGCCCCCTTTGGGGGGAGGGAAATTTGGTACTCTGCTGCTCGAGGAGCAAACATTTGCACTCGTAATGCGTTTCGTTCTCGGTCGAACCGATTTGTTCGTTGAAGGACATACTTATTTTTTTTTGTTCCTGTGCGTGTGTGGGAAAGTTGGGTTTTTTGTTTTTCTTTCAGTACTCCTCTTCCTTCATTATTATTTCACGCCCCCCGGGGGGGGGAAGAGGAAGCGGAATGGTAGGACCACATAACCGTTTTTTCGGGAGGAGTAAATGATTCATAAACGGTTTATGTCAGTTTATTTCTGGTCGAATGGCATTCCCGGCATGAATAATGGAGCACTCTGTGCTCGAGTGTGTGTGTGTGTGTGTCTATGTGTGTGTGCAAATCTGTGCCGCCACCAGTTGTGGGGAATGTATTTTCCCTCTTGCAATTAAATAAATCTTCGCCCGCCGAACGGGAGAACGTCTGCTTTCTAAGCTCCGCAACAGCATATATTTTAAGGTACGAAATTGATTCGCCAGGCGGGAAAAGGAGTCCGTCGAACCCGTACTTTCTCGTGCCGATAATAAAGTTTTTAATATTATCCTCCGCCGGGGGATGGCTTCGAACCGAACCGCTATTGGAAAGGAGGAAGCAACTTTCCGTTCCATTCTAGTTCGATGATTGAAAAATAAAATTTAGAAGCAAACGGGAAAAGTGCAGTGATAGAAACGTGCCCCGACGTCGGGTGGCATCGCCCGGGCGGGGCGATTTCGATTAAAAGTCCATTGGTTGCGCTAATTTGACATGCCTTTACCCGGTCACACTTTGCATTCTCTGAACCCCGGGAACTCCACCGTATTGCACTTCGGTGTCGATAGCGTGGCTGTGGCTGCATCCACCGATCACCGAGCAGAATTGCGAAAGAAGCCGCCTTCTCGATACCCTTCGGCCCCCTTGGAAGCGTGGAAGAACGATCGGCGATTCCCTTTGGCGCGCTCCGGTGCCAAAAGGGCTTAATCCTTGAGCTTGGGAGAACGTTGCGAAGTAGAAAACGGGAAAAAAGGAATGAGATGCAACTAAAGGGGTTTAGCAAAAGGAACCGAAGGCGCGTGGAATTGGGGGGGTTAAAATACTGTACAACGACCACAGCAGTGCAGAAAAGCGCACCATAAAGTAAAACAAATTATATTCTGCCTCATAAACGGCATCAATTTTCCGACACGCCTTCGACATTCATATACACGACGCACCAAACAAATGCAATAAGGGACATGAATTATTATGTCGCAAAGTGCGGCTCCTCTTCCCAGCCGCGCCTTCCCGGACGCATCCTTGCATCCATTTCCTAGTTTTTTTTCCCCCTCCCGTCCAAGCGATATCTTGTATTTCGTCCATTGTCGTTGACGTTACTCTTATGCTTTTGTTCTTTCCTTTCGACTTTTTCTACTTTTGTCATGCATTTGTATGAAGCGATTTCGCGTTTTATCTACGCCGTCTCGTCGTTCTCGGTGCGTCTCCTAGGATTGGCGTAGGCCTAGCGGTTCCCTCTTTTCCATTTAAATGTAGGTAAAATGGTGGTATGAATTTGCAACAAGGTATTTCATTTTTATGCGTCCTTCAGTTCGGTTTCATTTAAATTATCTTTTTAAACGACTTTTGTTCATGCCAATTAAATTTCTTGGTGTAACCGATGCATTTTTCCATTTCACTCGAAATTAACGAACCCATTTTGTGTTCCATAAAGTTTAAAAAGGGGGGGAAACATAAAAGAGTAACAAAATATATTAACCACTGGCCGCACCTCTAATTGTCTGCCAATCTGCAGGCGCCAAAAAATCGTGTGAAGAATTAGTCACGTGTGTTCATAAAAGAGGAGTGCTTTTTATCTCCTCAAAATAAAAAAAATGCCTAATGATGTATGGCTGGGACTCCTTTACCGGGATCGAGCGCCAAACGTGTGGGATGAAAATTTGAAGGCACACATGCGTGCGCACGATTAAATTCGCACGCCGACCGGCCGAGGTGTCCGCCGGCAGATAGAGAGAAGGTACTTAATTGGATAACATCTCTCCAACGGCATCCCTCGATCCCCTTTCGAAGCGTGTGCGCAGACAAAACCTTGCAACGGAACGGGACGATTAATGTTGGCCTAAAGATCGCAAACGATCGATAATCCACGATCGGCAGACGGTTCGGTTCTCCCGGGGCCGGGCTCGAAATCTGGCTGGAAAACCCTGGAAAGGGTTGGGAAAGAACTTCGTCGAGGCGGAGTAACATTAGCAACAACTCACCAGTCGGTGGAACAACATCAACGCTGGTGAAGGGTACGAAGGAGCGAAGAAATTCGTTTGAAATAAATTCCCCAACTCTTGCCACTGCCAACATCCTTTCGCAGACTTTTCTCCTTCCATTTGTGTTGAGGATCCTAACGATGCTCTTCTTTGCCTAATGTGTCGTGAAAAATGAGTATCGAGTATGAACAGTGAGTTTTTTTTTTCAACGTAAACATTGGCTATTAGCTGCTATTACGAAGGTAATATCGATTTAAAGTGGCTTTCGATTAAAACCAGATCCTTTGATGTGGTACTTCTACTTTAATTTTTTGCTGTATTTGCAACTAATATAATGGTTTTTTTAAATAAAGAGACTATTACGCAGTTACAAAATTTTAGAAATTTAGGTAGGAATTCGTTACGTCGAATTTACCTCTGGTTTAAAAATCCCATTTTTAGCGAGGATAGTTCACCAAGCTTTCAAAGTATCAGCGACACAATAAAAATTAACAGCTATCAAAGAATTTATTTTAGAAAATGCTGAAATTAAATTTTTCCTTGGAGTTTAGGTGGATTAAAGGTTCTAAGGACCCTAACCAGCTATAAGTTGGGGCCCAGAAAACATATACAATAGAACTTTTTCACCTCTCGAATGTTTATTAATGATTGTTGTTACCTAAATCAACAATTCTCCCCAATTTTATACTATAAAACATTTTACGTGCCTTTTTCGTGCGAAATTATCAAAAATATGTATTTTCATGTCGTTTTTCAACTTTAAAAGTAATTTTATTTTCTAAATCATTTCTCAAATAACTTTTCGGTTGTTTCATAACGCAAAAAGGCCTGTTCTCAATGTTTAGGATGATTTCTATGTTAGGAAATATGCAAGGACTTTCTTCTGTTTTAATAAATTTTCTTAAGTGATCTCTTTTATATGTCGGTGCATTGATCTTGTTTATCTTCTCCTAAACAACACGAAAAAAAATCTACATTTAGTTCATAGTTTTATGCACAGGAATACTGTTATTACGTATTCCCACATTTTATATTTGAAATATTTGCTGCATTTTTTGCTCTTTTAAAATCCGGAAAAAATCGACTCAGGAGCATTTAAATAATGATATTATTTAGATTTTATCAAATGAGCTTCGCTACTCAAAAAAATAACTAAATCGAGCGGTCGGTTGACGTTAGCTGCATCGAAAATATCGAACTGAAAAAGCAAGGAATGCTGAACATTCCTCCCGGCTCGGATAGGCTCGAGCCGCCCGATCCATATCGAATACGACCGTGCAACGATAAACCATAAACGGTTCGGATCATGGGGCGGCATTCAAAGAACGAGCGTATCGATGCAGTTTCGGTGCATCGTTTAAGTTTTTACTGCCGACCTCTCCTCCTGCACCATTGGAAGGACCCACCAAATTGGACCCCATCGTAGACGTGTGTTGCCCAAGTGTGTGTGCGTGTGTGTGTCTGACGGGAGGATTGACTCTTCATTTCTTTTTCAGATTTAGTAATGAGATACGATGCAACGATAACCGCGGTACGAAAATCGCCCATGTTAAGCCTCCTCTCGTCCTCAAACCCGACCATCCCCTCCCCTTACCTCGCTTGGTTCTCTTCCACGGCGAAGCTTTGGTGTGCCTCGTGTCGCGCTGCTTATTATGGAAATTGGGATTGGGCCGGACGATAGCGGCGTCGTCGGCGGCGGCATGGATTTTGGTTTTGTTATTTTGCATCTTTTTTTTATCCTCCGTGTTTTTGACGTGTTTCCACCGGATCCATCGATCGCGACGGCGCACGAGACACACCGCTAGGCGAAAGATGAACACGACGGCCAGAAGATGAACGAGTCGGGTCGTGGTCGATCGTAGCCCTAAGATAGCCGCGCGCGATCGCGATCATCTAGTCGTACAATAATTGTTCCAAATGGTGCATAAATCGGTCGAAGCAGCTGCGCTTTTTACGGCAAAAGTTGTCCAATGCCAGGGAGGAAGAAGTTCGCGCGAACGAGGTTTATCGTGTGCGATCTTGCCCTGTGCTAATTCCTAACGAATGCGTAATGCTAGCGTCCTATGCTGTCTTCTACTCGAATCCTTCCTTTCTTGGACGATTCCTGTGCTATATTATTTTCTCTGCTTTTCACATTTCATATTTCAGTGAAATTTTCACACAATTTAATGTATGAAAATCTATAAACAAATGGAATCAAACACTTTTTTATGGAAGTAATCCGCGTTTGAATGATTTTTCCTAATTTTTATATGTTTTTATTTCACAAAATTTTATTCGAGACATTATTATTTCATTATATTATTTCATTTTCAATATTTCTACTAAAGTTTAATTAATGTACAAATTTTCTTAATTTTCTTTAAATTCAAATGTTTTTTAACAAATGTTTATACAAATCGCAATTATTCTCTGGTTTAATATTGTATAAAAAATTTATTGTCATTCCAAAAAGTCCAGTTTTTCCCAAAATATTTATTGCTACACGATGGTAATGATGTCCTTACTTATAATTTTCCTTTAGTTACTGTTGCTAAACATGCTTCTTTTTATTCCATTGTTTCATCTGTAATATCCCAATTAAAGTTAATTCATTTACAAAATAGAACAATTTTACTAAAATTCAAATAGGACTGTAGCAAACACGATGGTAATGATGTCCTTACACATAATTTTCCTTTAGTTACTGTTGTTAAACATGCTTCTTTCTATTCAATTTTTTTCATCTGTAATATCCCAATTAAAGTTAATTCATTTACAAAATAGAACAATTTTACTAAAATTCAAATGGACGGTAGCAAATGTGTATGCACAAATCGCGTTTATTTATCGTACGCGGTTTCCTCTAGGAAAATATCGTAGAGAAAATCAAATTCATATACAAATTCAAATAATTTTACTTAAATTCAAATGAATTGTGACAAATGTATTCACAATGTCGCGTTTATTCAGCGTTATCCTCTGACAAAATGTCGTATGAAAAACCAAATGCCTGAACAGTCGTTTTTAATCGTTTTCAATATGTTCAAAATAATGTTTTCTAAATTTATTATTCAAACTTTGATGATAGCTGTTTTCTCTAATTCAATTTGATCTCATGTTGGAATTGATTATAAAAAAAAATTAATTGGATAAAAATCCAGACTTTCTTCTTCGTGCCACGATCCCTAAATTTTCATATTCCACTGGCATCCAATCAATCGGAGCTACTTTGAGCCGACGCGTCCCGGTGTATAGAGACGTTAAAATTAATTACTCCCCTACAATTTTACGACCACCTGGCGGTAATTTGTGTCGACCACAAAACGGTAAGGCTCGCTCGTTTTGATGGCGTTTTCCTTGCGTCCCGTTTTCCTTTCACCCTTTTTATATATTTTTTTTTGTTGCCTCTCGATGGCTCAATCTTCCCGACTGGCTGGCGAACGGATTGATAGATTCGATGCTTTCCCGTGCGTCTCGTACTGTCATCACGTAGCCTCCGGGGCGTTTGATGGGCTCGTAATAATGGCAATGGCGAGCCGGCGGCGCCTCCACACTACAAGACATTAGCGGGTTAAGTGTTGTGGGGTGAGGGTTTTCCTTCCATTCCTTCTCTTTCGCTCATTTGTTTCTTTTTTCCCGTCCCGGACACATAAAAAAGGTGGCGCGCTCGCGCTCGCGACAATGCTTGCAATTGATGATGGAAAAGCGCGTTTACTTTGCATCATGTGTTGCACTTGCACCCACCCCCCACCCCCGTTCCCTGTAATGAAATGCCAGTAATGAGTAACGAAAACGGTTTGAACAATTTCCGATCGTTTTCTCGTCAACAAATAGCAAACGCGGTCAATGGAAGGGCTCGTTTTTCATTTCAGAAGGGTGAAAAAGTGAAGAAAAACGGCCCAAGCAGGGAAGCGATTTGTTGCCCCGTTTGCAGATTTGCCTCCCTCACTACCGTTGCATTTCCCTACCCCACTTCCCCTCCTTAGAGGGGCTCACATTACGCGAGAAGGGGCCCATTCACCCGTTCCGTTTTCCGCGAGCGCCGATAAATCTTTCACTTAGCACACATTACACCTCATCCCTCTAATTGTACGATATCGGATTGCGGCTGCAGGCGGCGAGGACGATCGATTACAGCCGCAAACCCGAGGCTCTTTTTTTTCTCCCCTCCACCCATCGCCATCTTCTTTCCCTTCCCTCGGTCCGATCGGTGTCTGCGGATTTTGTTTTCGGTCGCATATTACTGCGCTTCCTTCTTTCCGTTTTTTTTTCTTTCGGGTTTAGCCTCCTCCTTTGCCGCCGCGCCCCAAGAGTAACATTTTTATTTTTCTCCGTTTGCATATGGCTGCCGTTCTCAGCAACTTTCTTCAAAGTGAACGGATTTTTGCGTGCTTGCGGGACTCGAATTACCGACCGAGGTGGTGTCCGGGAAAATCGGACAACGGGTATCGGTGTGTGTGCGAGTGTGCGTGTATGGTAACATGCAATCCTCGATGCAACCTCCCGGCTCTCTCGCCCCCTCTCGATGGAAAGTAAAACTGCACCATGCGCACCTTTTTTTTTGCCCGGAATGTCGGTGCATCCCGGGACGCAAACGACGTTGCGGGGCCGATTTTTCATCGTGTTGAACCTGAACTGGTTGGAGATTTATTGGCGAAAAAGCGTGTTACCGTGATACCGGGAACATCTGGTCCGGTAACACTTCCTAACATGCATCTATCATTTGGGGTGATGGGAGGGGGGGGGGGGATGTGTGCTGCAGGTTAGTCTAGTAATGTTATTATGAAACATAATTTATGTCGAACAGAGTATCGTTTAAGGAGGTTACGCATCGGCAGGGGAGAGACTACCAACTGTGGAGCAATACGGGGCATCCCTTTCTACGATATTTGAAGAGGTGAATGGTTGGTTTGTTTTTCATAACAGGCGAGTTAAGCTAAGCTTTCGGCATCTATAGTGTTAAACAAAATAGAGGCGTCTCCATTGCTTATGAAAAAAATTAAAACGTCCCTTTCTGAAAACACTCAAAGAAGCTTCGATGAAACATGTTTTATTGAACTGCATTCATGAGATTGTAGGAATCTTTATTGTAAATAGCTCTCAAACTCATTATAAAATAAACACATATGGTCTAAAATGAGAGGAATATTTTTTTGAATTAATGGAAATATTTATCTCCCATCAGATAGTTTTGAAACTTCGAACATTGCTTGATTTTTTCAAGCAAATAATATTTTCTTTAAACTCATTTTTGGCAAATATTTTGCTTTGAACAAACACAGCAATAATTCATTAGGTTTTTTCGCACTTCGCAAGGGTTTTGTTAGGTTTTCTTATGTTTCATGAACTGTATGCTGCCTACAGTATTTATATTTCAAATTAGGGAAACTGTACCAATAGTGGCGCACTTAGTAATGTTTCTAACAATATGTAGTAGTTTATTAGTGTCAAGGACACAATATTTTACATACTTATACCAATCATGATCGAAATACCATTATTCTTCTTTAACACGTCTATTTTCATCGTTTATCATGAAAAATAAACGAAAAAAGCGTTAATTTCTTCCTTGCCGGTTGTTCCTTTAATGGTTCTTATATTGAAGGTATCGTGTGCCTTTAGTAGTGGTTGTAAGAAAACATGGAAAATACTGAATATATTTCGACGGTAATTTATTTTTAAAGCATATTTTAAACAAAACCGAAAAATTTCTCGTAGAATAATGCCTTGCATTTTGTGGTGATTTATAACCTTATGGAAATCATGGCACTGCTGACAAACTCTTAAGAAATCCAGCATATTAGTATAACCTGTATGAATTTTAGTGCCTTACAATATTACGGAGTGGCAAGGTTTATCTTTTGAATATTCTGTAAGAGAGCAAACATCATTTCATACAAGGACAAATAACACTAATGTATTTATTTCTTCCTTGAGCTAGTATTTTATTCCCTTTTCCACTATTGGTACTAGCACAACTATGTGAGCACTTACCCTAATCCATTTCTACATTATTTGGAAATTTTTTGTGATTTCTGTTTAAATTTAAAAAAAATTATTATGTATTATCAGTTGTCATGTTTAAAATATGTGTTTACAACGAAAAGGTAAAAATTTCATTAGCTTACTCATTTTTCAAATTTTTGGTACTTCACGTGAAGTTGTTTCCATTTATTCTGAGTTAACATTATATTGGTTAAGTCTGCATTATGTTGTGTATATATTTGTTTTTATTAAAATAACCTCGTTTCACCAGCTTATTTGTAACACTTTTTAAGGATGTCCTTCTCGTTGGAATCTCACCCGATGGCCACATTCCTACCCACTGGTTTCTGGTCCCAATCCATTGCCTTCGCATCGCCGGATTATCCTCCGTGTGCGTGTCGGTGCGGCAATTAAGTCTCGTCTCCAATGCGCGTCGGACGGAAGACTAATGGCGCCAAATGTGCGCACACGCGCTTTACACGCGCTAAGGAATGAGGTGACATTTCCTTTCGGCGCCCTTTGATCACTTTAAACCGGGTGGGAGTGATGGTGGTGGGGAAAAGGGAGGGGTGGATAGCATGCGCACTCGGCACCTACTTAGCGGCTACCAGATTCTTCGAACCCCCCCCTTCGAAGGGAAAGGGGGCGGCAGGATGTCGTATCAAAATGTCATATCGGTTTCGCTGTCATCCTGGATGTAAGCTTTTCCACCCCCCTCTCTGCTTCTCGTGCCTTCTCGTGTTGCCTAGTAACACGGGTTAGTAGAAAAGAACCAAACATGGCACCGGCTCGCTTCGGAATCGATCCCGATCGCCGCGCAAACTAGTTCCGACTAATTGCCGCCACTATCCATTTACATTTCTCATCTCCTCGAACTGCCCCAGGATCCGGATCGGGGTGCGATCGGTAGTAAATCGCGTTCCCGCGACGCCGTACTTTATTATTCCCTTGCCTTTTTCGTTTACTTTTGCGCCCAGCGGCTTTTGCTATTAGCAAATGGAATCAAATGACCCCACCAGTCAGGAGTTATGGCGCTAGCCAGGCGATTTGTGTGTGTGCCCCCTTTTCGGAAAGCCGACGGAATCCGGTAGGTTCCCTTTTACGGGGGTTTTCTTTCAATTTTATTTAGACGTCTATTAGCGACCCTCGGGCGAAGGATGAAGTGTATTAATCAAAAACCGCAAACTCGATCGGAAAACGGGCGGCGTCCTGCTTCGGGAATTTTAGCGGCATCGTTTATTTTATTTTTACTTCATATTAATTCGCGGAATGTCAAGTTCTTCCGCCGCCAGGCGGGGTTTCGGTTTCGGGATTACGGTGCCGAGGGTCAAGTGAGGCGACAAAATGACCACGTTCCGGGTGCGCTGCGGTGGTCCACCGGAACGGGCATTCGGCGAATTTTGGCGCACCCCCCATATCCATGTCCGTATTTTTCCCAAAAAAGGACAGACACCACCCGCAGCATCGACGAAAATTGTAACTGCCACTTGACGATATTCTCACATTTTTGTTGGCTTTTATTTTATACCCCAGCAACCTGCGTGAATGTCTCCGTTGTCTTTTCCACTTATGTTTCTCGGCATGTTCTTCCCGCCGTGCGCCCTATGTGGTCCACATTTGTCGCTATAAATTTCACTCGAGACGCTGGCACCCATTGTTTCAGTGTGTTTTCCCCGTTTTTTTATTTCTCTCCGGACTTTCCTTACGTCTGAACTATCCGCCAATGAATGGGAAGCAATATGAAATTTATAACCCAAAATGGTTTATTCGTTGTGTTGATTATATCTCTATTCGCGTCTCGGAAGTTTCCTTGTGTTTTGTTTATTTTTTATTGTTTAAATTTGTGAATTTGTAGATTTATTTCCCGTGTCTGCGACTTCGTCTCGGCCGGGTGTGTGACATTTGGCCCCCCAACCTTTGGTCCGAAACTAGAGGCGTGTGCCCACCGGTATTCGGCCTCGGGGTCAGAATTTTCGCTTTCGGTGACTTATGGTGTCGAGGGAGGTGAATTATAACGTGCGTTCGGAGGTTCGTTTCGGGCACTCCATTTGAATGTTTTGAACGTTAGTCGGTGTCGATCGTATCGCTGCGTGTTTTGACTAGCAAAGAAGCCCCGCTTGCGGGAAAAGCAGACAACGTTTTTCCCGTCCGCGATGCGCGAACGATTGGAAAAAGGTTGAATTAATAAATTATCGCGCGAAATACGGCGACCCCGCGGGGATTGTCCGAAATTGAT
The DNA here is from genome assembly GCA_000441895.2 of Anopheles sinensis. Taxonomy (NCBI): domain Eukaryota; kingdom Metazoa; phylum Arthropoda; class Insecta; order Diptera; family Culicidae; genus Anopheles; species Anopheles sinensis. The sequence continues at coordinate 32,468 of KE524847.1, read as the reverse complement.
GAGGAGGAAGATTAGGGAATGGGGGAAAGGTCCGATCGAAAAGGGACGAACGTCGCCGCCGTTGGATTCGGGAGGCCCGAAAGTCATTCCCGTGTGAGCGCCCTTACGAGTGTACGGCACTAAAGACGGACGCGATCGCGTTAAGGTGCGTCGCAACAGTGGTGAACGGTGTTTTAGCAGATTGCTGAAAATTTCCGATTTTCAAAAACATTGTACAACGTCGTTCGACGGTGTTCACTAGTGTGGTAAAGATTATTATTTTGCTCTATTTTGAGTAAAAATAGATTCAAATATTTTGCCTAAGAACTTTACTGTTTAACTTATGTTGTGTTTTTTTGTAATAGATTAAACTCGGAACTCAAATCAAATGTTCAAGAACAACACGTTTAACATTTTTAAATATTCAGTTTGAGAATTTCAGTCAATAAGGACACCTTTCATAGCGAAACCAACCTCAAACACGTTTATCTTTATATTTTCTTTGAAGTTAAACATAAATATTACAAAAAACTTGTTTTTATGGGCAGAGAATGATTCATTTGTGTTTTGATATTTGAAGAAGAACTTTAATTAGAACAAATTGGTTGATTTGTCGAACCCATTTTAATTCCATGGCGCAATCAAAAATTTTTTTATTTAAATTAAAATAAACACTTTATTACGTCAGTTTTTAAATAAACAATTCAAAACAACACTTTACAAGTAACAAATAAGGACTTTTATGTCAATCACAGCATCATTGTTTCCAATGATGTGGATTATATAGTCGGAGAACAAACGTGGAACATAAATCCGTTTTGCAGGGCTAACCACGCTTAGTACAGGGAAATTCTTTGAAGTTAATCATGATCATTTGGAGACACTTAATTGTATGAACGCTATTTGTGTTTTAATATTTTAAGATCGCCTTTATTTAGAAAAAAATTCATTGATTTGTCGAACCCATTTTTATTCATGGGCTTAAGGCCGCAATCTAATATGAAATTTTTTTACTTATTTTCTACACAATCGAAATTGCTCCAATCGAAATCAAAAAAACTCGTTCCAATAAATATAAATCCACGCGAAATCCAAGTGTGACGTAAACTTTTTTTCAGACAATATAAATTACTTTTGTTTTGTAACAAACATAACAGCCAATTTTTGGAACAACACTATGATCTTCAAGGATCAAGATTGTTCGAAATTTCCACTTCACAGAACGACGCAGCGCTCATCGATTTTTGGGGTTTATTTCGATCCGTGGCGTAAGGTGGTTTGTTTATTTGTTTTGTTGTTTTGTGGGAAACTTTATCGTTCTTTCGAATCCTACCTTACGGCTTAACGCCAGCACCGCCAAGCCCCGTTCGGTTACGAAGGAAAAGCAATATGAAAACGTAACTCACAGCCAACAGCCATCTTTCCGTGGTGGGGGTGGTGTCATTGCTCAGTATTTTCCCACGGTTCTTTCGCCTTGGTTTGGCTTCACCGTGCGCTCCAACTCCCCGTGCCTTGGGGCCACTCCCTAAGGATGGTGAAAACATAAACCAACAAGCCACAAAATCTTTTTCCTCGTCCCCCCCCAACGCAATCAACCGAAAGCGAAGGTGACGAATTATTAGACGTGTTCTTAGGTGTTACCATTTGTCCCCCTCCCGCTTTTTCTTCTCCGCTTAAAGGTGTCGATGGTTTCCGTTGTAGGTCAGCCCGGTCCGATGCGGCATTCTGTTGTCTAGCGCCGGATTAAAATAAACACGAACCTATCAAATGTCAGCCGTTCGCGCGAGGAAAAGCGTTGGGAGTGGAGGTGTGCGTAAGGGAGGACCTGGAGGGCGCCAAGATGCCATTAGAGGTGCCACACAATTACACCCGGGCCACTGTCAACAGAATGCGCCATTTAATTGCACTTTCCGGCGGCGGCGGCGGCACGCAACACCCTCTCTGCCGGGAGGGAGAAAGAGACTCCACCGCCGGGGTTGGTAGTAATTTTCTACAATTACTAATAACCGTTCATTCCAACACCACACTCTCCGAGGGTTCGACTGACCTGGCCGGAGACGGAGACCCCGACGGAGAGGGCCGCAATTTAGCCGTTGCGCCGTTTAGTCGGAGTGCGCCGGACTCCTATCTCGGACCTTTGGGCGTAATAGAGTTGTCCACCCTTTCGCGCCACCCGGCCGGGCGGGCCTCTAATGATGCGATTTTGTGTTTGGTCACTGTTGATAAATGGTTGCTTTTTTTCGCCTCCATCGTTGAACAGCCCTTTGGCCCTCGCAACTAATGTCTGGTTGTTGTTGTTTTTCCTGCCCAGGTGATATTGCGTAGGAATGGCATTTGTCGGTTCCCAATAAGTTACGTTAACTGCGGCGAACTGATTAACATCGCGGACTGATTAAAACGCTACTCAAAACCTTATGCTAGTCGATTTCCTTCTTGAGGACAACCTTAAGCATTTACTCTGAATTCTTTCTTAACAATTTTTTAATAACCTAGCTGACGCATTTTTTGCCATCCATTACTTCATTCGATGAATTATTGCGTCATATGAGCTGAACAATACACAGCGATGATAAGCGGTACACGTGTTTATTCGTTTGTTTATGAGATTCTTATTACAAACATAGAGTCAATTCAATTAAAAACCATGCAACTTTATAAAATATGGAAGAAAATGCTTAAATTTTCTGAAAACTTCCAAAGAAAGATGTTAGAGTGGTTCTTTTGGGCTAACTTATATTATTTTGGGGACTTTTTAATAAGTAATCCTCGTATAAGGCATTTGAGGAATAATAAAGCTAATATCAACACAATCCCACGTCTCGCAAATTTTCAATGGAATAACACTCAAAATCAACGTTAGTACAACAGTCTAGCATAAAATTTAGATTGAAAAAAACCATCGCACACGAGGATTCCAAAAAACATGAAGGAAACACCTTCGTGCTTGGTTATGCACCAATGAGTCATTCAAGAAGTTTTCATTTATAATGCAGTATTCAACATAAAAAAAGATGATCTTTAACATCTGTTACGTCAACTCGGGCCTTCTGAGCGAAGCAGAAAACACCCAATTCGCAGAACGGAAAAGAACAGGTTTTAAATTGAACTGTCTGTGTTTGCACAGTGGGAATTCTTTTCGGAAGAGGAATTTAGAAAAGAAGATAATAATTTGGTGATATTTTAATTAAAAAGTGATCGTTTGAAAATGCTTAAGCGAAAGTATTAATCTTCCCAAAGTGGAAACTATAAATAATTGTTTCTCACTTCTCTTTTTCTGTTCAAAATGTCCATGAGGGCGTAGAAAACAATCAATAACGCTGTTAGTGTTAACGGCAATCATTTTGCCCAGCGTTTGTTGCCGAGTCCTTCGGGAGAAGCACGTCTTCTTTACGGTTTGAAATCATAATTTACAACAAAACATTACAAATACCCATTTCTATTAATGGTTGTTTTGGCGGTACTAAAAACATCGCGCCGCCATAAACTGCCATAAAAATAATGGCGCTCGTTCGCTCAGCCCCCGGCGCTATCACCACCGCCGGACATTAATAATATTTCCCATCAAAGTCTTGCCAATTTCGGTGTGTATGTGTGTTTGTTAGTGTGTCGTTTCGACACGAGAAACAAGACATTAGAAAGCAATGTCGCTTTGCTGGCGATGATATGCGCGACCGCGCTATCTTAATTGTCCGTCTGCAAAATGGCCACTAGCGCCGTCCATCCTTTTTTCCATTTGCAGGGGGATTTCGTTTAAGCAAGCGTTCATAACCGTGCTCCCGAACGGGGTTCCTCTCCTTGGACCTTATGCTGATCCTCAGTAACTAAGGGTGCACCTAAAGGGTTTCCTAAAGGGAACGGTTTTAAGGGGTTGTTTTATTTTTGTTATTTTGTTTTTGGCTTCGTCTTTAACTCTCCATTAACTGCAAATCGATTTGTGGACATCAATTTCCAGCCAAACAGCTCCCGCCTCACCGAGGGCGCCGAGGGGTTTCGAGCTCACCGCGCGCGCCGTAATCGCAATCGATCGTTTTGGAACTCGGGCTCCGCAAGACGACGGAGTTCAACGATGTCGTCCCGCGTCCCCTTATCCGCCGTGTGGTGCGTTGCGCGGAAAGTGATGTCGATTAGGTGCAATTAAAGTGGCTCCTCGGTGTCGACGCCGGTTGCACTGGACCCTAGCTAACGGGGGGAGGGGGAGAAGAGGGAGGGGATTGGATGGATGGTGGGGACGGACGATTGGCGGCTCCAAACGGAGTGGCTGTTGCGGTTGCTCCGAACTTGCGGCGAATCGTGGGGAATTACCTGAATTATGACCGCAAACGGTGGCGCTATGGAGGAGCTTGGTGGAGCGTGGAGAGAGGAACTGGTGGTGGAAGTGGTGGGGTGCGTACGCGCCCTATACCGTGTGCGCACAGTTTGAAGGATTGTCGCATTGCGTAAACAATTGCGCAAAAACGGCATACGAGCGTCGAACGTCGAAAGGGACACGAAAGGGACGCTCAAAGCTGGAGTTGTAACCACACCTGCACCTCACTGTGACTCCCCGCGGATCGGTCTTGGAGACGATAGTCTACTTCGGTTAAAGATGGCGCGACCGCAAGTGATCCTTCCCCTTTTCCGTGCGCTGGCGGGGAAAAATCAATCTATTAGATAATTTCAGTTTTATTTCAGTGTCAAGTTGCCTGCCGGGTTGTTCTTTGTTTTTCTACCCTGGCGTACTCCACTCCGGGTGAGGTTGCAAGGTAATTCACCCGCCTAGAACGGAAATAAATGGGCGGAAAAGTGTTGTTCGATGGGGACGCGGCATCATCATTTGGTCGCTTTTAATAGGGACATTAACATTCTCAGTACCTTGATTTCATCATCCGTTTACCGCGCAGGTGAATGATTACTTAATTCGATCCAATGGGGGACTTGAAAACGCATTGCTTTGTCATCCAGGTGGAGAGCATTTCATTTAAAGAATGTCCCTTACCAAGGGTTAAGTCTTTAAAAGCGATTGAAATATAGAAGTTCCTTATTATTCATGTTTCTATTTGTTGAGAGATTAAAAAAATTTGCCATATTATCAGCTAGTTAACCACGTTTCACATTTTTAAACTCTTTTAAGAAGTTATGATTACTCGAAACGTCGGTGAGTTACACTTTTCGATTCTTGCTCAAACTGCAAAAATAAAGTTTAAATTGAATAACATAATTAAAGTAGTGGAATTCGCATCATAAATCCCTTGCATTAAAAACAAAAGACTTTCTGTATTCTCCATAAAATAACAATGAAACAAAAAAAATTAAACCAATAAACGAAATCTGTTTGTTGCTTTTGTAATCATCCATTAGACAAGATACGGTTTTTACCAAATCCCACATGTATCAGTTTTAGTTTTTAAAGAGACTAAAAAACTTACATTTTCTATTTCTAGTGTGTTGAAAATTATATGAAACTTCACCATTGAATAACCACATTTCGTTAATGTATTCTTAGCAATATCTTTGATGTAACGTTTTGGAGTTATTGTATGAGCAAATTTTGTATTAAAATGAAATAAAGATGGGTTCGCGAAGCAGTGTTTATGTATTAATTAAAGTAATTGTATTAATTAAGGTACATCGTCAGTAATATTTGGATATTATTTATTCATAGTCGATGTTCTACTCATCTTGAGCTTACACCCAGTTCTATATTTTTGAAATGACTTTGTTACTTCCTCAACCTTTCAAATATTCCGAATATCATATTTAAATAATGAGCCAATTTGCATCGAAAACGAAATAAAAATAGGTATTAATGGGGCACTGCGTTATTTATTTTTATTTTTTTAAAGAATTTATTACTTCTTTCCACCTTTTAAATATCAATAAAACAAAAATTCGCTCGGAATTATTTTTTTAATAAAAAAAAACTAATGAAATTCTTTTCCCACCTATTTTATTTCTCTCAGAAACCTTCTTCCTCGAGGGAAAACAGGTGTCCGACGATCCCGGGGCTCGGATAGCCGTAATGATCCACTCCAAAGTGACCAACACGACCATCTGCTTCGACAAAAACTGGCGTATCAAGGCGATGGTAAGTTCTAAAATGCGCAAAAAAGGAAAAAATTGAGATTATATTGGCGTTGGGGTTAATGAACACGTTGACTGCCAAGCGGTTTAAGCACACTTGTTAGTACAATCTTTTGTGATTAAATTTCTTAATAAAATTAATTAAACATTCGGTTATCGCAGACCAAGCAAACTCTAAGCTTTCCAAAGAATTCGTTTTTAACAGTAAAATAATTTTCATGTTGCATTTTCAAATATTCATGGGATAAACATTTTTAGAACTAGTGACAGCTGGCTATCAAAAATGAAAGCCATGGGCAGTGATTTGAAAACTTGCCCGAATGCTTTTTAGGGATCATTTTGACTCCTGTTTTTCAACACGCTATAACATCGTCAGTTTTAAAGATTTTTTAAATCCGCAAACGGCTTCTTTTCAATATACTTGTTGACTATTTTTTTGCGTTTTTGAATTTTTGATGCACTTCTTTCATCATTCCGCTAGCTCGGTGTGAAGCAAAAAAGAACGATTTGAACCG
>KE524846.1:12506-25044 GCA_000441895.2 Anopheles sinensis | reverse complement strand
ACTGTTTTTGGCAAGATTCAGATGCTATGCTTATACACCCAATGCTATCAAAAGGCTTCGCAGTAGCGCTCATCAGCATCCTCATCATCACCTTCATCATCCTCGCCGAAATCACGATCCGAGGAGCATCCAGCTGCAGCTGGGCTAACTTTATCAACAAACCGGTGGCCGCGTGGCTCAAGTGATAAATGTTATCCATTCCTAGCATTCTTCACACCACCATAAATGCGCTCGGAAAGGTTGGGTGTTAAAAGAGGCCAAATGCCAGTTGCTTGTATGTACACTTCCCCGCAGGATTGCCCTCCTCCTCCTTGTTTCCGCTGCAAACGGTGGAATAACTTTGGTTTTAGGTGTTAGGTCATCCTCGTCCGGGGTAAATTATTCAGCAAACCGCCCGACACCGCATGATCCGCGCAAAAACCACTGTTTTCCATTCGTGCTCGGTGAGCTTGAACCGTGCGCTAGTAGTGGGCCAGCTGCTGATATGCAGCAAAGCCGCATAGAGTTGCAAAATAAGACTCAATGCGCTAGCGAAAAGCTTTCTTTTTTCAGGGATAAATTCGTTCCTAGGTTGGTCATGTTCATTCTAATCAAACGTTGATGCTACCGTTGAAATGCCTTTGGCCTAACTTCGTCGCGTTTGCCATTTGGTTTAATTTCATAAATAAATATTTGATGGTGTTCTTTTTTCTCCATGTTCGAAATGCATACTTACTATCCACCAAGCATTCGTTTCGGAAGCTTGTAAGGAAGAAGTGAAATTGGACCACAAATTTCACACATTAGTTTTGTGTGAGTTTCATAACTTTATGCAATCACCGTACACAAACTTTAGAAGAGAAATTAACTCATCAACTATAAGCTGGACAAATACACTCAAATGGTGTAGGCACAGTTGTTTCTAGCGCACAAGACCTATGTTTGAAATCTATGTAAACTACAGTATTTGAGTAGATTGAACAATTTTCAATGGAAAATGCAGGACATGCTGATGGAAGATGAGTTGTTTACCTTAAATTTACGCTTCGAGCTTGCGGCTGTTGTAAATTCAAATTGAATTCAAACAAGTTAATGATAAAAGATACGACTCTGGTACGGTCGTACAACTTTTTCAGCATGAAGGATTCCAGCTGACATGCCGACCCTTTGGGTTCAAGCGTAGTTTTAGTTCGTTCATGTTGTTATTTGGGGTAGAATATTAATATTCTCTCTTCCTGCCTCCCATTTGTATGTCATTTTTATTTTTTAATACACTTCGAACTAGTTTTCCAGCAGCGCTCCCTGCTAATTGTTATCTAACTTCGAGAGCTTTTAACTTCGCCAATTTTAATTACCTTGCCTCATGCAAACGTACTTGTTTTGTATTATTGTTTCGTCTGCCTCTTATGAAAAACTACCCACCGCCGGAGGAAACAAAGCACGGCGCCAACGGCGGATGCAAATGATTGGAATTGTAAATTTATGAGAGAATTAAACTCTCGGCCAAACCTTCCTCCCATCGTTGAGACGATGAGGGCCACGAGAAACGCCGAGATGCAAATGAATCGTGCCCGTTGCGAAGTTTTGATGCTCCTTGCGGCACACTTTTTAAGGAACCTCAACCTATGTTGGCAGATCCTTTTCGGGGTCGCAAACACTTGACATGCAGACACTAGTCAAACGCGCCGTGAAAATCCTTGCCACGGGACCCGACAGCGGCTTATGAGTTTTTTCATCTCTATGCTAATTTCCAGAACCGAACATTATTTCCACTTCACGACAGATCTGATAATAATTGAGATTCTGCCGACATGGAAGTATGTTTTCAACCTGTTCCATTTTCTGCTCGAACAGTCTTGGTTCTTCTTTCTATTTATTGCACAGTTTTCGCGTTGGAGAAGCGTTAGAATCTTAGCCCAGTTAATGTTCACAAAAGCTTTACACACTGCCTTTTAATCTGTTCATCATTTGTTCAAATTTTTATCTTACTTACAAAACAAATATCATTAAAAGTATTCGGCAGACTCGGTGACTTCTCGCGTTAGCATCTTTTTTGATCCACTTGTTTAAGCCTAGTTAAAATTTTATCTCAAAATTGATTTTGACAATTTTCGATCGTTTTCTTGAGGCTTTGGTATATTTTTCTCCCATCCATTAATTTCTAAAAACGCAAGCAGCCACACGAGACGGGCTTTGTTTGAACCGTAGGCTAAGAAAATAAGTTTAAATTAATGCTAAACGATACCTTTTTTATGTTTTCTTTCTTCCACGTTTCCAACAGGTACGTTATGAGCGATGGAGAAATCCTACCAGTGACTGCCACACTACCCACCGGAAGCTTGTGGCGAGCGTATAAATTGGGCGCGTAACGTGGTGTAGGTTTTTATGTGAACCGTTTGTTTGACTAAAATTTAATTTACCTTTTACGGCTTCAAATTTAAAAAATGGTTTTTGTTTTAAGAACCGTCTATTTTCTACCATGTTTGCGAGGTTTTTTGAATGGGGACAAATTTGCTTGACGTTCAGTTTTTCCTTCGATGGCAACCTCTGACTAACGCTCTTGGCTAGCGTCAGGCTCTCGAAAGCGTTGACTAGCACGTTGGACGGAATAATTAAATTATTACGTGAGGTATTTCTACCTGTCGTCTAACCGACCAACCGAGCGCGGGCTGGCCGACTGGATTCGATGGCTTCGCGGACGTGAACAAATATTTGCCAACAGACGGAAAACGTGCAAACTGTTATCGAAACAACGCGCTCCCGGCCCGGAATGGTGCGCTCCTCTCAGTGCAATCCCAGACGGAACCGGAAGTTCGAAAGGGGTAGGGCGACGGGCAGGGGGTCCTTCGTTGGTCAAACGGAACCGCAAAGGTGTTGGCCATTGGGTTTGGCGTTTTGTTCGTAAGTTTGCCCATGCTCAACAAAACCACCTCCGCCTACATAGGAGTAACCTTTTAACGTTTTCTTGTAAGGCTGCAACCTTTGCCGTTGAGTAGCCTAGAAAGGTGCTTCGTCGAGGACGCACTTACCTCACAGTGTATGCCCTCTTCGGTTGGGTGGTGGCTCCAAAACGTTTATCGTAACGCGCGGAACACGTGCGAGAATCGCACTCGTCGGTGGGCAACAGCTCATTTTGCCGTTGCTTTTTCTTGCCCTAGCATGCAAGCAAAGGCCATAGGTTTAATGACCATTCGAGAGTTTGCACAGTTTGTTCAGGTTGCGAAGCGATGCGAAGGTGTTGTTTGCGCTAACGTTTGCCTAAGAAACCTATGCTCACCTGGGCGGCAATTTGTGATGCGATGTAAGGGAAATTTCTATTTTTATGAAAAAGAATTTATTCAAAAGCTAAGAATAGTTTGTTTCAGAAATTTAATTTTGGTTTTTATCTAAATTATTTTTATCTAAACTAAATATGATTAGTAAAATAACTTACTCCATTCCAATGAGCCACATTAAATCAAACCGAATAAAAAAAACATCCCAAATTATCTCAACATGTGTGGAATTCTTACCGTCATAAAACAAAATAAAATTTAGACTTCCTGCTGGATTTTATGGTTTCGTTAATGTTTTGCGAGTATTCCGTATTTACTGCATTGTTTAAAGCATCTTTCAAGTACCCAACCGTTAACCGAAACGGCACATGTATAAAAGTTTATCGTTTGATCGCCAATTTGCATGTGCCTGCGCCCGTCAACGGTCTCGTAATCGTTGAAGTGTGCTTCTGTGGCCCAATTTAGGTACTTTTTTATCCACTGATTTTACAGTGCCTTGCTTCAACAAACGTTAGCAGATCTTCTCGCAATAAGCAAGACCTGCAAGAACTGGGCCAGGATTATAAACCGACTATTTACGGCCACTGCCGGTGGGTGGATGTTGTTGAACGCGGAACCATGGGTGTCTTACCGGACTCCTGGTTTTATATATCTTCGGATATGTATGTTCATACCCACCGTCAAATCTCTTAAATGCAAGTATTCTCGTTTCCTTCAAGAGAGAGGAATATGTTTTGTGGTAGGAAAAAGCAACAAAAATGAAAAAAAAAAAAAAGATAAGGTTAGTTGCCCGGACCAGATTTGAAACAACTGAAGTGTGGAATGAAAATCTTCTCGATCGTTGCATCCCCCACAGAACGGTGGAAGCAAAAATGCTGATGCCATTCTCGTTTTCCGATCCGTTACTCGTCGAGTTTGGGGTTGGGAACGAGGAAGTATACAGAAGTACGACGAAAGATGAAGGTGGACTAGCCTAACCCCCTAGTGCCGGCCGAGAAGGGAGAACGACCTTTTCTAACGCTCGCTAGCACATTTTGGAGGATCGAAAAGTAGGAAACACTCTGTTGAAGAGTGGTTTAAAAGCGCAGATGAATGAAAGTAATGTTTATGCTGCCTCGGGTAAGATGCCTAGAAGATGCCTGCAGGCCGAACGTTGTTTTATTTTGCCCACTTGGCCATGTTTGTTTTCTTTTGGAGTGTTCACTCGTGTGCTACATTCTCCCCCATTACACGTTTAACTTTTATTTCGCATCACTGTTTGCATCCTGAAGCGGTGATCGTTTATGTGTAAACGAACAGTTTCGTGGTACGAACATTACAGTTGTAGGTAGGACATGACTTACACCAGTACAATGCTGTATGCTCAAGAGAGTAGGTGTGGGATTGTGAATGTTTCTCTGTTATATTTATATTGCTGCTGTTATACAAATAATAATACACATGTGAATGCAATCTAGATTTTTCAGTGTATTATGATCTAAAGCTTCGTCTCAATATTTATTACAACAATGGCAAATTTGGTTTTATATTTGGTAAATTATAGCCACCAATGAAATTTATTGTTTTGCACATACTTATGGGCATTATTTATACTAGTTTGTTCAAAATTTTTCATTTCGTTTGATTAATTTGACTATTTACAGCGTTTTCGGATAATGGTGTAGCATTAAACCCTTAAACTAGCTAACAACGTTTTTTAAAAGTCTTTGACCTAGTTTAAATCAATGTCAAACCATAGTATCACCGTTTAAAGTTTCAATGCTATTCTTTAACTTATTAGAACGTTAAAAGCCTCAAAAACTGCTAAACACAATTTGCACCCCGAAATTATTCGATGTTGAAAATATATTTAGCAAAGAAAGATGCGACAGATATTCTTTTTTGTATGTGTATTTCATTGTACACATATTTTCGAACTGTTCGATAATTTGTTTTATTGAATGTGCTTATCCAAACTACACCTTTTGCATTCCCTCACACCGCATTGCATCGCCACTCGCCCATATTGATCTCCGTTTCCTGTCCAATATGGCGCTGCAAGGCAACGGTGTTGTGTTGGTCCCAGACCGTGAAAGTAAACGGGTTGACTGCGGTCAACGAGCAATTTCTTAAATGGTCATTCCGGAGTCATCGATTGCATACATCCGGCCGCTTCATCCTCCACCCCGGGTTTTCGTCTCTCCGAGCAGGGCATCATCGTTCTCAGCACCGTTCGTACGTTTACTGCCAAGAACGTTCGTACGTTTACCGTTCCTTTGGGGCAGCACACTCCGTCCGCACAGCCCAGTTTCTTCGCCATTAGGTTTCTGTGCAAGGGTTTTGGCGGAAGTACTACAGACACGGTGTAGGTAAGACGGCGTCTTCGGTTGAGGACGACGGCGAGCTGTGCTTAAGATGCAAGGAAACGTTCGAGCTCGTCGGTTCCGGTAACGGAGAACGTACGGCAGCTGATTGTTGTTCGTTTGGTAAAAGCCAAGTGAGGTGAAAATTAGATAGTTCGTGTGCACTGGCAGTTCTCGGCAGCAATCGGTTCCGTTTGACATCGGAGTTGTGCCATTTAACTGGTCGAAGTACCCGTGCCCAGCGTTGTTGAAATGCACTCTTTAAAAATCGATATTAACTGGATTTCGATTTTGATTCGATTCATTGCATTAATTTGTCTGTTGGTTACATTGTCTTAGAATATTTATTCACAAATTAATTAACGTTGCAATATTTTAAGAAATGTTAGCGTTACTTATTAAAGATCTTGGTTTGCAATGTTGTTTCTTTATTCCTTCTTGATTTATTTACAGCAAAAAATTTTCTTCTAGGTTTTAAAATGTTTCTTGCTGATGAAATAGTTCACAAAATGTACAGATATTGTCGAAACCCGTTCGCCACAGTGTCTTAAAATATGTACAACATTATTCCTATGCAGTACCACCTATGCGGCACAATTTCTATCTTCCCTAGTTTAGGAAAGAGTCTTGTAAAGCAAAAACCTCTTAGAGGCCAGTGGAAAATTTACTGCGGATTCAATAGTTTAAAGCTTTCCCGGTGCTTCCCCTTTTTGCGGAGGTTTTAGAATCCTCGCCCAAGATTCCTCCGACACAACATTTTTTTTACTCGGCTGCTTTCTATCAGACGGTTTTACGATTATCACACTTTACAACCGGTTCTCCCCCAGCGATTTCTGGCGTAAGACAAGAGCTTTCGCAAAACAAACTATACGTGGTGTTTGTGTGTACGTCGCGCGCTTGCACACTTCTCAAGTCGAAAGCGTGTTTGTAGAACGTTGAAGTGTCAGATTTCGGTACGAACGATCGGAGCCAGAAGTGTGAAAATGGCCGGAGGATTTGGTTGCACGGCGGAACCACCCCCTTTGTCGATCTCGCGTCCTTCCGTTGGTGTGCTTCGTTTCGTTTTCCTTTTGGGAAAACACCACCCCACACACGGTGGGAGGGCGTAAATAGGTTCGAGCTTTCCCTGGGCATGGCCAAGGGCCTCGGAGTGGCTAGGATTCGCTCGCTAACGGCGGGAGCCTATGGCTTAATCCGTCGGTCTCCACAGGGTCTGGGTCCAAAGCGCAGCACGTAAAACGACAGCTCCGTTTGCCGGTCATCGCTGAACGGTGAGCTGAAGCTCGAGTACTTCAGGCGATCGTTTTGGGAGGCGAAGAATGAACTGGTCGGTTCTAAGAAAGGGCACCGAGGGGCTCGTCTGTCGTCCGGATGCTTTCCGGGTGGAAGCTGAGAGAGAGTCTTTTCCTCGCGAAGAAAAAAACGGTCTCCTCTTGTGTCGAACGTTTGGTTCGCGTCGCGACGGTCAACAACGACGACGACGACGTTGTATGGAGGACGACCACTACGTCGAGTGCTACACAGCACTTCTCCAACCGAAACGAAAGCACAAACCTTTGATTTCGAGAGCTCCTGTGTTGTTCGTGGTGGAGGAAGGAAATTAAGCGCGTAATTGATGGCCAACACTTTCGTGTCGTGGCTCCGCCGCTCGAACGCACATTTTCGGTCATATTAGCAATAAATAGCGTCGGATAAGAACGTTCGAGCTTCGGCCGATAGGGCCGGTTTGGATGAGCTCTCGTCGCGTGGAACGCTCGTAAAGTGTGACTTGTGGCCGTTCGGTTTATTTCGTAGCCTTCGCCCGTAAGTGGTTAAATCGGTCATCATACGTTAGCCACTCCCGTTGAAGGACCTTCCGAGGAGCGCACCGCACGCACGGTGCGTAAGACCGTAACGATGTGGTTAGTTTAAACTTGGTGCTGCTTTGACATTCCCTTCCAGGCACACGTTCGAAGAACAACGCTTGGTTACGGAGTGAGCCGGCTCTTGAAACCAATCGCGAGTGTTTGCTTGCGGCCAGGGGAAGTCGTTTAAATGTGGCTAGAGTTTGGATATCTATTAAGCTATGGGATTGCTTCAGATCCGTTAATCGCATTTGCCTTTAAACCAAGCACCAAACAAATTTTCTTCGATGTGATTAAAGCGATAAGAAGTAGGTGAAAATTTTCCTTCAAATATTTGGCAGGTTCATTGCGGATTTCTCCTAAATAGAGCTGGATCACACAAAATCCTCGTGTAAATAAATTTGCACGGTCCCTAGTTCGGTAGGTGTTGGTGCAAAATTGGCGAGAATACATACAACGCAGAGCTGCAAAATGTAACTGTCTGATGTGCCATTAAACAGATGTTGTACAAGCCTTACCACAAATGATATGTAAAGATAACGAGCACATGCACCGGTTCCGGGCTGCCTGGCGAAACAGATGTATCCAGTTAACGCAACCCGCTCCCAAATGTTTCGAAGGTTTAGAGCTTCACGTAGAACAAGGGGTTGATTGGCAAGCGGAGCAGTGGCGCCTCGGTAGAACAGTCAATATTTGACTTGACAAACTCAAACATCGGCGCAATGTCGTTTCCGACCCGGGGCACAGGTGGACGACTTGCTTGCAAAGTATGAATGGGGCTGAGAAGTGGAAGAAGCAAAACTCTCGCACATGCTGGAACATACATATTTAATGGAGATGGTTAATCATCTTCTATGTATTTTTTCTTTTGGTATGCATTTTAGTATATTCTTTTTGGTATATGCATCAAAGGATAGACAGCAAGGAGTGTTGTATTTACTGTCGAGTATTATATGTTTTAAAAATGTTTCTTTTTTATAAGTTTAGTTACAATTGAATGTACTTCGAATGTTGATAAGATTGAATGTATGTACTAGGAACAGAAACTTTTAAGGTATGGTGAGGTAATTTAGTCTCCTTAAGAAGAATTAATCCTACTAGAAAATAATTCAAAATCTTCACAAATCGATGTCTAATCCTCTCTTCTACTACCAACAAATAAAACAACAGTATAACACTTAAACTAAGCTTTTTAAGAGCACTTTTTTACATGCATGATTTAGAATTGTGGGGCAAAATGGCCCAGATTGCGAAGTAGAATGCATCAAATTAATCTTTATTGAGACATGATATTTTTTAAGCATCTGTAATTGCAACACAAGGAAGACTATGAAAGAATTCTAGTTAAATTCGCCTGAATCTTTCCTCCTACATTTCAGTATGAAACATCGATAATCAATCACCTTTGCGTTGGATGCAGAATATTGAATAAATTTAGATAGCTTGAGTGCTTTTACACTGCCAGAAAATAAGAATTATGGATCCATCCATTCGTTAAGTTACTTTTTGAGGTACTCTATGAATATCTGTTTGATGGCAATATTTTATTTAAACATCTGTTGTAGATTAGACAATCGTAGCGAAATCTTAAATGATTTTGGGCATGTGAAATTCTCATCGGATGTATTAGACACGCCGACGATGAACACATTCTATGACTTCATTTTTCTTAATTTCTTAATTAAGCTAAAAAAAGTGCAGCTGTATTTTACCCCACCACCTTGCTACACTTTCCCCTGCTAGGTAGCAACATTATAAATAATCAGTTTTCAATGCAGAATTAATTTTTCCTACACTTTTCAGTACTACTGTGGAACAACAGTGCATTTGAAATTCTACCATTTCTGTGGTGTTCAGTTGGTGCACCTAAATCTAACTGGTTTTTTTATGTTTGAACCTACTTGCACCAGTCGCATGTCAGGGTTGGATTATATGTAACTGCGATGTCGTGCCTGGATTACATTCGTGTCGTCGCCTTTCTAATGCATGTCATTGCATGGGAGGTTCTTGCGGACACAACATGCTCACATTCGTTTATAATAAATGTTCCTCGGTTTTACGCTGAGACTGTCGGCTGCTTCTCTTTGCATTCCTGCTTCAGGTACTGTTTGTGTTCAGTGGTTCGTGTAATTTACTGCGCCGTTCTGATCTTGACGTTGAATTCTACCAAAATTGCATTCGAAGCTTTTTCTCATTCAACCTCGCAGTGCAGATGAAACGTTAATGTTGCTGAATGGTAGAATATTTCCATTACTATTTCCCATGAGTGGACTAGAAGAGTGTGATTATTTTGACGCCTAAATGCTCCCACTTCCCCTCGTTATCCTTGCGCACGGCTTGTGTTGTTTTCCCGGGCGTAACTCGTAAAATTCTACGACCCTCCGCGCAACTTCTTCCCTTCGCTTCCCATCACGTTGGACGGCGATAATCGGAATGACTTCTCGGATCGTCGAACCAATTGCCAAGACTAGTGGGGGTTTTGTTGTCCTGTTTTATGAAGGATTTTGCAGCGCATTATGACTTAGACCGCATCTGCTTGAGTGCCTTGAGTGTGTGCATGGCTTCTGGTTCTCGATTCTATGGGTTTTTTTTCTACCGCACCGTTTTATCGCGAATTTTTATATCCTTCCGGTCCTGCGGAAACAATCGGCTCTCTGGCTTCTGGTTTGGGTGTCCTTCGACTGGTTTATTACATACGCACGCTCGCGCTCGTGTGTGTGTGTGTACTTGCATCTAACGGTCGGATTTTACTCATGTTTTTAGGGCCAGAATCGACGGAATTGAAGTACTCGTCTCATAACGGATGACTCGTTTGTTCGCTGTTATCCGTTCGATACAGCCATGCCCCGAGCGTATGGCATACGCGAGCCATAAGCGTATTTCTATGAATATAAATGTTTCTAAATTGAATCGCAAATCGATATCTTTGCCGGCGGGGCGGGCTTGGTGGCGGTTTTATCCGGACTAGCTTTTATTTTTATTTCCCTGTAACGCAGTGTACGGTTTTAGTGTTTTTTTGTACTTTTTCTTTATATTTTCCGGAGGAAATTTCAACACTCAACGTTTTATGTTTGAAGATGGAATTACTTGCATTATTACTGGCAATATTTGAACAGTTGTGTTCTTCCATCCTTTCAAATACGGTACTTTCAGATACTTACCAATCATGTTTCTAACAAAATAGAAAACTTATTGAATAATTCATGCTTTCGTTCATTGTAACTACCCAAAACAAAGATGAACGTATTTTGCTTAGCTTTTTCCAATGGAAGGTTTTAGCGACTTGCTGCGGTATTTATAAAGTTTACCCTTCATTTTAATAACATGACTGTATCAATGTGAACAACACATCTACAGCTCAAACGATAAATGTGTACATCAAAGTTCAAGTTTCTATCAATGGTGCATTTAGCTTCATTATCCAAGAGGAGAATGTTTATTCGAGCGTAAAGTATATTCCAACTGCTAATGTTTACAAGACGACTCGACATTTCAAATAACGCCCGACCTTTTTGTATAACGCATCAGGTGAGCTATCGATGTTCCTGATCAAAGTGCCGCAACAACCCGTCACTAGCAAACGGGGAACCAACCGCCACTCTCGGCAGCAGAGAAAAACGACTCTAACAAGCGTAGATTTTTCACCGGTCCCAGGGAATATCTATCACAGTTAACTTTCCAACAAATCTAAGCCAGCTGTCGGTGGCGAGCATGGCTGTAACGTTACTTTGTCGAGCACGAAAGCAACCAAACTGTGGCAATACGAGTGAAGGTAAAGAATCGACCGCAAACCCTCCATCCATGTTGCATTCTTTCCCCTTCTTCAGACACCATGATTAATCGCGAAAGAGTAAACGAAGACGCGTAACGCCGTCACTCCAGTCTAAGCCTCATTAATTCTATTTTCTCAACCGGACAAAATGGTTGCTAGGTGGTGGATGTTCGTTATGCTCAGGCCACCCAACCTAGTCGACGTAGTTGTGGGTGGTGGAATCATCTCGAACCGGTACCGACCGCATCTCGATCTCTTTTGAAAGCAGTCAACCACTCGACGATTATTTCGCCGCTGCGTGACGTTGTTTAGCTTGAAGCGTTTCGCATTTGTGCGGACAGATGAAATATAGATACCGGCACCGTTCGATGGAAACTTTTCCCAGCGGGCGGAAGTATAAACTGACCTCCAATCCAATTTTCCCGTCAACGAGTACGATTGATTGAAAAACGATATTTTCCCGAACGGCTCTTGACGAAGCAATGAGGAAGAAATTTTAAATGATTTCAATATCAACATTGGCTCACAGCAGCAAGCCCCCCCTCTTTCCCACCCTTGCCAATCATTAACCGATCAAAATGCCATCAACAACTATCGGGGTCATCTTGCAAATCTGTCCCAGCAGTGAGCCCCTCAACGAATTGCTCTCCGGAGATGAATTTTCAATGAGACACGACCGGCGATCGATGGCCCCCCGGCTGTGGAGCAGAAGCCCCTAATCGGACAAATAGCGTTGGCAGTAGTCCATTATTGTACCGACGGTGCTCCGGTTTGCTGGAAAAGTAATCCATTTTTCATGTTTAGATTTTCTCAGTCGCTTCCGGTGTGCTTCCTCGAATCGGTTACTTCGGAGCGGTTTTTCGAATTCGCTCCATCTGGCACCGTTTGACGGTGACTTTTCCACCTCCAAGGGGGTGGCAAACGCGGGGGGCAGGCGAAAAAAAAATATGGCAAACTCTCCCTTCGGGGCGACGGTTGTGCACGGATCTCCAGAACCCGGATCGTCGTCATCGGAAGGGATGAATAAGTAATCTCAAATTAATTTTTAATTGCTTCTCCATTTTCTACGAAATCGCTCGCACTCGATGGGGGGGTTCGAAGGGGGCCGATGGAAAGCTGAGGGTCAGGGAAGCTTTTGCTGCCGGATTATATCCGGGTTGGGAATTGAAACGATCCCACCGAGAAGAGGGGAAAAAACCGAAACCAAGCAGAAAGAGAGAAAAATGGTGTTGCGACGAAGTGCAAACACTCTGTCGCCCATCAATTGGTTAAGAAAATATCGATTTCCATTTGCAGCTATTTAAGGGGACTTACGGGAGATTAAAC
>KE524846.1:0-10234 GCA_000441895.2 Anopheles sinensis | reverse complement strand
CTGTCGTCGGGTCTCAGTGGGAGACATCGTGGTCCTTTTTCCTCGCGAAAAGCATACCCCCCGTGAACCCCCTTGGAAAAGCACGTGATGCTGGATTTGCATTTGCTTCCCTTTGCTCTTGAGGGTTCGCTTTGCCGTCGGCGTGGCGGCGAGAATCCTTCGGTGTTCGTTTTTGACGGTTTACTAGATGCTTTACTTCAACGACGATGGCCGATGATGTAGGGCGATGCCGTGCATGCTTCAGTTTTTGCTGGGCCCGGTTGATGGTAAGTGTTCGTGAGAACGACCCTTCAAGGTGGTCAAGGCCTAACGGGGGTGTTCGATAAGCTAAGCTTCTGTCAGGCTTATCTCTGTCTATATGTTTCGGGAGGCCAACCCAAATGGTTGTTGAGACATGATTGGGTGCATACCGTCAAACACGAAAAACGTTTCAAAAACTCATTTTCATACCGGAAAAGCGTTTGGAAACGGATTTCGGGATGAGTTTAGCTCATCTTCTTTATTTAAACAAGGTAAAAAACTTTTGAAAAATTTTAAAATTTCAGTAGAGTCTTACGGTTTCTGGACTGCATTTTTTTGTCTATTATTCAGAAGACTTTCATGTATCCTGGAGGTATTAACTAGTTGGCTGCTACACTGTTTTAGTACAGTTGTTTAGTACGACTAGTTTTATTTTAGTTTTTCAATTTAGCTCTTAATTTTATTGTACCAACGATTTTGAAAATAAAGCAAAAACTAGGCTTCCCAAAAGATACATTTTAGTAATTATTCTAGCGTACTGCTACATAAGTCCACTACTATATGAATGTAAAGTGCTGATGATCATTGTTGTTGTCACCCGGTTTTGGGTGACATGGCAGTCAACGTGTCAAAATAAAATGTTGATTCATTTCTTTTTTAAATAAGTTTCAGCCATTACCTTATCATTTTCATAGATTTGTTTTGCATGTTGCTACAGTAAATATGTTTGGGAATTAATGTTCTTTGCTGCTTTCATTCAAAGCGTTGACTGCCATGGCTATCATTTTTGATAGCCAGCTGTCATTAGTTCTAAAAAGTTTTTGCCCCATAAATATAAGAAATTGCAACGCAGAAACAGCGGCAGCGTCAAAAACTCATTCTTTGGGAAGCTAAGTCCTTGCTTGGTCTTAGGAAACGGTTGGTTAAATGTATGTACTAACCAAATTTAATACAAAAATATTATAACGTGTTAAAACGTTCAACTGCCAGGCGTTTTTTGAACAGATTTTTAGTACAAATAGGTTTGGCGTAATTTGGTTACCAAATAGATTGAAGCAACGACTTTCGAAAACTAAGCTAAAACTTGACTCCCCAAAGGGTACTTTTCAGTAATTTTTATAGTCTACTACTACCTAAGTCCACTACTATGTGTAAAGGGCTGATAAACATTGTTGCTGTCACCCACTTTTTGGGTGACGCGGCAGTCAACGTGTTAATCTTTTTTTTCAAATTTATTTTGGATTTTATTAAAATAAATGTGTTTTATGTTAAAAGAATGACAACTTATCTACACCAAAACGATGTTCGCCATGTTTAAAAAAGAAACATAGCATCGCTCACTAAACGAAGCACATGGCAATAAACTAAAGACGCTATAAAACACATTCCTGCAAAAGTATAAAACCTTCTTGCGCGCATCTCGAAAAAGCTGACCGATTCGGTCTTTTGCGCTGGTCAATCGGAAAGCGCAAATAAAGAGGCTCCGCTTAGGTTCGTTTTTCACAAACACCGGGCATTACGATCCCTTTCAGTGAGTCCTGCACGGAGACCATAGGGAGCTCAAACCGTTGGGGCGGTCCTTTGGACTTTGTAAAGTTTTCCGCTCGAGAGAGCCTGTGATTTCGACCTGAACGATGGAATGCGACGAACCGTGGCAAACACAGCCGTCCAGTGTCGACTTTCATCTGCTTCTCGAAGGCTCGTTGAAGGACCTTCCGAATCCTTGCTCGGTGGGGGCCAACCTCGCGAGCCATGCCCAACAGACGAAAGCTAGCTTCTACCGTTGTTCGAATGAATGAATCTTCTGCCGGGATCGAGGAGAGATATCCTAGACTTTCCACCCCGGGGGGAGGCACGAACAGTGACGAAGTTGTTTACGACCGAACCGGCCCCATGGATCTGACTGTTAATCCAATTAACGCAACGGCTTGAATAAAAAACCAGAGATGTTTGAAGATTTAGGTAGAGAGGATTTCTTGAATCGGGGATCCCGTTCGCCATTTGGGATGCTACTTTTTGGTAGTACTCTTTTTTTCACCTACGTTGTTATCGCGTGAGCAAAAGCCAATTACGTGATTGCGCCGTGCCTACGTTGAAATGAGGGTGGGAAGTTATGTTGTTGCTGACTGGGACAACAATCTTGCCCATGTTGTGCGCTCGTGTTGCGAATAGGTAAAAGGATAAAGGGAACCGGGTCCGTTTGTGTCTCGAATACTTTTTTCAGTAAGGACCGTTTTGAAAAGGCACGTTTTGTATATTTATAGGCATAGTTCTTTTGCTTTAGGGATTATTTTATTGGTTTCCATTCCCATGATGTAGTTTTGCTTCCTTTGAATTTGTTGCATACAATAACCAATTTTTGTTCCCTGAATCGACTTATTAATGCCCACTAGCGTGGTGTAAACATTTGCAAAAAAGTAGAAGGGTTAATATTATTGTTGATATAAAAAGATACATTGGAGAAAGTTATTTTCCACCGCACCTTATGGAACGAACGGGATCGCCTTTACGCCTCAGGACAGCTCAAGCTGGTGTGAAAATTCGATTAAAAACGGACAAAAACGGCCCTCAAATTACGGCACACACAGAGAGAGTGAGTTTCCAACCTGCGGCCGATTTTCGGTAAGCTCATTTTTGACGCGGGTTATGTAAATTTACATTATAACCGTCCGCGGTGAGGGTGGTTTTGGCGGGCGGCGCTGGTTTTGGCCTCGGTTGGGAGGTTCGGTGACCGAAAGGAAGGAAAACTTTGTATCGCACCTTCGACAGCAGGGTTACGCGAGCGCGAGGCGACAATGTCAAATGTTGCGTGTCACTTTCCCAATGCACGTCGGGCATCATGCACACAACAACAGGTTGCCGCCGCGGTTGAAAGCCGTTTTTCACGCCCGCCAGCCCACCGCCCACAGGGGGTGGCATGTGGAGGCGGCTTGTTTGTGTGTATGTTTATTTTAAAGTTATTAAAACGGTCACGCCGCGCTGGGTGTGGCGTTTTCCCCGCTTTTGTTTGCCCTGCGATGTTGAAGGTGGGCTTTATACCAGCTACCCTGGTTTTTTTCAACCCCTTTTTGTGGTAGCAAACTTATTGAGGAATTTCAAAGTTTGCCTAAGTGGACCGAACCCCCAAATAACCCTTTTTCGACGCCAGAAGATGACCCTTTTGGTGATAACCCTTCGAGGCGTAATGTTTCGTGAACATATTTTACTGTTTTAAAACCTGCTTAAATCTTGACCCAGTTTTGCTCAAATATGTTCTCGATTGCTTAATTATTTGACTATCGTACACACACATCCTTACAATGTTGTTGGATCAATTATTTATTGAAACCGATTAAAAAATAATGAAAAATATTTAAAAACACATTATGAATGATTTCGTTTCAAAATGTTACTTCCAATTTATTGTTCTGTAGCAAGTTTTGCTTGTTTAATAATTCATCATAATTTCATATTATGTTATTCTTATGTTTGGTTTAGATTTTGAGTCTCTAGAGAACATTCAAAAACTTATCTTATTCTAATCAAGCGGACGTTGAAAAACCGTATAATCAAGCAGGGTTTCGATCTTTACTATGGAATGTTTCAAGAGGTAAAGGAAAAGATTCACCGACTCAGGGGATGTTTACATACCCATCGGGGCGATGTTTACATACTTTGCAATCATACAGGGGAATATGTCAAATGGCAAGGGGAATCGTGCAAACCCACCGGGGAATTTTGCAATTGGTTAGGGGAGTAAACTTCCAGCTTCATAAAATTCATCCTTCTCGTTAGTAAATTATGTTCATATTTTTCACGTTTACCGCACCGAATCCGTTGCTTGACTTGAGGAGTGTCAATTGGTAGATAAAAAAATCGAAGGTACAACTTTTAATTGAATTAAAGGATGACTAGAAATACACAGTAATTAATTCACTTTTCTTGCCTGAACGTACCGGCGAGGATCACAGTTAACAAACACATTACAACAAACGAGGCCTTTGCGAGGTTGACAACTTGCTCCCCAACCCGGTTGCAAAGCTCTCTGTTTGGTTTGTATATTTCCCTAAGCAGTCTGACACATTCCCCTATATGATTGCAACGTTCTCTCTACCGAATGAAAACATCCCCTTAGCTTTTAAAAAGTTCCTTTAACGTATTGAAACATGCCATTACATGGATCGAAACCCTGTATTACACTGGAATAGCTAATGCTGCTATGGAACAAGTCCTTTTCAAGTTATTAAGAACTTACCCCTTTTGAAGGAATTACTTCAGGCTGGAATGAACCGGTGATGCTTTGTCGTCGGTTGTTGATTTGGTGCATCGAAGCAGAATAAAGTGGGCGTACATGGAGTGTTGCCTTGTGATTATACAGCTTTCTCCAGAACGCACTGGTCACCGAGAACTCCCAAGCGCAGATTGCGACAGAAAAGTTTTTCCAAAGTGTGTTCATTCCCGGGCAGAGTTGACTCCAGCGTAATTCGTGCCACCTGGTGTCATGATCTGCCACCCCGGGACTATCTGCAGCAATATCACCCAGCCAGGTACCTTTCGGCCAAACATCTCAATGCCAGTGGCGTTAAGAGATTGGATTTTCCATGTGTCATATAATAGAAGCTCATGAGTCCCGGGGCGACAAAGACTACACAACAAAACTAGGAAAAAATATTGAATATCTTCGTGGCATTAGCATGGTCTTGACAAGCACGCAGCGTGCATTTTTTGATGTCAAATCCTTCGCCTTCTTCACTATCCAGGATCGGATGGGGTTGGAAAAACGGTCCGGCCAGTTTCACACGTTGGCTAAAGGTTGCACGAAAGATACATCCAGAGCGTGAACCGGCCGGAAAGCAGTTGTAGCATACTAAACAGACCGGTCACCGCGACCCTCGCTCCCCGGGGACTTGCACCTACATGATGACGACGTGCCCCAAAGGTCACGGGTCAACGAAGGCTGTCGAGAAAGGAAATTGCTGAGGAGAGACACAAGACGTAGTGTTGAAGGAATGGAGTTAGAAAAGCTACCCGCTTCGACGCTATGTCTCTGTAGCCATGGATCGCACTGGATGTGTGTTCCTGTTGCCAACTTTCTGTCCAACTCCTAACGCACTCCTCTACCCTTGCCGATGATCGCAGCATCGGAGCGAGCTTACATGTGTGACATCCAGTATTTTGGACTCTTTTTTTTGGTTGATTTGTCCTCGCCGTCGAGAACCAGAGGAAGGAGAGCATGGGTCGGTGTTGGTGGTCAGTATCAAAGNTTGCTTGTCCAATTTCGATGCTGGTTCCTTGAAAGGTCGTATGCCAAAATGGATAGGAGTGAAACGTCAGGGCAGGACCTGAAGAAGATAAAGCAGGGCACGTTCCACTATGTCAACTCATCAGCTGGGACGTGTAAGATTGTTTGTGTACCTTTGCCGGTGGTGCGTCGTTCATCGTAAGAGAAAGCAGGGATAGTCCACACCACTGCATCTGTTCGAGGCGCACTGAAAGTGATGGTCGAGCTCGTGACACTTCTGCAATCAGCTTCGTTAGATGCGGAAGTGCGAAAAAGTTCACCATGTGTCTTCCGCTGGGGGGCAAGGGTCCAGAGACATTTGAAAAATGAAAAACTCAGATGAGCCAAGACGAAGCTTACCGTAATTTGAATATTTTTTACCCCTTATCCTAAACGTGCACTGCATTGAAACGATATCGTTCGCAACCTTTTTTCTTCGTTGCTGGAGAAGGTTAGCAAAGATTAGTGGGCCAGTGCATAAATAGCATTAGCCTCATTCGTGTTCTTTGTCCTCCTCGTTTACTAGGGCCGTTTTCTTTCTACTTTCCGCTCCCTTCAACCAATAAGGCGACCTTACGTTGGTGCAATGCAGGGAATAAATAAAAGGGTCACGAATAGTGTTGCCGTTAGGGGCTCTTTTCAGTGAGCAGTAATGAGCTACTTCACTCAGTTAGGTGAGCAGAGTGAGCTACCTAGCTCAGCAGAGATCGAAGCAGCTCTGGAACATACCGCTGGCTCGCCTTCAGATGGTTCACTAAACTCAGCTAATCTGGTTCACTAAGTTCAGAAAACTTAGTTGTGAAAGTGGCGCAGTTAATTCAGTGGTACATAGTGGCCAATACAACTGAGCTTGCTGAACGACTAGCACAATTGAGTCTTCTTTGCCTCCAGCATCACTAATTTCATTGAACCACCATTTCATCCATGTTTACTGAGAGCCATACCAGCACAAGCACAAGATAGTTCGATTAGCCCGCTTCATCTTTTTAATTCGCTCAAACGGTAAATTATAGATCGGTGGTGGTGGTCAGCCGTTCGTAATACCGGCGGGTGCCAGACACGGGACTCGATCCCACACCTATGGCGTGGTGTGTTCTTTCGCTACCACTGCGCTATGGGCACTCCCGAAAGTTTACCTAGCCCACCACTAAGTATATTGAGCCACCAGGGCTTTATGAGCCACCAATTTGTAGCAGAGCTAGTTTGATGAGATACTTGAGCTACCAAATTCCTTTTTCAGCTAGTTGACTCACTTTTGGCTCACCTGCGCTCACTACCAAACACTAGTGACGATGGGAAGGTGCGTAAAAATTTCCTTTGGGAAAAATCGCTTGTAACCCCCTCGTTGATATGTATGTTTGTATAAATTGCAAATTCAATGCAAATGCGAACACACCATTCCTATGAACACCTTTTTTTGTTCGTTGCAAACCACCCTAAACTCGCCATTCGAACGAGTTAGTATTAGGTCAAATGTAACGTTCGATGATGACGTCGGTTTTGCACGCACTTTTCTCTCCCACTTCCCTCGAGAAGAGCATTTCATAATTTCCACCATTTTCATTCGCCTACTTCCGTTTTTGGTAGTGGGACTGGAAATTAAAGGAGATATTCTGGGACTACCGGCACGACTCGAATGGAAACGAATTTTATTTGCGGTTTCGTGTATTTCTTTTGTGTGTTCTTGTGTGTAATATATGTGTGGTTCTTTTTGGTGTAAACGGGTCGTAAGACATGCGGCGATAGCGACGCATTTAGCTATGATGAAGTGATCGGGAGGGGCCGGGGATGAATTTCATGAATTTTATAATGTTTCGCACAACATCTTCACCGTCGCCGAATGGAATGTGTGTGGAACTTGGAAAACTCAATCCACCAGACGCAACCCGGCGGTTAGTGCGAGGAACGGCGAAAGAATAACAATGGATGCAAAGCGCACGTTTTGCAAACCGCGGTATTCGAAAACGAAAGGAAGACGTCAGGGTCTTATGTGTATCTTTGCCCAACACGGCTCGTTTGCATATTGATGGGTCGATTTTCCTTTTGCGGGTAACCAGCTGCGAATTTCGACGCTCAGGTGTTGAGATCCGTCGTTTGAAGTTTTTACGTTTCACTTTCTTCGGCGCATTGCATATTTACATTTTGGGCGCGCGATCAAAAGTATTATTTCGCTAGGAGTTGAATCAGCTCGTGTTAGTTTATGAAACATGTGCGCCATTGCTTGGTTGATGATGTGAAATAAGCGCGTTTTATCATGAATAAGAAAACCCCCATTTGCGATGTGCATTTGTGTGGTTTTTGTTTTTGCGTGTTCTTAAGCATTTCGTTAAATTGGAAAAATACTTTAATAAACATTTTTGGGTGTCTGGATTGACCTGCTGTTGTTGCCGCCCGTTTCGCTTGGAAATAAATAAACACAACGCAGCACGCGAGCGCGTACTTCACGACCACCAACGGCCGCTGTTGCGATAACTTATTGTTTACACTGGTTGAAGTCTAGGCCAAACTTTCAACATCTCTGGCATCTGTCAGCTGGTGGTTTCGGTGGTTGCCGTTCGATGGCAATTTGGCAACAGAGTTTCTGCTTTCCCTTCCGTGCTACGAACCTCCTCCCACAGTATGCTAATGCTTCCAATTTATACCAAGTTTTTGAGTGGCGCTTATTATGATTGGCAATTTGTTTTCTCTAATAAAAATATATTAAACTAAAAAAACTACGTGAAATAAACAAATGATCATGATAAGAAGTAGTAGAAAATCTTTCCCTTCCCGAAAGACCACGTGTGCCAATGGATACAACGTTCCGATGGGTCGATCGGAGGGAGGTGCAAAGTTGTGCATTAATATTGACATAATAACGTCACGGAACAGACAAAGACAAGGGCATTTCTCGTTGGGAAGGCAGCCGACACGTGCGATCGGGCAAGGTTGAATATTTAAATTGTGAAAACCGACCCCAAAGCAGAACCGTCCACACGTGTGTTAGCATGCTTTTCCTTGGATTGCGGCACATGCCGGTGGGAAAACACTTACGCTAATAGGAAACGGTCGATGGTGGTTGCTCGAACCCTTATAGTTTGTGCAAACACAGGAGGAGGAGCGAGGGTCGACAGCCATTTGCAAATCGATTTTTAAATTCAATATAACTTAACAATCTGCAAATGCATGATGGGCAACGTTGTTTTCAAACACAGCAAACCACCACCATCACCATCCGTAATCTCATGCCCCAACGAAGGCTGGTGTTGTTGTGTTTGTTTGCGTTTGATGCGCATTGGCGCAAGTAAGCAGAAATTAATTATTTGTTTGGTTTCGGACCGCTTGCTCGGATGTTACAGGCGAAAATTTCATTAGCGCACGGAAATAAACAAAACACGACGGTCTGCGGGCGTTTTCGG
Organism: Anopheles sinensis; assembly: GCA_000441895.2. Classification (NCBI taxonomy): domain Eukaryota; kingdom Metazoa; phylum Arthropoda; class Insecta; order Diptera; family Culicidae; genus Anopheles; species Anopheles sinensis. Next base: position 1,336 of record KE524846.1, on the reverse strand, counting down.
GAACATGACAACCCCGGTGCATTTGGTAAACGGATGTTACGGCATCACGTTACATAATGCCAAGTGGTGTTTACTTACGGATTAAATTTGGTTACCGTGAAATTCCGTCTTGTGCTGTTGTTCTGCTTGGACATCTGAGTTGAAATAGAAGAATCAATACAGATGAAATTTTATCGCACAGATGATATTTTGTATGATTCATGTTTGTGTTGTCAAATGTAATTGTCTCTTGTGTATTGGACGTTGTTTGGAAAGACAATCAGAAGTACCTTTAATCTAATCAGGATACCAATTGAACCAAACAGCAAAGAATAATTCTTCATGTACGTTTAAGTCTATTTTATTTTAATTGGAGATATTTATTTATGTTGTAATATTTATCCTTTTCTTACTATTTTATTTACCTTACAGATAAATCTTACAATCATTCTTACTTACTGTTTACAACTTGATTGCGATAACATCTTGTTCAAATAGTTTGCCGACATCATACTGTTCTACTCTTATTTGATTTGTACCATTAATAGAACCGAATGGAAATGGTTTTGTTAGAGAGATTTTGGCTGTGTGTTTCTGTTTGTGTGTGCAGTTGAAACTAATTGATTACATTTAGCCTAACTGACTGCTCCCACCCTTGTTCCATTCGGCCAAAATACCAGCAATCACTTTCTCTCTTTTGTTCGGTTGAAATCAATTCCGAAGTGGTCTCGAATTCCGCGGTTCCCCACGATCAAGTGTTGTTCTGGTATACCATAAACTGCGTGGCCTCTTCTCGTTTAGTTCGTTCACTCGCGGTCATTATACAGACACAATCAACAGTGGCTATTTCAGAAGCCACCCTCTACTCACTTTAAAATTAAGGTTAACTGGATTTGCATTGTATTGCACGCGCGAGATGAGCACGTCCACATTAGAACAAGGCTTGATGGTTCGGTCTGGCCACTTAACACCGTTTAGACTTCGATTTCCACGATCCCTAATGGGCGGTGATTTGTTTTGTTTTTCCTACGGTTCGGGTAAACAGCCCTTGAGTAGATAACATGATATCAGTATTAATTCGAGCACGTACGTACGTCATCCAGAGGCTCAACGTTGGCGTGGCAATGGAGAACGGGCCCAACTTAATTTGGATCGTGTGTCAGAATGCTATATTTACATTTCATCGAATTGATTGAAAGATTGTGGCAAACGTGTCCAGCACGCAATGGGAGCGCAAAACTCCGCTTCCCAAACCGGCTGTCGTCCGGGAAATGCTGACGTGCGAAGCTCATTTCTAATCCCACCGTTCCGGGATGGCGAAAGGAAAAAAAAAAAGATTGGGAATGGAATGGCGTTC
>KE524845.1:40878-64135 GCA_000441895.2 Anopheles sinensis | reverse complement strand
GGCTTCCGGTGGAAGCGTTATCCTACCATTATCGTCGCCATGATTACACCTGTCTATTGTTTCACCTCGACACGGTTGACTCGCGGACAAACTATGCACAGCAACTTGTGGGACACTTTGCTTCGACCCGTGGCAAACACAGCTGCAATTCGTTACACTGGCCACCGATGAAGTTAAGGATCTACTACTCCACGATTCATCATTGTTCATGTTTTCCGATGAATTTGGCACGTCCGCCGACACCACACTGCACGAGTTTTCACAGCCGTTCGTCACAACATTACAACGCTGCGACTGGCCTTCGGAACTGTTTTTCACACTTTCACAAGGGGTTTCGTTGAGTGGTGGTGGTGGTGTAGAAGGTGCATTTTCCTCCGGTTTCGATTCGCAAGAGAATTCTTCCGGCAATAGCACTCGTATTTTGTATTGCAAACCCGCATCATCGGAAGTGGTTTCTTGCCCGAAGCTGGATGACTGGCAAGACTCGTCCTTAACTTCGCCTGTCCTGAGCCCGCTCTTCCGCTCAACGGTGTGACTCTGCAAGGGCAGAAAAGGGGAAATCGGGAAAATCACAATAAGTAAAAGTTATTTTGGTCTTTGATCAAGAAAAACAGCGCACTTTTTTACCAAAAACAATCCAACCGAAGCCAAATGCTTTCCGACATTTTTCACTACTGTTATGACGTTTACCTCCGAGACCGAAACGGGATATAAACAAAACAAACAGTACGCAGCCAAAAGCTGGAGTACCTCTGGTTTGTTGCTCACATTCCGCATTACGAAAATGTGAAAACATAACTGAAAATAACGGTACTCGACAACACACTGCTCCGTAATAAAATTTTACTAGTTTTCTCCATAAAACAAACATTTCGTACCGTTAGAAATTATAATGGATTGACATGAGAGCTGCAAACAGACGTAAGAGACTCCAATCGTCGATACAGCATTTGAAACTTTTTGAAATGTGAAGTCAGTTCCATTATGATTCAAAACGAAAATGTTAGATTAACTTAAACGTGTATCAATTAAAATAATTAAAATAACTGCCCGTTCGTTGGGTAAATGGGATTTGGGTTTTTCCGAGTGAACGTTGCGTCATTTACCATTCTCTTGCTGTTGGCATTCCTTCAAAATCTGCTGATTGTGGCTTTACCTTACAATTTCCTTTTCTTTATTCTTTAGTTGATCTATTATTTGCTTGTAGCTTCCGTTGCGTTGTGTGCACTTCAATTTTATTTTTCCTTTGATATTATTTATTTAACTTATTGGTTTGGCATTGACATTGCCAAAATCATACTGTTATCATAAATGTAAAATGAAAGAAATATATTTTAAAACTCCATCAAAACTATGATGTCGTTAAGCATTTTTAACATGCCAAGCAATAAGACCAAGAATATGCTCCTTAAGATGGGACAAAAATGCTCCTGAGGAACTGTTGAAACAATTTCAAGAGACATCTAATTTTTTAAATAATTTACTTCAACATTTTACGACAAAACGTGATGAGCATATTTCTAGCATAGAAATTATTCAACTCTAATTACTACATAACATTTTAAATGAAAATTCCTGTTTGTTAAAAGGAAAATAGTTTATCGTACTTCTCAAAAGCTGGTACATGAGCAAAAGTAGGAAAATTTTAATTTAATAGCGAATTTCAGAGTGTCTGATGCTCTTTCAAAAGTCTAAATTTCAAAGTGTCTGATGCTCTTTCAAAAGTCTAAATTTCTGTTAATCTTGGACCATTTGGAAAGGTTCTATACGGAGCTCCACCAAAAATTGTTATCAAAAGGGAACCAAGCATATACATTTGATAAAATCAATAGTGGGGATTACGAAACGAATCATCCATCCACTGAAACTGCGAACGAGGTTCGTTAAACATAAGGGAAAAGTTTTAGTTTAGTTAAATTAACAATGGGAATATTTTTTCTTTATTTTAATTTTAGAGATTTTGACCGTCTGGTCATTCATCTCTACAATGGGAATATTTTCCTCTTAAAACTGCATAGAGATTGTAGAATTAACCAAGAGAGCAAAAGAAAGAAGCCAGAACAACTTCTACTCTTACCGCGCGGTTAGATACGTTAATATGTTAGATACATTAATATCGACTTACCTTTTTGCGGGACTGCAAAATGTAACGTTCCCAGTTTGCGGGTAGTATTCCTTTTTGACACGACTCGAGTGGCAGCACATTGTCGAAGTCAATGTACTCCAGCACCTGCTTAAACGGAGGTGCATATCCGTATCGAATGAAAAACTGTAAGTATACAGAAGAATTCATTACTATAACGTACTTCCTACATGCCTACCCATTAAGGGCTTGGGAGACTTTTTCCCTTTGTGTACGTGGATAGTCAGTCTTCTCGTACAAAGAGAGGGTCCGGTCTCGGTTGGGATAACGTTAATTTATACAAATTTCAAATGAAATAATATCTCACATCTATCGCATTGGGATGAACAATGTTTTTTCTGCTGCGAACTAGGGCTTTAATTTGCGCACTCGTATACATTGGACCGATGTGTTTGGCAATGTAGTCGGTAATATCTCGAATAGTGGGTTTGTCCCTATATTTAATTGGCTTCCGAATGCTGCTGCGCTTTCCTTTCAACTCCTCGGTAGCCCGTTGAAACCAGAACGCTATCAACCTGTCGATCAAAAGAGATCAAAGTACATTAGAATAATGAAGAAAAAAACCCCTAAAGCTATTACACATATACTCACTGTTCCTCGTTTTTGGTAAAGCGTGCATTCTTGCACACTTCCTGGGTAAGCCGAAACGTCTTGTAAGGAATGAGCGCTGGGTACAGGAAGGCCTTACTCGTTACTATCTTTTCCTTTATGCGCCAATGAAAATCGGCCTGGTGAAACTTGGAACGAGCCAGTTTGAGTTTTTCAGCGTGTGCGATTGATTCGTCGAGGTATTTAATGTACAGCTTGTTGCTTTCACTCTCGCTCGCCAGCTCCTTCTCCCAGCTTTCACAGCACTCGAGCGCTAGCGGTAGATTCCATGGTAGTACATTAGGTTTAGGTTTACACACCGTGTCCAACTCTACGAGCATATCTTTGAACGTCTTGGCGGACTGCCAGAACATCGGATGGGCGTACGTTTGTAGGAAATGCTGGGTCGTAAGTTGAACGTGCATACGAAGTTGCTGTTGTAAAAGTTGCAGTTGAAACTCGTTGAATCCAACCGGTTCGTCCGACAGTTCCAATTTGACGGGAACTTGCACCGTATGGTAGCTAGGCCAGCCTTCATTGGAGCCCAATGGCTTCGATGTGTCCGGAACTGAGTATTGGATGGAAAATCTGTCATATTTATCCACTGTGCTCGTAGAGGGAAACGAAGTGTGTTGACTGAAATGTGTGGTTTCAACCGTTTGAGACATAATATCCGCATTCGAGTCGTTTCCGCGAACGGTATTTTCACAAGTGCCTTGTTTAACCGTATCTGCTCCGCTTCTTTGTACATTCGGTGTCGAAGTAAAGTCAGGTGCTACCATTGTCATGTCTTGCGCCCTTATTAATGTACCATCACAGTTTGCTGGCTGCGAATCAAATGTTTGATTCTGATTCTCCACCATTATCACAGGATATTTCTCCGTCGCCGCAGGGAGTTCTGATGGCATCGCAGCCGATGATGCAGATTGCAGGCCGGATGGTTCGGGCAACGGTGTCCTCAGCATTTCTGATCGGCTGTCGTATTCCACGCAACCCAGAGATTCGTTTAAAGTTTCATTCAGTGCTTGCTCCAAATACGGTTCGTCTATGTTGCTCATTTCCATCAGTTCCGACACAAGTTCATTCAGCTCTTTTTTCGAAACTTTCACTGCACGCATCTCTTCAGCGTCCACTGCAAAGGAAAAAGGAATTCGGTTTTGTGTTAAATCCAATCGTAACAAAGTTTTTGGCCATTTCTTACGTGGAACCGGCATATCAGCCGCGACATATTCCGGATCGTTATCGTCATCCTCGTCCAGATCTTTCGCTGTAAAAAGAAACGAAACATGAAGCTTCTCAATGCGTGCACGTGTTGAATTTGTTTCCAGTGAATAAAACAGCATACTTACGCAGCGGTTTGGTAAACTCTTCTAAAAAATCCTTCCACGCCTGATCCATATCACCGTCGTATTCGTACATATCGGTCGTAATATCCGGTGGAACGAAAGTGGACTCCAACGTTTCAATGTCGGTCGTTGTCAGGCATAGCTTCGAGCGCGTCCGCAATGCGATGTTTTCCTGCTCCTGTTCCGACTGCGAACAATAGCTGTCGTTCCGAGGTTTCGGTATCTTAAAAAGACCATCCTTTGTGTACTGCAGCTCAGCATCATTCTCGGTTCCTGCAACGCTCACTATCGTTGCCGGTGTCCGGGGCTGCGAGTCTATATCCGATATGGTCGTGTTCGGATCATCATCCGAAGGTATGTCGTCCTCCCCGGGCTTGTACTCCTCATCGTCATCGTCGGAGTTGAGATCTTCGCGTATCAATGCAGCCACCTCTTGGTCGGTGGCCGGTGCATTAAGCGGCACCAGGGGAAAGATCGTTTGATTGAGCTGCTTTGCCTTTAGCCGTGTAAGCTTTGGAAAGGTACGCTCGTCCTCATCTTCGTCCTCATCGTCTCCATCATCTGCTTCAGTAGAGTTTGTGTCAGAGTTTCTCCTTTTCTTCTGCTCCTCCTCCTCTTTAAGCCTCACTATAGCGAACACATGGTCGTTCATAACTAGTTTCTGCAAAATAGAATGCAAGTTTAACTGACTGCAAGACGTGCTTAGCAAAGTGCACACCAATGGACACTAAACTTACCTTTAGTAGTTTTTTCACACAAATTGGCGTTAGATTATTTTTGGCCGCGGACCTTCGTATCGTTTCTTCAAACTTTTCGTCAAACAGTGCATCCGCATCACAAGGAAGGGATATTTTTCTCCTGAAAAAAATATTACGCACCATGACGAATTTACCTTATTGATACAGTAAGGGATGATGCAATGCGTTGAATACCTTTTTCGTCGAAGCACACGCTTTGGTGTTTCATTTTTTGAATCACTTTCTTTTCCGGGAGTCGTAGGCGAACGGGTGTCGGGATCCGGTTGAACATCGATCACCAACTCACCAGACGAATTTTCCGATGAAGATCTAGCTGCGGCGGAATCCTGCTGGCTTTTCGGTGAGCTAGAGCCCTTGGGTACCTTCGATACGGGACGTCTTCTCTTTTCCGGCGTCATTTTGTACGTAGCGAATCGCTAAACACACTCGACAAACGTAACGTATTTCAGACCATCTAAATGGGACGCAAACACGGAACCTGCTGTCTGACGATGCGCATTCTCGAGCAAAACAACACTGTTTGTTTACCACACTGACAACTGACTGTCGCAACTGACGTCTTCTAAACCCAGGTTCACACTTTTGCGTATGAAAGTAAAATTAATTTTAAAAAAGGAAATTTTATTTCGATGGATTGCGACCAATGAACGCCGAATACTAACTAAACCGATTCAATTAGAAACAATATTTTGTAAAACGGTAAAACTGCGCCAGCAGAACCAGTTTGAGGATTTCTACTCCACTAAAAAGATTAATATACAATATGCTAAGACAACCTGACAATCTACTTAAGTTCTTAGCAGGCAAATATAAACAAAAGGTAAAAATGACAGTCATACATAAACAAACAACAAGCAATCAGTAGAAAAACATTAATTTACCAGCAAAACATAAAAATAACTCTTTCTCACAGAAGATATAGAAAATCACAAAGTATCAGGATATGTAGCTAAATGCTATCGGTTCTTTAATTACCTACAAGTGTATCATTCCAAAGAAGTTTGTAAAGTAGTAGGTCGCTTGATTGAAAATCGATAGGGGACTAAATCCTTGCTGAAGGAAGAAAAGGCGGTGTTCGGAAGGTTTTCGATCGATTTTTCACTATTAGTAAAGTTTTACCTGCATAGAAAAGTGCCCCGCAACACGAATGCAAAAACATGGAGGAGTTGTCCGGTGTTATGATAGTGCTGATTATCGGCGGCGGAGTGTTGGGCGTAACAATGTGTTTCATTTTCGCTAAAAGACAAATCGTTCGCTTCACCCTTCGCCAGCGTCGCGGGCCACACGTTGCAGTTGGGCACGATGCAAAGAAGGTTAGTGTCCAGGCGCTTTCATTTCAGATATTTAAACGATTCGTTTCAATTGTTGCTTTTTTCACCCACCTCATCAGTCAATTAAGAAGGAAATCGAACGCAGGCTCGATTGTATACAGAAAATATACTACGAACCGAAGCTCATCTGGGACGATAAGCTCGATGATGAAAAGTACATCCTCCAGCCTGATACTACCCTGCCACCGTACTACTGGCGCATGAAAGCCGTCGATGATGTGAAGGAACTGGAGCGGGAAATAACGAAACAAGATGGTTCGCAAAGACATCCGAGGGATAGTCTGCGAGCGTTCCTGCTAACCACGCTGGCAGCACCGCTGAATGGATCGGGTCAGAGATTAATTCATCAGTTCTGTGATATGTAAGGCAGTTTTTGGCTAGTTCACACATGAATTTTGTCTGAAGATGATCAATTGTTTCTGCACACAGGTACGAGCATGCCCGGCACGATCCGAACGAATTTGGTCAAGAAGAATACCAAGCCTACCAAAGATTGCTGAAAAAATTATCCGAAGCGTAAGCGGCCAACCTGAAACCGATTGAGAGAAAACAACTTTGTATTTTGTTTAAAAAAATTCTCCTCTTTTAGCTCCAAAATGTTGAAATCGTACTCGAGCAGTCGGAAGTCGTCCCCGAATCGCACGCCCGTTAAGAAGCAATCGAAAATGCAGTCCCTGCTTGATCCGGCCAGACTACGACCCCCACCCGTAGCCCTCACAACGGGCGGCGGTACCGATACCGTGATGTCCAATACGCGAATGAACCTTTCGCTGGCCGTTCAGCTGCAGCAGCAACAACAGCAACAACAGCAGCAGCAATTCCAGCAGCACGATCTCGAGGAAAACGAAATACTCAGCATCTCTCAGTACCACGGAGAGACAGGTTAGCCCGTTGCCCAAAAAACTTTACCAAACTGGTCACATTTCCGCATAATTATCCTTTATTTTGAGCCATCCTTTCATAATATAGTTTTCATTGTAGAACTTATGGCTTATTGTTCATTCTTTGGTTAAGTGAATATTAGCTAATTTTAGGTTAATCCCTTCGTTTCGTATCTCACTTCCGTGAGCACCAGCATACCATTTTTTTCTGGAAACACAATTTATCGCTAACTTTCTGCTTTCTTCTTCTCCAACTGCTATTGCGTATTTCCTTTCTTCTTCTTCTCTCCCTTCTCTCTTCTCTTCTAATCACATTTCTTATCCTAAACGCTTGTGCAATTTTATTCGTCGAACGGTTCTAAAGAAACATTTACCATACGCAGGTCTTTCAAAAATTGAAATGGTTTAGAGCAAGTGGGATCCATCCAACAGCAAACTCTCCGAAAAACGCTTTAGGGCAGAGTTCGGTCCAAAGTGTTGAATCCGATGACCAGAGGATGGTCCGAAAATACACTCCAATATAAACTCTACTGCCCATCAAAAATAGAAAAAGAAGTTTGAGTTTTCCTTAAGAAATGAAATTTATTTGAGAACAAACGGAGGCTTGAAATTGTGTGTTTTTACATTTATTTTACCATTTCGAATTTAGAACAAAAGAACTGTCAAGATGAAATGCGAAAATAACACTAACTTAAAAGCTAGCTTTGTGTTTTCTAAGCAGTGTCCATCATTGCCTGAAAGGAGCTGTTTTGGTGCAATAAAACTTCTTTTATACGAAGTACTGAAACGTGACTGAATACAGTCAGTTCGTCCATCGGAACATCCAGGGTGTCCCCCCTAGGTACCGGGTGTTTATCGTTTCTTCTTCCCCTCTTCAGTGGTAAGCCGTTCGAGGCGCTGCAGCAAGGTCGGATGCGAATGGTTCCACGACGAGTACATCCAATCGTAGACGGGGAATCCTAAGTTATCGACCTGCAGCTTGATCAAAGCTTGACCCAGCTCCTTCGCGTATCCCAGCCCAACGGCGAACGCATCCGCTTGGTACTCGAACCGGCGCGACATGATGGTCATCGCAAACGAGATCAGTGTATTGTACGGGGCCAGCACGTACATCATAATCACCATCAGTCCGATGAGGATGGGTTTCTCTCCGGCCGGCAGCCCAACGGCCTCGTACAGCGGTGCGTAGGTAAAGAGCTGCGAAAACACCAGGAAGATGAGGAACAGCTGTACCTGCATGATGACAATGTTTTTCGAAATATGGCCTAGCTTCCAGTGGCCGAGTTCGTGCGCAAGGACTGCCAGGACTTCCTCGTTCTTGCAACCCTTGCCCTTATCGCTCTCGGTTAGTGATGCGTCATCGGCCGGAAGTCCTTTGTTAAGTAGTAGCGTGTCGAACAGGACGATACGCTTCACACCGAACAGCCCGGTGAAATAGGCGTTACTGTGGGCCGACCGTTTGGAACCTTCGACGACGAACAGCTGTCCCAGGGGGAACTTGAGACGATTCGCAAGCTCGGTGATGCTCGTTTTCAGCACTCCATCCTCCAGCGGACGGAATTTGTCGAACAATGGAGCGATGTAAACCGGATAGATCATGATGAGGAGCAGCGAGATGGCGCCAACGAACGCCCACAGCCAGAGGAAAAAGTACTTTCCACCGATTTGAACGATATAGATAAACGCGGCCGACACGGGAAGGGTTAGCACCTGCGCCACGATAAACGCCTTGATTTGATCCTTCACGAAGAATCCTGCCGTTTGCTTGTTAAAACCGTGCCGTTCTTCCAGCACGAACGTAGAGTAAATCTTGAACGGCATCTCCTTCAGCGTGCCGATAACGTTCAGCAAAAGGGCGAAAAGGCATCCGACGTGAATCTCGCTGCGAGGATTCAGGCCAAACGTCTCCGATAGCTGCGTCGAGCGCATCCACACCAGTGCCATGAAGCCATAGTACAGCTCGAACAGCGATATCATCACATCGCACACGATCGTCTTGAACAAACCGTAGTTCGCTTTATCCAGCCCGTAGAGGCGGGCTTTTTCGAACGTTTCCGCGTCCATCACATCCCGAAGCTCCTTCGGGACGGTTTTGCTGCCATGATAGACACGTAGCTGAAAAAAGACAATCAACAACATTATCAGTAAACATTAATCATTTAAAAGGGGAGTAAAAGTACCTGTCGGAAGGTGAGATAAATCTCGATAAGGGATTCCAGCAGCAAAAACAGGATAATCGAGTAGAGCGTCAGCTCGTGAGTCTCTAACTCCAGCATGGTTGCAGGCGGAAGGAATCTCCTGGGGCTAAAAGAAGATTCGTTATTTATTTTCCGGTTCACGTAACAGTACAAACATGGGTAAATCGATCAAAAAAACCTTTGCGGCGGAACTTTAGCACGTCAAGCACAAATTCGGTAAAAACCGGACGACTAGGTGCCGCAAAAACGAAGAGAACTGTAGCGGCTTGCAGGCAAAATGTCAATTTTTATTTCGTTGTTTTGGCCAAGGTATCGTATGTAACATAAAGGTATATTCACGCATGTTTATGTCGACGAAGCGATGAATACCTTTGCGTAACAAAATGTTCTGTGTTGAATTTATATATTTCTAGCAAATTGAATGTTGAGTAAATACGAACCAAAAACATCCTAGCACCACAAGCCAGTGTAGACAACCAATTACAAACTAATTTGTGATTCCTTTCCGAGTAAAGTAGATAGCCCCCTATAAGGTGCTTGTCAAAGTGTCAAGATAATCGATTAAAAACAAATGTTCGCTGTCAGATTGAAAATTCCGGGGAAAAACTTGCGGATAAAATCCGAGCCCTGTTGAAAAACGGCCCCGTGTGAGCTACAATCTGCCGTCTGCAAGCCTACCGAAGCTAGTAACAAAAGTACAAACCCGGGTGTGTTACTTTCCTATAAACTTTCGGCGTCCAAGATAGTTCTATTGACTGTTAAGTAACTAAAAGGTTGTAGCAAAAACACATCAAACAGCATGGTACTTACGAAGGAGTATCGAATATGCATGCCGCTCACCGTGGAGGAGGTAAAAAATAGACTTTAACTAAAGCGATTTCTCAATGTGACGTGAAATTGTCCACTGTTGCATTTTCTAGTACAAAATTGGCCAACTGTACATGATTGCGCGCCACAGCCTGGAACAGTCGAACGATGGGGAAGGCGTGGAGGTGATTGAAAACAAGGAATGTTTCGACCCAGACCACGGCAAAGGGCAGTACACGGAGAAACGGATACATTTATCGAGGTATGGACAGTTGAATGCAAACAAATCGGCGAAGATAAGGATTGATACGAGTTGTTCTTTGCCGTTCTTAGCCGGTTGCCATACTGGCTGCAGGCCGTTTGCCCGAAGGTTTTCTACGTTATCGAGAAGGGTTGGAACTACTATCCGTACACAGTGACCGGTAAGTGTAGGGATCCGGAGATTGTGTGTCAAAGTTTGTTTTTTATTGAAATCTGATTTTCTTCACTAATTGCCACTTGCAGAATACACGGTAAGGTAATTTGTGGGCTTTCGATTTAGGGTTAGTTTATTAACTTTCTTCCTTTTTTCGAATATCCCTCCAACAGTGTTCGTTCATTCCAAAGCTACACATACGGATACTGACCCGATTTGAGGACAATGCTGGGACGTCGGATAACGTAGGTATTTCTCCGACCCAAGATGCCCAATTTTTACTCTATCCTTCCAACCTCCCCACCCCGTTAGTGTCTGAATCTTCCCGAAGAAAGTCTTAAAACCCGTATCGTCGACCACGTGGACATCGCATTCGAGGAGCCGACAGAAAAGCATTACAAAAGGGAAGAGGATCCAAAGTTTTTCAAGTCCCGCGTCACCGGCCGCGGGCCGCTGGTGGAGGGATGGCGTGAAACCGACAAACCGATGATGTGTTCCTACAAACTGGTCGAGGCATCGTTCGAAGTGTGGGGCTTGCAGACGCGGGTGGAGGAATTCATTCAGAAGGTACATTTATATCGGTTTTATCTCTCACCTTCCCGGCGGCAACCTGAAGGGGCAGTATTTATGGAACGCTAATGTTAACTTTTATCACCACAGTGTATCCGGGACGTTCTGCTGCTGGGACACAGACAAGCGTTCGCTTGGATCGACGAGTGGCACGGCATGAGCATCGAGGACGTTCGCATGTACGAGAAAGATAAACAGATGGAAGCGAACGATAAGCTGCGCCAGTCGTTGCCGCCGGCTGTCGAAACTGATAAGGCTCAGTGAAGAGACAAGTTCTGGAGGGACAGAAAAAAAGCAACTCCACGTTGTAGTCCAGTTGTAATAGCTCTGATAGACGGTTTTACTATTTTCCTTTCCAAGCGTGCAAACTACTATCCACTACTACAATGATAGTCGGGCAATTGATGGGCGACGGAGAAGGTTCTATCTTTCCACTTCAGTCGATCTCGGTACAGATCCTGTAAGAAACAGGTGTACCAGCTCAATGATAATAGACCAACTAGTTCTATCAGTATATCAGTACGTACCTTTCCTGGGATGGAATCTCTAAAACAAAGAGGCAATAGTCGAAGTGACCGACGGACAGAATCATTACTCGAATACTTTTCACTAGATTTAATTGCCAACACCGTTGTTGATATCCTATGCACGAACTATCACTGTCACGGGAGTAGGTTCCTCAGTAGTCGAATACTTTAAACACGGACTGGGATTCATCAATCACCATCTATAATAAAGAAAGTTATAGCTCATGAAAGTACGATACGGACTACCCATTTCTTCCATCCGAAGATTCTTGCCTGCTCGGGACTCTTGCAGTCAATATCGGCGAATGGTAGCTTCGTATCTCCCTGAACGGTCGGTTCCAGCGTCACCAAACCGGACGGATGCGTCGATCTCAGGAAGTCAACCTGATTTTGCAGCTCCTGAGAATATGGTTTCATGAGCGGTAGGCAAAATGGAATAAGTATACACATGGTAAACGTTTGGCCATATAGTAAATTGCTTCAAATATTGTTATAGCCAGTTAAACGACGTTACACGAAACCTCACCAAAGTGCGCATGTTTATCAATAGGAAAAAAATATTATAAACTATTAAAGAAAATTCAATATAAAAATCGAGCATTTCAGCAGCAAGAACCTGTTTCCCCAAAACGGTACCGAAATGTGTTATCCACAGTCAATCCCGGCTTAACGCAGTTGAAAAGAAACCGGTTTCTTGCCGGTACGCCGCATTGTCGTCATTCGTGGGCAATATACATCACCAGCATTAGAATATCCTGAAAAAGAAAAATATATGCAACAGTCCAATCGGGTAATGCTGAGGAACTACGACGATTTTGATTGAATTACGATTGAATTAACATACTCTTTGAATTCGATTCCTCAGCATACAAACTTACGTTACATCGTGTAGTAGCTCACGTGAAGTTATTATACCGAATTCTCACGCCATTAGATCGTTTTTTTTGTACCACCGTGGGAACAGCAAGAAATTCACGCCTTACTAATCGTTTTGTTCCCGTGATTAAACCGAAGGAAAATGCTGATTATGATCACAACATGATAAAAATAGATTTGCGCTTCAAGTCTCTCGTGCAGTTTATGCTGTAGGGTTAACGATTCCGAACCAATTGGGGAAAGTATCGAACGTTTTCGGTTGGTTTGGTTTAAAACATTTTATAAGACAGTGTCCTCTGATAAGCACATAAAATCTCAATTTTTCATAAACCTTTTTAACATCATAAACCTCAAAATGATTTAATCCTCCGAATAATTTTGTGCTGAATACGGAAAAAGGTGAATAGAAGATGGTGCGTCGTTAACCGTGTTGTAGCAACCTTGACGCAGCGTTTACACTTGTTGGAAGCTGCTTTCTTGTTTGTTTGTTTAATCGCCTTCCGAGGTGGAGTGCCCTGGTTGTTTATGTCCGCAGTACTTTTTTTAAACTAATTTATTAACTTAAGTAGTACCAGATAAGCATAAAAATAGCTAAGATTCTAGCAAGTGTATTGTGTGTTTGTGTCGTTGACGTGGGCAAATGCACGAGTAAAGTGTTTTTTTAAGCTGAGAATTAAGGGAGGCTATCGTACTTGTGAGGCCTAGGGGTTGCGGGAGTTAATTGATAATTGGCCTGTATAATTGGACTTAAAACCATTCACACCTCCGCACATCGGCAAGAACACACCCGTTGGGCACCACCATTAATAACCGTTAGCAGCCATGGCTACCTTGGACGACAAGTTGCTCGGTGAAAAAATACACAACTATTGCAGCAGCAGCGAAGACGAGGCCGGGGATGATGATTGCGATTCGTCCGAGGCGTCCAAAGGAGGTAGTTCCGCACGGGTTGGCTCATCAAAGCTGAGCGTCGCTAGCACCGAGGCACCGGGAGCGGTGCAAAATAAAACGCACTGGACGGGGACGGCTGGAAATACCGGCCCGAAGGGTGTGATACAGGATTGGCAGCGGTTCAAGCAACTGGAGGCCGAGCGGCGCGAACACGATGAGGCGGAAAAGTTGCGTCTTCTGAAAAAGCTCAGTATTACGGCGCGTACGAAGGAAGAGGATAAGGCGGCCGAAGCGATGGGCGAGCTGGATGCCGAGTTTCAGGAGCTGATGGATGAAGATTTCCTGCAGGAGTATCAGCGAAAGCGCATGGCGGAAATGCTCGCCATGATGGACAACAGGAAGGGCTGCTTCGGCGAGCTGATCGATCTGAAGAATGGAGACGATTTCCTGGAAGCCGTCGATAAGGAGGATAAAAACGTCACCGTCGTTATCCACATCTACCGGGAAAAGTATGGGCCGTGCACGAAAATGAATGTGGCACTGCAGCAGCTGGCGAAGGAGTATTTGAACGTAAAGTTCTGCAAGTTCATCAGCAGCGATGCGGGGTTGAGCAATACATTTAAAACGTCCGGTGTCCCGGCGCTGCTGATCTACAAGGGTGGGCAGATGATCGGCAACTTCGTGAAGCTGGTCGACGATCTGAGCGATGAGTTCGATTTCGGAGACGTCGAAAGCTTCCTGGTCGAGAATGGTATTATCAATGATAGATCATGCAAACCGGCGATCGTTGGGCAGCAATAAAACGAATGGATCTCATTTTACATACATTTAAAACCCTGAACTTATTTATTTTTTCGCAATGACACGCAACGGCCACGGTAGAAGAAGAAACACTTTCAACGGGATTTTACACAATAGAAGCTATGCAAGCCTGCCGTTGTTTGGTGTTCTGAAATAAGGCACGAATAAGATGCTTAACTTCCTCGGTGCTAAAGCACATCGTCAGTGGACCCTTGCCTTCGGCCCAGAGTTCCGTAATTTCCACCAGAGACCCATTCAATATCTGCTGCAGTTGTAGTAGTTTCGTCCACTGTTTCACATGCTGGTGCACATCGTTGGGATCCTAATGATGACGAAAGAAATGTACATATGAAATGAAACGTGTTTGCACTTCTTCAGCGGCCCTTTTTTTCTCACCTTGAACAGATTTGGCAGTGTTTCCTTCATGGTGTCAATCAGCAACGCCAACCCGTTTCCAATGGCGGTCGTAATGTCTTCGAGGCTCTGTATTCTTTTGATGATTTCGCGAACAAACAAATCTATCAGCCCCGCCAAACTTTGCTTGTAGACCGGATCGGGCAGAACGGTTTGCCAGACGTTTTTCAGCAACTCGAACTGCCGGATGCACTGCCTAATGGCACGCTGCTGTTCAGTGCCCAGTTCGACTAAATTGATTGAAAGTTCTGTGAAAGAAGAATATAGATTATCTTCCAATTTCTTCTCGAGTAAAAATCTCCAACTTACTAAATCCGTTCAAAGCTTGCATTGTTTGTGTCCGTTGGTTGTTCAGTTGATGCTGGAATATATCCTCACCGCATGCCTTCAGTGCGTCAGCTATGTTCGTGAACAAACAGTGGTCCTTTAGCTTATCGTCATTTTTCTGCAGCCAGTAGTTCAGGTACATGCAATCGTTCCGGAACAGTGCCGACTGTTGCGGTATTTTGAAGAGCAGCTTCTCATTCGACATCGGTACGTCGACGGTGTACCGCTCCAGGATCGTTGCGATCGTTTTGACGAACCGTTCGGCCGCCTCCCCGTGTGCGTCCGCTTCGGTCAGTACCTTGTCGAGGAACTTCTTCAGCTCCACCACCGTGCGCGTTACCATGCAGCTCGAGAAGCGCACGGTGGAGGTTCCGAACTGGTACTCGTGTTCCTCGATCAGCACCATCTCGTGGCTTTCGCGCTTCATTATGTCCAGTGCCGATTCGAGCACGTTGTCGCACAGTTTCTTCTGATGGATCGTTTCGATCGAGTTGGCGTACTGCTCCAGCAGCTGATCGTTTCGGCCGTCGGCAAAGTTCGTCGTTAGCAGAAAGGTGTTGAACTCGCACACGTCCTTTACCATCGCCGACTCCTTCATGCCCTCGATCGTGTCGGGAATTTCACGCTCCAGGCAACGCTCGATGAGCATATCGCAGAGGTCTTTCTTCATCTGCTTGGCGATCACCTTGAACAGACACTCTTCGTCCGACACGACAATGTTCATGTTGCTGAGGTTGTAGAAAATTTGCATTATGTTCGACAGTACGGTCTTGTAGCCGGGACGTAGTTCTTCGGTGACGGATTGTTGGTAGGACAGCTGGATCAGCACGTTATGCTCGTCGGATTGCTCGTCGCACACAAGTGCGACCGGTTTCACGATCACGGGTGCGAAAACGTTTTCGAGCAGAAACTGCGATACCGACTGGAAGTCGTGTTGCGTTTTCATCAGCGTCGCCACCACCTGGTACAGTTTGTCTTCGTCCTTCCGGATCCGTATCGTGATCGATTTCGTGTTTTGGAACGATCGCTGCTGCAGCACCACCAGGTTGGTGAATTCCACATTCAGATCGTTGGTCAGGGCCTCGTATTCCGTTTCGTAGCGTAGGATCATACTCTGGAAGCAGTGCAGCTCCGGCAGGACCGGATCTTCCACTTCGTCCAGCAGCACCTTGATCTTGCCCAGTATGTGCGCCTTTTTCTCGTACCCATTGCTTTTCAGGTTGATGCTTTCGAACAGGTCGTGGATCGATAGCAGCTTCCTAGCGATTTTATACCCCCGCACACCTTCTTCGAGGTCGCGTTGGTAGTGCCGTAGGTCGTTCCAGGCACCGCTAGATTTGTCCACCGTTAGTTGGCTGGTGGCCGCTACGAGCTCCTTTATCTGCGTCTCCAGCACTTTGCCACTGTCTATCAGGGTACTGTTTGTGGCGTTGTTCGCCACAAAGTCCACATAGTTGGCGGTCACCACATCTCGCACTTCTTCCTGGTGCTTGCGGATGAGCGATAGCACCTCCGGCACGTTGAAAGACACATTTTCGAACTGAGTTTGAGCGATATTTTCCATGTTTGATCGTTTTCTAGCACAGCGTTGGCCTCGCGTACTGGCGAACAACGTAAATTTGGTCAAAGATGCCAACGAATGAAAGCGGTTAGAAATGTGTCAAACATTGGCGGATTTGAAGTTTGCGGAATCAAGATGTCTATAGCATCTAGTCATCGGGCTGATTATTCAAAATAACCATATTTTCCAAGAAAATATCAAACAAACGCGTAATACAAAAATTTCTAAAATGAACTCACAAAACCATTGTAATGTTTTGAGCAATTTCTTTTGATTGCGGAAGCATATTTTGCAGTAATATTGGAGTGAGATTGTATTTAGAAACCTCGACTCTGTTTGACGTTTTCCATCTTCCTCCAAAACCAGTCCAGATCTATTCAGGCATCAGATGCTGAGGAATAGTTTTTCGCTTTTCGTTTGCAAATGAAGTGCGTTACACAAAGTTTCCACGATGTCGAAGTAAGTTTCTAAAAGCATAATCCTTTCAATTTCGTGTGCACATCCAAAGAACGGGTGCTTGACTAGCCGATCTATGGTTTTGCAGGGAAACGATGATAATCTTTGTTTACGACCTAACTAAGAAGGTTGAAAACGATGACCCCACTGGTTCGATTATTTACTTCCACCCGATGTGGGTGTCCGAGTTGCAGAAAAAATCGCTCTGTGGTCAATTAATGGTAAGTTGCGGGCTCAAATGGTGTCTGATTTCGATTGCAAGTGCTCATTTTTGTTTGCTGTTTCCGCCGCAGGGATCAACCCATTTTCTCGGCGAAACTCTGTCGAAAGTACGGTTTATTTCATTGCAAAATGGTAAATTTGCTTTACGTCCGCACGGTCGATTTATGCTGGTAAGATTCATGTGATAACGATTGGAAAGCGTAAAACTTAATGATGGGTTTTTTCTGCTTCAGGCCGTGGGATCGGACCGTAACATTCCAGACTCCATCCTGGAGTATCGGGCAAACTTGCTGTCCTCGTTGATCGAGCTGTATCACGGCGATTTCAATACACTCTACACTGTGTACGTTGAGAAGGAGCAGAAGAATGGTTTCAACGAAAAGGTGTTTTGTCTGATGGAGTCCTGTTTGCCATTGTTGCAGTTCAATGGTAACATTTTTCAAAATATGCCCTCCCTACGGCTGCCAAAGGTAATTCCGCGCATGGTTCTGGTGTAGCGATGAGTATTTTATGTTGATTTTTGTTCTTTATTATCTTCCCTGTGCAGTGTGCAAGTAACGTCTATCTAGAAACTAATCAGATTCTTCAGAGTTTCCTGCAAAATAAAGGAGTACTGGGTGGTTCCATATTTTACCACAACAAGTAAGTAATTGCGAGCAATTACGGAAAAAATTACTCAATTAACTATCACCATAACATTTTTTTGCAGAGTGTTGGCTACACAGTTGCCAATCAGCTTGACCAAACTGCTCGTATATTCCGATCCGTATCGGATGAAGATAGCCGAGTCGATAACCGTTGCATTCCACGTTCCGAACGGTGTCAGTCTGATCAGTGCGTACATAACCAAACGAGATTACACGCAATTGGTTGAGGCATCGCGAAACATTCCAATTTACTTCAACAACTGTACCAGCTCCGTGCCCAACACTGGCCCGGTACCGTTTGCCATTAAAAAGAAAATCATACCCTCGAAAGAGGGCCTCGGTAGCACCGGTGGCTATCCGATGCTGAAGTCGGACAAATCGATCATATTCTCTCACATTCCCGAGGAAGAAACGGTCGGCTCAGAGGCGGCAAGCGAGCAGACTCCGAAAAAGCCGTTCAGTGTTTCGCGCCCAACGTTTTTGCCACTAAAGTTCAAAAATTTAACCTCCCGCGACATTATCGACTCCGGCGTGAACTCCATCAACTTCGACGAGTCGGACAGCTTTCCGAATTTTATCGGTAAAACCAGCGTCTGCTCGACACCACTGACTGAGAATAAGATTGTGCCAAACCGTAACATGATGTCGATTTGCGTGACGCAAGATGTGCCTGCCTCGGTGCAGCCGGGAGAGAATCTTTCCGATACAAACGTGCCGGAGGGAGAGCCTTCGAAGGAGACAGCCGACACCAATGGTTTGTTCCCGCATTTGAATGCAGTGAAGTACACAATATTGAACAATCCGTTCATGACGTCGAAAAGTGTGCGAGCTGCATCGATGGCGAATTTGGACCAAAAGCAACGTGACGAGACTGTCGAACATTCCCCTTCCGACGACACTAGTGCGGAGGAGTTTAAAACAAATCGCAAGGCTCAGCTACACCAGTTGTTATGTAAAGACTACGATGCTCTTAAGACGATTGCCGACCCACTGTATCCGCTGGTGGATCAGCGGAAGCGAGCAATGTCCTTCAGTTTGTTCCAGGATTTTGAACGACTCCGCAATGAGCATTTTGCCGAGATGGTTGAAAAGGAGCAGGAGAAGAAAGAGCCAAAGGATAAGGGGAAGCATATGATCGAATCACAGCCACCTTCGGCAGTAGCTAACGGAGTTGGCGGTGCAATTCGGAAAAGCGATCCAATTGTGCCCGAACTAACGGGCACCGTAAAATCCACCGCCACTACTCCAAAAGATCGCCGAAGCCTCAGCCTCCCGATCAAATCGTTCAACCTGAACGATGATCAACATCCGCAGCGTGCGGGAAACAGCTCTACGAGCGGCGGCCAGGAACTGTTCTCACGGCGCAAGAGCACCCTCGAGCTGACGCCACTCATGACGAAACTTACCGTGCTGGCTATGAACGATCCGGAGTCGAGCGGTGTATCGAGCTGGGACACCACGCCCGGGTGCAGCTACAACATGGCCATGTCACCGCAGGAATACATTCCACAGCGTCGAAAATCGCAGGACATATCACAGGGTGCCGGTTCGCAGGCAAACGGTAGCGATGACGACAAGGCCCTGGTCAAGGTGGAACTTTTCGTCTGCGTTCAGCAGAACATGACGCTCGTTCTGGTAATGCAGGAAAGGAACAGCAAAAATCAACGACTTGTGCAGGCACTGGTACTGATTCTTTACGATACGTTTAGTGTGTGTTTGGTGACCGTAATATCTGTTTCTTTTTTCTTACAGTTTGAATCATGTGTGTCGAAGTTCCTTAGGATTGAAAATGACATTCAGCTGGCTATGAATATCAACGTAGATGGCTATGATAAGGCGGAAGGCTACAGCCTGGTCGCCCTCGATGCCAACTGGGATGTGGCGAAGAAAAGTGGACCGTGGAGTACGTTGGAGTTGCAAACCACGGAGTCACTGCACACGTACTTCCGAAAAACCAACCTTGTCACGGAGGTTACCCTGAAGTAAGTATTTATTCCTCACAGAAATCGATACCAAACCAATGATCGCTCTAATTTGCTTTCCCCCCTCCACAGATCTCAGGAATCCGTTCTGTACGGTTACCAGTGCGGCATGCGTGAACTATTTTACTCTCAGATGGCCAATGCGCAGGGTGGTCTGCCACCACCGCAGGACGTGATGGGGTCGGTCCCGTTGTGTGCCAAACGACGCATCGAGCGTGATCATTTTGCGTTACTGCTTTAAGGGACTATGCAAGGATAATTTTAACCGATCACGCCGCAGCGTACCGAAAGATAACGCCAACCGTTGCTGCTCTAACCATCACCCATATTCGTACCATTGACAACACATTTTCCCGCGTACCGAATTACGTGTTCTTCTCCGTACGGGGCCAAATTTTAAATAATTGTCTAACCTTACTCTTATTACTCTAATCACCCCCCTCGGAACCCAAAGGCAGCCGATTCCTTAGCATTCAATTTCTTCTGTGTTACTCGTTCAGGAACGCAAGTAATAATGAAAATAAATGTTTATGTAAAGGCAGAAACTAGTTTTTCTTTTTAGCACTCCGAAAGATAATGAATTTAAATAAATTAGTCGGTAGCTAAACAACATGCGGACATGGAACGTTCATGAATATTGCGATAACCGTCTTTCGGCTTTTTTACGGTCTAATTAAGAACATTGTAGCTTGTAGTCGTTCAATAACAAAAAAAAAGTCTTTATGGAATTGTTAGCAAAAACTGGTTTGCGTTGAATTATGCTCTTCGTAGCTATGGGTTCATAAACCTTGGGTAATTGATGTGGCAACAACCCGCAAATGACTGACAGCAGCAGTGGCATTCCAATCTGTGATCAGAAACAAACACGCCGGCTGGTCGGTGTCGTTAAACATAAGTAAACCATAAGTAAAGTTGGTTTAGTTTTCATAGTTAAAGATGAGTAAATTAAAAGATTCTCTTAGGGTAAAGCCGCCTAGTCTAATCGCCTCTGGTACAACAACTAAGTGTTTTCTCTTCCCCGTTTCGCACAGATAATCCAGCAGGCGCTGAGCATCTACAAGCCCGAGGAAATGTTCCTCTCGTTTAACGGCGGCAAGGATTGTACGGTGCTGCTTGATCTTATCCACAATGCCCTGCCGAAGGATGCGAAAGGGATCAAATATATCTATGTCCGTCCCTTGAACCCTTTCAGTGAGATCGAGGAGTTTGTGGAACTGTGCAGGGAACACTATGGCATCACGATAGCGACCGTTAATGGCGGTATAAAATCGGCCCTGGAGGTCATTTGCAAGGAGGACAAGCAACTCAAGGCATGTATCATGGGTTCCCGAAGATCGGATCCGTACTGCTCGCTGCTAGAACCATTTAAGGTAATAAGCCCCAGCCGACACTGACCTCGCACAACTGGTCGATTGCATAATGATGTATGGTCCCGGTGTGTTATTGTTTCAGGAAACGGATCCAGGATGGCCGCAGCTAATGCGCATAAATCCATTGCTAGAATGGACGTGCGACGATATATGGGCGTACATTCGAGAGCACAATGTACCGTACTGTACATTGTACGATAGAGGGTAATGTATTCATTTAGATGGCATGATGATTGACGCGCGGGAAAGCTCTAAAGATAACGGTATGATTTCAGATACACATCGATAGGTGACAAAACGAATACGGTTCCCAACCCTCATCTTAAAGTTGACAATAACGACGAAGAAGCGACCTACCTTCCGGCGTATGCGTTAAAGGAAGGCGATAGATATGAACGGGCGGGCAGGTTATAGCTTTACGTTGTCAAATTTCTCATCTTATTTAAACCCCTTGTATTTGTGTATTCTCAAATGCACCGAAAGGGATTTAAAGAATGATTGTACCAATCGTACCTTAAAAGATTTTCGTTAAATATAAAAATATGCGTTGACCACTAGGGACGGTATAACTAAAGGCAGCTACGTACGCTTTAAAAGTTCACGAATTTTTCTTTTTAAATGGTTTATTTTAGCGTTTCAATGAACCAAATAAATCGTAAATAGAAAAAAAAACACGATACGGGGCATTTTTGTGGTTCTGTGTTTTACGTCTCTAATCCCTAATACGCATTCACTACTTCCTTTGTACACTGTTGGAAAGGAAAGCCAGGTGGCCTTTTGTACACTTATTGGCGTAATGTCCCTTGAGTCCGCACTTAAAGCAGCTGCAATATACCAGACACAAAAATAAGTAACTCGGAAGTGGAAACTGAAGCAATAAAATACGTACGTAATTTCCTCAATCGGGCGGGGCGGTGGTTTCTGTGGAACAAAAGCTCCCTCCTCTCCGCCAGCATTGTTTCCTCCGTCCTGGTGCATGCGATGTTTATAATACCCAAGTGCACGGTATTTTGCATCTTCCATGCGTTGTGTAGCTTCCCGTTGCTGAAAATAGGCACAAACAAATGATCTTTTCATACCACAACAATCAAATACAGGGGCCTACAGCTTACCTCTTGGGGCATTTTCGGGCAGTACGATGCTTTGTGACCCAGTTCTCCACAGTAGTGACAGGTGGTTGGACGTTTCGGTGTTTGATCCTTGATTTCGGGTGGTGGTGGAAGCTCAAACCGCGGATGCATGTACTTACATTCCGGGCCATCGGGACAGAAGCCGGCCAGGTAGTTGTTGCACAGCACCCTCCGGACGTGACGATGTCGACAGTTAGGACCGTGCCGGCAGAACCCCCGATCGTACCAGGGGCAATCTTTTATCTTACTTTCCGGATCGATGTGCAGGAAGGGACATTCCTTGTTGTGGCACGCGTTGAAGCGGGAGTAGAAGTAACATTCGGGCATCTTGGTCATGTCGTACTCGTGCAGGAATTCACACTGGTCACCCTTTTTGCACAGACCTCGCAGCCAATGTTTGCACACGATGGTGCGATCGCCGCGTATGTGCCGGAAGGGACACGCGTTGCCTTTCTGGCATTCCGTTCCATCCGATGCATTGAAAAATAGACAGACGGCCGCGGTGGATTCTGTAAACGAATGGGAAGCTCGTTAGCACGGGGGAAAGATTCACTTGTTGCGTACGGGAGTCTTGGAAACCGTCCTACTTACTGTCCATGCCGGGGAAAGGAAGTGCGAGAGCTCCATATTGCTCGTTCAGATCTTTTTCAATCTTGAACGTCCAACTATCAACGTTTGCTATTAGCAGATCCATTCTCGAGTGGTGGAGCTTCCTTGCTGGCGGTACCGGTCACCTTCCTTTAGCGGGACTACACGAGGCTATACGGAATCTTTATCACAAAATGTATTCCCTGGTTTCGTCAACAAACATTTGCTAGGCCGTTTTCGATGGGACATTTGATCAGGAATCGGCACAATGTTATTTACCACCGCTTTGTTTACGTTGACTGATGACGTTTATGAGGGTTGATTGAAAGCTTCAACTGACGGGGTCGTTTGACAGCATTTAGATGGCGGCTTAGCTCAATTTTTAAATGTGAGCATATGTGAGCTACCTACCACGTGTTAACCATTTT